>CM076578.1:758984932-759405272 GCA_034641835.2 Pinus albicaulis | reverse complement strand
TCTTGTCTTGTCTATTGGATGCATGGAGCAAGTCTTGCTTTTATTTACTGTATAAATTTGCTGAATAATGATTAATTATCCATCGAGACTATCCTGATCACATATCAATTCGAATTCATATGCAACACATAATCTCTTCCACTCAGATCATCACACATGCAGAAATAAAACAAGTGATAGCACATCAAATCATCATACACATTAACACAGTATGTATGGGGAAAGCTTATAGCTGAAAACCCCACAGCTATTGTGTATATTATAATGGACAAAACATGTAACAAACTCAGTACAATAATCCTCACAAGTACTCAGTACTATCTCATGTAGTTACACACAAACTAGCTTGGTTTTGAACAAGTCACGGGTTCAAAACACATCCACTAATTGCCTGCCTCTATTGTGCAATCATGGCCTGTCTAAATAGAGATCCAAGGTTAGAATATCCTTGGCTTGAAAGCACAATCATCATGGGCAATTTCCTCCAAGTGTGGTGCAAATCTCATGCACAACTGATGTCACAACTGATAGTTGTACTCACCCTTTCATCTACCTCTTCCACTGGTCTCCACTGAACTGTCCATGCACTGTAGTGAACTGGTGTGTTCTTGAGTTGAATAATGAGTTACTAATTAATGAACTAAATAATATTTAATTCACTCCACTCATTACTATTTGATTATCTAGTTAAACTAATCTCAACTAGTTCAACTAAGTTAAACCAAACACAACTCCACCAACTGTCTCATCAACTCCACCAAACTTCTGCCACTGAAGTCCTAACTAAAGTCAACCATGCATGAGCTCACCAAACCCTTAGGAATAGCTTAATTCCTCTGTCAGATGCATGAGCCACTTCTGTAGCTCGAACTGAAGTGCTCCAAGAGAGTAAACTGAAGTTTAGAGTCCAAATATTATTAAGGGTAAATAATATTTGACTTCCCTATTTTTAGGATAGGCAGTCTAAAAATAGACTTCGACCTTTAGGTCCAAAAATAGAGGTCCATCTATTTTTACCAACATGACCAATACTCCAAGAATAACATACTGCAACCCCTGGACCATGCTCCATATGTCTAAAAATAGACATAGTCTAAAAATAGACTTTGCGCCGGAATTTGCCTGCGGGCCCACTTAGTGAAGGCGACTTCATTTCACTAAGCTCCATCATCTTGCTGCATTTTCAACACTCCCTCTCAGCAAGATATGGATTATCTGCAACCCCTATCCTGCCTCTGTGGAATTCAAACTTGCTCCTGGTGAGCACCTTCATCAGGATGTCGGCATCCTGATCCTCCGTGGGAACATATGAAAGCATCATGATTCTCCGCTGAACACAATAGCTGATATGATGGTACCTGATGTCGATGTGTTTGGATCTATCATGAAATATTGGATTAGCCAAGAGTTTAATGCAACTCTAGTTATCACATTAAATCACTGTAGGCTCCAAATGCAACCCGAACAATCCAATGAGGATCTTCCTCATCCAAATAGCCTCGCATGCAGCCAAGCTAGCTGCCATGTACTCGGCCTCTGCTGAACTGAGTGCCATGGATCTCTGCTTCCTACTATACCAGGAAACTGTTGTCAACCCAATGCTGAAAACTCCTCCAGATGTGCTCTTCCGGTCCGTTGGGCTCCCTGCCCAATCTGCATTAGTGAAGCCAGAAAGCTTCGCTCCATCCTCCTATCTGTACCATAGACCATATCCCGATGTGCCTCTAATATAACGCAATACATGCTTGCCTGCCTTCCAAAAGATCTTGGTAGGCTTAACCATAGCTTGCGAAAGCTGGTTAACAGCATAGCATATATCGAGTCGTGTATTGACCAGATACATAAGCGACCCCACCAAATGTCGATAGACAGTGGCATCCCACCAACTTTCGATAGACAGTGGCATCCACTACCTCCTCCTAAGTAGCATCTCCCTTCCTCCAACCTCCAGGAAGAGGGGTATCAACAGGCTTGTAGCCTTGCATGTTGAACCTCTCCAGAATCTCCCGGGCATACTTGCCCTGAGAAACAAACAGTCCTCCACTGCGCTGCCAAATCTCCAATCCCAGGAAATAATGAAGGATGCCCAGGTCCTTCATCTCAAACTCTCGTGCCAGATCCTCCTTGCATGAAAGTATCAACTGCTCGTCGCCAGTCAAAATCAGATCATCTACATACAGTACGATGATCAACAGCTTCCCCTCCACCACAATCTGGTACATGTTTGGATCCGCCTCACTCTTGGAGAATCCAAGCCCGGTGAAGTAGCTATCTATCCGAGTGTACCAAGCACGAGGTGCTTGCTTCAGCCCGTACAGTGCTCTCTTGAGTCGGCACACATGCGACTCACTGCTGAAGATCTCGAAACCTTCAGGCTGCTCTATGTACACCTCCTCCTCAATAACTCTGTTGAGGAACGCAGTCTTCACATCCATCTGATGAATGTGCCACCCCATCTGCGCTGAGAGAGCAAGGATCGTCCGTATGGAAGAGTACCTTGCGACAGGTGCAAAAGTCTCCTCATAATCGATCCCCTCGATCTGTGAAAAGCCACGGGTGACAAATCTCGCCTTGTACTTCTCCACACTCCCGTCAACTGCCTGCTTCACTTTGTAGATCCATCGCGAACCCACCACTGATTTTCCCACCGGTCTTGGGACAATCTCCCATGCACTGTTCCTGATGATCGAATCATATTCTTCGATCATGGCATCAACCCATGCGGGTTCCTCCACGGCTTCCTCAAAAGAGGATGGCTCTGTCACAACACATTGACTCATAAGAGCCATGTATCCAGTGTACCGATCCGGTGACTGTCTCTGTCTGCGCTGTGCTGTAGGTAGTCCTACAACCTTCTCTGCATCCCGAGCCAGTCGCTCAGCTTCTGTAGTGCGCATGCGCCCTCTGATGGTTGGCGCTGCCTGGGTGGTTTCTTCCACCTCCTGAACCTCCTCTTGTGGCTGATCCACATCCGGAAGCTCCTCCTTAGGAACTAACAGCTCCTCATCTGCATGCAAGTGTAGCTCCCTCTCCAGCGAACACTGCATGGCTTTCTCCTCCTGGAATTTTATATCCCGTCGCACAACAGTCTTGCGACTGTCTGGCACATACACCCGATAGTTGTGAGGTGTATCAGTGTACCCCACAAATATTCCAACTTCAGCAGTTGGATCCAGCTTCCTTCTTGCATCTTTCGTCACATGCATGTAGACAGGAGATCCGAAAATCCGCAAATGGGAAATATCAGGCCTCTTGCCAGAATAAGCCTCCTCTGGTGTACTCATGCCAAGAACCTTGTGAGGACAACGGTTCTGCACATACACTGCTGTATTGCATGCCTCAGCCCACAAGTGAAGGGGTAGGCCCTGATCATGCAACATCGCCGGTGCAGCACCCACGATCGTTCTGTTCTTCCGCTCAGCCACCCCATTCTGCTGTGGGTTATGGGGTGCGATGAGCTCTCTCCGAATCCCTTCTGCGCTGCAGAATTCCTTGAATTCAGCCGAGATGAATTCACCACCGTTATCACTCCTTAGAGCAATCACCTTTTTCTCCGACTCCTTCTCGACCAGTGCTTTAAACTCACAGAACTTCGCGAATGTATCGCTCTTTTTCTGCATGAAGAAGATCCAGCACTTTCGAGAGAAATCATCAACAAAGATCACATAATACCTGTGCTTTGCTGTCGAAGCAACTGAGAAAGGACCACACACGTCTGTGTGAACTCTCTCAAGGATCGTCGTGGCGCGACTATCCTTCTCGTGAAGGGTGGCTTTCACATACTTCCCTAAAGTACACCCCTTGCACTGATCTGACTGCGCAAGAGTGCCCTTAGGAAGCCCAGTAGAAATCTACTGCAGAATCTTCAAAGCTCCATGGTGAAGGTGGCCCAATCTCCTGTGCCACAGTTCACCCTCATCATCCCGACTCACCACTTCTCCCGCCTTGCATGCCATAGCTGCGCAGCCATCTACCTGCAACTGATAAAGGTTCTTGGTTCGAACCCCTATCTTCCGGGTCTCTCCAGTAGTCTTACTGCGCAGGAAGGCTTTTCCTTCGCTGAAGACCACATCATACCCTTTATCCTCCAACATCGCCACATAGATCAAGTTCTTCTTCAATCCAGGTACATGCATGACATCCTTCAATACAAAGGGTTTACCAGACTCCCTCTGAAAGGATATGGTACCGATACCAGTCGCACTGTATCTACCATCATCGCCCATCTCGATGTACACACCCAAATCTTTGTCCTCCAGATCTGAGAACAAATCCCGATCTCCCGTCATATGAAATGGCGCACTGCTGTCCAAGAACCATACCGATCCCATCACACTTGAAACCAAGCATGCGATCAGTGAAAAGTCAAGCTCGAACTGTGAAGCCAAAGCTTCTCCATCTGCAGATCTTCCCGCTTGCTTATTCTTCTTCTTCTTTGGACAATTGGTAGCATAATGTCCGTGATCATGGCAGTGAAAACACTTCACTTTCGCCATATCCTGCTTCTTGCCCTTTGCACCGGAATGAGAGGTTTTCTTACCCTTCCCCTTCTTTGCTTTGGCCACCAAAGCGCAATTTTCTTCATCAGCTCCCTTTGATGAAGATCCATCACGAGTAGTCCTCCTTATGTCCTCCTGCATGAGATCCGCCCAAAGGCGCTCCCATCCCGGCAGCTTCTCCCGACCATTGACACTATCTTGATATGAGTGCCAAGCCTTCGGAAGACCAAGGAGAGCCAGGTCGACCATGTCCTCATCTTCGACAGTCACCCCACACTTCCCAGCTCATCTCTGCATTGAGTGAACTTCGTGAGGTATTTGGCGATACTGTCGCCTTTCTCCATCTTGATGTTCCTGAGCTTATCTTTGAGTGCCAGCTTCCTTTGGTCGCTCTTACTCTGGAATAGATTCGTCAAAGCTTTCCACATTAGAAATGGAGAAGCCTTTCCATGCAGGCTGGATACAATATGATCCTTGACGCCCTCCAACAGGATCCTTCGACATTTCGCCATTTTCTTTTGCCATGCATCGACTTCAGCAAGATCAGTGGGCTTTTGGACATTCGTATCTACGAACTCCTTCAGACCATTATCTTCTAATACTGCCTCCATGCGATCCTTCCATGCAACATAATTCGAACTGCCTTCAAGTGCATATTCGAGTCGCAAACCGTTGAAAGACATTTTCAACACCGGCACCAAGAAAACAAAACTGCTGCAAAATTCGAATTCCACCTCAAAGCTCAACCGCTCTAGATCTGTGAGAAAAAATTATTTCTAGCACAGATATTGACTGCAAGGGGCGTTTACTGGATATTCTTCATCGACAGTAACTCCCACACTTCCCAGTTCATCTCTGCATTGAGTGAACTTCGTGAGGTATTTAGCGATACTGTCGCCCTTCTCCATCTTGATGTTCCTGAGCTTGTCTTTGAGCGCCAGCTTCCTTTGGTCACTCTTACTCGGGAATAGATCCGTCAAAGCTTTCCACATTAAATATGGAGTAGCCTTTCCATGCAGGCTGGATACAATATGATCCTTGACGCCCTCCAACAAGATCCTTCGACATTTCGCTATCTTCTTTTGCCATGCATCGACTAAAGCTGCATCAGTGGGCTTTGGGACATCCGTATCTACGAACTCCTTCAGACCATTATCTTCTAACACTGCTTCCATGCGATCCTTCCATGCAACATAATTCGAACTTCCTTCAAGAGCATATTCGAGTCGCAAACCGTTGAAAGACATTTTCAACACTGGCACCAAGAAAACAAAACTGCTGCAAAATTTCGAATTCCACCTCAAAGCTCAACCGCTCTAGATCGTGAGAACAAATTATTTTTAGCATAGAGATCGACTGCAAGGGGTGTTTACTAGACCTTTCACTTTCCGAAGAAAGATGAATCCGGAGGCTACCTGGCCCGCATGCAGACTCTGTCTACCGAAATAAGTTTGTAATCACTGTGATGATCAATTTGAACTTCAATAGCTCCGATACCATGTAGAAATTTGCTGAATAATAAATAATTATCCACCGAGACTATCCTGGTCACATACTATTTGAACTTCATACACAACACATAATCTCTTCCACTCAACTCAACTCAGATCATCAAACATGCGGAAATAAAATCAAGCGATAACACATCAAATCATCATACATATTAACACAGTATGTATGGGGAAAGCTTATAGCTGAAAACCCCGCAGCTATTGTGTATATTATAATGGAGAAATCAAGTAACAAACTCAGTACAATACTCCTCACAAGTACTCAGTACTTTCTCATACAGTTACTCACAATCTAGCTCAGTTTTGAACAGGTTACTGGTTCAAAAACTCACCGCCAATTGCCTTGCCTCTATTGCGTAATCCAGGCCTGTCTATATAGAGATCCAAGGTTCGAATCTCCTTGGCTTGACAGCGCAATCATCATGGGCAATTCCTCCAAGTGTGGTGCAAATCTCATGCACAACTGATGTCGCCACTGATAGCTATCTCCACCCTTTCATCTACCTCTTTCACTGTTCTCCACTGAACTGATCATGCACTATAGTGAACTGATGTGTTCTTGAGTTGAATAATGAGTTACTAATTAATGAATTAAATAATATTTAATT
The DNA here is from genome assembly GCA_034641835.2 of Pinus albicaulis. Taxonomy (NCBI): domain Eukaryota; kingdom Viridiplantae; phylum Streptophyta; class Pinopsida; order Pinales; family Pinaceae; genus Pinus; species Pinus albicaulis. Next base: position 759,398,654 of record CM076578.1, on the reverse strand, counting down.
CACTCCACTCATAACTAATTTATTAGCTAGTTAAACTAATCTCAATCAGTTCAACTAAAATAAACAGAACACAACTCCACTAGCTGTCTCATTAACTCCTCCAATCTTCTGCCACTGAAGTCCAACTGAAGTCAACCATGCATGATGCCATCAAACCCTTGGGAACCACGTGATTCCTCTGTCAAATGCATGAGCCACTTCTGTAGCTCGAACTGAAGTGCTCCAAGAGAGTAAACTGTTGTTTATAGTCTAAATATTATTAAGGGTAAATAATATTTGACTTCCCTGTTTTAAGGAGAGGTAGTCTAAAAATAGACTTCGACCTCTTTGACCTCAAAAATAGAGTCTCATCTATTTTTACCAACATGACACATAATTCAAGAATCTCAAACTGGAATCCCCGAACCATGCTCCATATGTCTAAAAATAGATTTTGCGCCAGAATTTGCCTGCGGGCCCACTTAGTGAAGGCGACTTCATTTCACTAAGCTCCATCATCTTGCTGCATTTTCAACAGGCGGAACCTTCTATTTCGTCTACTGGTAGTCCATATACGGATGATTCATCAGAGGTTTCCCAATCCTCTGCTGAACCATAGCAGCCCATTGTTTCTGAGTTTCCCGACGGGGGACCGGTTCTGTCCGAGCAGCCCTTTGGAGGACCAGTTGAGTTCAATTGGCCCTTTTCCGACCCTTGGTTTGGATTGGGAGTAGGGGAAGATTTCCCTTCTCTTACATCGGGTTCGCCTTTTATAGCTGCTGTTATTCCTCCTAGTCCTCGCCGTCTACTACGAGATCTAGCGGCAGGCTCCAACATGATTGAATCCAGCGAGGAAATCCCCACGTCCGGTGAAGATTACCAGTTATTTCCTCGGAGATTATTTCCAAGAGACAACCCTGAACTAGCTGTTATGTCATCAACCGGTCCCTCATTACCAACAGGGTATAGATCCTTGGGTCAGATTATTGCCGCCGCAGCCTCTATGGGGGTATCATCTCCTTCTACGAGGCCGATGGTTCCTTCATTGGGGATGTCTCCTTAGACACCCGTCACGTCGTCCCCTCAAGTCACTTATGTACCCGTTCGGCCCACTGTCTGTGTGGCCGCATCTACACTCGTTGTCACAGCACACTCCGCGAGGGCTGTGCCGCCTCCTCAAGACATCTATATAGCGACTGCTATGCCGGAGAACATCTCTCCGGAGGAGTATCGGTTGTCCCTACAACAGCCGAACCCCGAGGTTGGAAAAACCTCTCAAGTTCCCAACCGCCCGTATTTTTCACATTATGCACAGGATGGTATGCCCATGTATGCTTTTCCATATCAGTATGATGAGCACGAGAACATTTTACGTTTACCCGCTCTAGAGGCTCACCTTCATGCTCAAGGTTTACCCTATAACCAGGCTGGACATCCTTATAAATCGCAAGGGAAATCTTTTCAAGGCCAACCTTCGGGCCAGCCTAGCTATCCTTATGACCTGCAGGGGCAGCCTTTACAAGGCTATCTTGCAGGCCAGCAAGGGCCATCGTACGGTCCGCAAGGACAATATTACAACCCTTCCGATCAACCTGTGCAGCCTTAGCCGGGGTACCAACCGGGGCCTGTATATGGTCCTGGGGGGAAAGTCCAACCTTCCCAACCCATGCAACCTCAGTATCCTATTAATATAAACGTTGCTCACCAGCCTGGACCATCCTATGGTCCTGTTGCAGGTCAAACCGGTTACCAGCCACCACCTGGCTCCATTCCTCCACCGGGACAACCGGTCTATCCGGCACAACCTGGTGTACCTCCACCAGGCCAACCGGTCTATCCGGCACAACCTGGTGTTCCACCTCCAGGCCAACTGGTTCATTCGGTACAACCTGGTGCTTCTCAACAGCCAGGTCAACCTGCGCAACCGACACAACCTGTTCACCCGGGTCAACCTGTTAACCCAGGGCAGCCCGCTCAGCCAGGTCAACCTGCTCAACCAGGCCAGCCCGCACATCCTATCAACCCTGCCCATTAGCTGATTTATTCAACACCGCAACCGAATCCACCATTGCACCCTAATTATCAGGTTCAGCAGGGCCCCACCTATCAGTAGCCCATTCGACCTCAAGGCAGTTACTATTCTCATGGTCAATCTAAACTGAATTATAACCAACCCCAAGGTTCTAACTATCATCCTCAACAACCCGACTACACCTGTACTCAGCAGCCGAATTCGCATGCTGCTTACACAGGGCCGACATATAATCAGGCTCCATATTCTGGTTATCAAGCCCCGCACACTGGTTACCAGCAACCAAATCAGACTTGTTATATGACCTATACCCCCTACGGTCAGAATCCTGCGGGACAGAACCCATGGGGGCAAGGATATTCTCAACCAGCGTGGAGTAAAGGTACCAGTCCTTATCTAGGGCCTGGCATGCCGTCCAATCCGCCATTGCCGTTTTTGGCTACCTTGGAGTTACCGGATGTTTCGAAATGAACCAATGATCCGATTTTGCACAATCCTTATTGGCCTTCGGTTCCTACCAAGGTGCTCGGTGATTGCCCCAAGTTTGAGGAAAAAGCTGGAGAGGACCCCCAAGCTCATGTGATGACTTACCATCTTTGGTGTTCGTCCAACTCTTAGGTGGATGATTCAATCCGTCTGTGCCTCTTCCAGCGCACTTTGACTGGCGCTGCTGCTAAGTGGTATATCGAATTATCCCGTGGCATCTTTCAAGATTTCAATACGTTATTCATGGATTTTCTGACTCACTTTTAGTTACTGGTTCGCTACGAAGCCGGGACGCACCTCCTGACTTCTTTGAAGCAAGACAAAACCACCCATATTTCTGATCACATTCATGAGTGGCGACATCGTCATAGACTGATCAAGTTTCATATACCTGATCAGATACTAGCACATTGGTTCACCACCTCCTTCGTTAACAAAATCGCTCAAGATATTGCTATGGGAGCGTGTGTGACTGAAGAACAAGCCATAGCGCGTGCTCAATATCTAGATCTGGTATACTCACAGTCCGGCACGCTGTATGATATTTTTCCTGATGCTCCACGGTCTGGAACCTCTAAAGCCCCACCTACCCCAGCGGTGGATGGTGTTATTGGTTTCGTGTCTCAGAATTCGAAGAAATCTTCGAATGGGAAGCAGAAGTCCAACTCATCCAATAATTTTGCTCCTCCCGCCCCTCCCGATTCTGGAAAAACTACGGAGGTTAATGCCGTTTAGGCCAATCCTATGGAGAAAGCCTCCAAAGGGAAAAAGAAGGGAAAAGGAAAATCTAAATCCGACGCCCCAAAGCCAGAGTCCAAACCTCGTACCGAGGACGGTTCCCAATGCAAACCAAAGTGCCCCTACCTCATTTGTGAAGGAGATCACTATACAAAAGATTGTCCATGACGATTTGAAGTTAGTCAACTTCTAAAAGGCTCCAAAGGGACTCTGGAAATTCTTAAAGAACCGTTCCCGTCTCAGCAGACCCAGATGGTTGAACAGCCTTCACCATCTGCACCATTTGGGTCCCAGGTCTTTATGATGAATGGTGCTGCACCTATCTCTATTGCTACGCGTTCGAAGGATTACAACGAATCGCGTCAGGCACCGGGGAAGGCAGTTGTGGATGGTCCACCTCCCCCACCTGTCTCTGTTTCATTGGAAATTGAGAAGCCTACTGCTGAACCTGTTGTGAGGCCACCTTCTAAAGGTGTTTTACGAAAGTATTCCTACAATCCGAATGCCCGTGCCGCTCAGCACTACAGTATTGTTGAGGATCTGGCATAGGCACCTTCTGCCATGTCTGCATTGGAAGTTATTCGAAGTTGTCCTTCGCAACGGAAAGCTTTATTATCTGCAATCGGTGGAATCGATCCCGCCGATTCTAGTCTTCTCACCTTTGACTTAGAAAATTTCACCCCCCGACTTCCACATCAGCTCGCTCTTGTTATTCAAGTCGGGATCAATGGTCTTAACATCCATAGGGCCATTGTGGATGAAGGTGCTTCTACCTGTGTCATGTCATCCGCTTGCTGGAAGGCCATTGGCTCTCCGGCCCTTTCATCGTCTCCCAATGCCCTAGAGGAATTCAATGGTTGGGAATCCAAACCCCTGGGTGTTCTCAAGAGTCTAGCGATTACTTTACAGGGGAAGACAGTCAACGTATAAGTAGAAGTGGTTGATGCCAAGCTTAACTACAATATACTTCTCGGCAGTAGATGGACTCATGCCATGTTATGCGTGCCGTCCACCCTCTTTCAACTTATTAAGTTCCCTCACGAGGGAAAAATCGTTACTGTGGATCAGTTGTCTTTATTCACCTCCACCTCCGAGAACAACGTTCCATATGTGGATCAGATCCCAAATCCCCCTGACAGTGTAGGGCCCGGTATTTTCAAAGACCCCGTCCTCATGGGTATTTTTCCCGCACCACCACCACACACCGCTCAAGTTAACATGATATCTAGGTCTGACGACCCATGGCTCATCCCTACACCTGAGCAGGTGACTGAGTTTGGAGAATCGATGCCCTTAACTCCAGTAGAGATTAACTACTGTGAAATCATCGCCGCATCTGATCCTCCCCCTCCTCAGCATGCTCCTTTGAGCATGGCTTTAGACATCTATTCTCAATCCCCCTGGCTCGGTTAGGCCGATTCGCCTGATCCTCTCAAAGAGATTTTTCCTTCTGATGAAGCCATTGTAGAAACAATGTCTCTTGAGGAGTTGCCTTGGAGCGATGGACATCATCGTTCCTCGTTCATGCCTAGCCTGGGGGAAATGTCAGATTTTCTAAAGCGTTTTGCATCTCAGGTTCCCACTCCACCTCTCCAGACGCCCATATTGACACATGAGGTGCTTTCAGAGAGAAACCTAAGCAACATCACTCAAACCATTCCAATCGACATCTCCGTTAAACCGGGGATAGTTGAGAACATACACGTGGGAGTGACTTTTTCCCCTGATGAGATACGAGTCTATACCGATCTTTTTCGAGAATTGAGAGACGTGTTCACTTGGTCCTATGAGGAAATGCCCGGGATTGATCCCAGAATAGTAGTGCACGAGATTCCTACCTATCCTGGTGCGAAACTCGTGCGCCAATGCCTACGCCCGGTGCACCCTCGCAAAGCCGCTGCCATCAAAGCAGAAGTTGAAAAACTTCAGAACGCGAGCTTTATTTACCCGATTCCCCTCACAGAATGGGTCTCCAACATTGTCCCTATAGATAAGAAGCAGGGGACTATCAGAGTCTGTGTTGATTATCACGATATTAATCGCGCCTGTCCTAAAGACAACTATCCCACTCCTTTCATAGACCAAATCATCAACGAATGTGCTGGGAGTGAGATTTATTCCTTGATGGACAACTTCTCTGGGTATAATAAGATAAACATTCTACCTGAGGATCAACACAAGACTGCATTCATCTGTCTGTGGGGTACTTTCGCTTATAAAAAACTCCCGTTCAGCTTGAAGAACGCTGGAGCCACTTTCCAGCGTGCGATGTCTTACGCTTTCCACGACATACGCCATATCGTTCAGCCTTATCTGGACGACTTGCCAGCTCACTCAGCTAGGCGAGAGGACCACCCAGAACACCTCCGCCAGATTTTCCTTCGCTGTAGGCGCTACAATATTAGGCTTAATCCTCATAAATGCGTCTTTTGCATGAATTCTGGCCGTCTTTTGGGATTCATAGTCTCCAAAGACGGAATTTGCCTTGACCCTTTAAAGGTCGAGGCTATCATCAATCTCCCATCACCCTCCTCGTTATATCAATTGCAGAGTCTGTAGGGAAAAGCTAACTTCCTTCGACGCTTTATCCCAAATTACGCAGAGGTGGCCAAAGGATTCACGCGTCTCTTAGAGCAGAACATTCCCTTCCATTGGGACGAAATTGCTCAACAATCCTTTGAGAAGCTTAAGATGTTACTCGTTAATGCTCCTTTGCTTCATCCTCCTAACTATCACCGTGATTTCACTTTGTATCTCGCCGCCGCGTTTAGCACCATAACTATGGTTCTAGTGCAGGATGACGATGATGGAAATGAACATGTCATTTATTATCTGTCACGGAACCTTCTCGACACAGAAACACGTTATGCTCACGTCGAGAAGATGGCGTTAGCTGCAGTACACGCTGTGCAGCGCTTTCGCCACTACATCCTGTTGCGCACAACAACCGTGGTTTCAGATTGCAACCCCATGACATATATTCTTTCTCGACAATTACTGGGGGGGAAATAATCCAAATGGATCATTATCCTTCAGGAGTTCGACTTAGAATTCACCACTGCTAAGTCGACCAAATCACTGGTTTTTGCGGATCTTATTTGCTCGCTCTCGACGGACTCCACCCCATCTTATTCCGAGGATCATATCCCGGACGAAACTCTTTTCCTTATCAGCACTCGCGACCCATGGTACAACGATATTATTGTGTATCTTCAGACCTCGACGTTTCAGTCTGAGTTGACTAAAGATGCCCGACGTCGGATTCGGCATCAGTCTCAACCCTACCGTATAGTAGGAGATACTTTATACCGTGTTGGAGTAGATTCGGTGCTCCGCCGGTGCCTTACCCTGGAAGAGGCTGAAAAGGTCCTAAATGACTACCACAGTGGTGCCTGTGGCGGTGATATGTTCGGATATGCCACTGCCCAGAAAATTCTGCGAGCAGGTTACTTCTGGCCTTCCATATTCAAAGATTGTATCGTAGCAGTCCGTAAATGTCACGCGTGCCAGGTCTTTTAGCGCAAGATGCGCGCGCCGCCTCTCCCTTTGCATCCTGTTATTACCATCGGCCCTTTTGCGAAATGGGGCGTATATTTTATGACATTTAACCCTCATTCGGCCGGGGGGCATGCATATATAATCGTCGCCGTAGACTACTTTACGAAGTGGGCCGAAGCGATGCCTACACTAGCTGCCGACGGTAAGACAGCTGCCCAATTTATATTCAACCATATTATTGCACGTTTCGGGGTCCCTCAGGCCATTGTTACCGATCATGGTACCCATTTTCGAGATTACATGATGGCCGAGATGACATCAAGATTGGGCTTATGACACGATAGCTCAACGCCATATTACCCCCAGGAAAATGGCCAGGTTGAGGCTGTGAACAAGGTTTTGGTCACAATGCTTCAACGGACAGTTGGTATTCATAAATCCAATTGGCATCTCCAACTGTTTTCAGCTCTTTGGGCCTACCGGACGTCAGCAAAGAATGCAACTGGATTCACACCTTTCCAATTGGTGTACGGTCTGGAAGCAACTCTTCCGGTTGAATGCGAAATTCCTTCTTTGAAGTTAGATGTGGAACTTTTACCCGACACTTCTCCTGAGGAAGAGCGTCTTTTGTATATGGAACGGTTAGATGAAACCCGCCGTTTGGCTGCTTTAGTCATTGAAGCACAAAAGAAGCGGGTCAAAGCTCACTTTGATCAATCAGTTTCTCCACGTTCCTTTGTCGAAGGGGACCTCGTCCTCCTATACGATCAAGCGCATGACAAGCTTGGGGCCGGTAAGTTCCAACCTATGGGGCATGGGCCCTACATAGTAAAACGTGTTTTGAAAAATGGGGCTTATGAGCTCATTGATTATGAAGGATTTCCGTTGGCGCAACCTAGAAATGGGCTGTACCTCAAAAAATACTACGCTTGAAGCGATTTTTGGTGTGGTGTGTGTACATAGGTGTGTATTTTCATTTGTGTGCATGTGTGGTGTGGTGTGTGATGTAAACATATTTCTGCTGATCGGGTCTTCCTGATTGTGCAGATGTCCTTCAATCCGTTTGTTGGTTTCGCAGATGGTGCCTCCCGCAGTACCAGGAATCTGTCTTCGGCAGCCTGGGTAATCTACGATCCTGCTGGTGAGTTGGTCAATCTGCAAGGTGTGTGTCTGGGACGTGCTACAAATAACATTGCGGAATATAGTGCTGTGTTAGAATTATTAACTGAGGTTGTAAATCTTGGTATCCATGAATTACTTGTGTATCTAGACTCACAACTTGTAGTATCACAACTTAATGGTCATTATTTAGTCAGAAACCCATCCATTTTACGTCTGTATCTGTGTATTCGTTTACTGGAAAGGAATTTTGACTATATTACATATCAACACATACCCAGACATATGAATACATTGACAGATGCAGTGGTTAATTTGGTGCTAGATAGACATTTGCGCAATTTGTAAAACAACATCACATGTAAAAGAAAGATCCGTCCAGAAATAGGTATATATATATATATATATATGTATCGAAATGTTTACATAGTGTGCGTCACATAAAATCAAAAAAATATACATGTTCGTCTTAATACATCTGGAGACGACATGTCTCTCAAAAAATATGCATGAAATAAGCCCTAGGTGTCTAATCTGCGTGGTGCTCATGATAACAAGTCACCACACGCATTAAGTGTCTCAGAAGACGGTGGAGGCGATTAGGCACTCCCACCGTATGTCTCTGGTATGCTAGTGGAACATCTGCCAGCCGGGCGTAGTCTGGAATCCCCTGGGCAATCCCCTCGAGGTTCTGAATCAACTCTCCTCCCTCGGCACCCTCTGCCTGAGGGTCAGCTGCGGGTTGAGTTCTCTGTGAAATAGGAGACATACCGGCAGGTCTCTCTGGGCCGACATCTAGAAACACATAAAACTGTTGTTAGGACGGGCATGTATTACCAAAAAAAAAATCGTAAAACATAAAAATAAAAAAGAAGATCATACCCAACTCCTCGTCCCAGTCATCTCCCTCCGGGAGTGGAAGGTCTGGGTCTCCAGTGAAATCGGTCCCTGCATATGGCCAATCCTCGACCACAATCAACTGACGCCGTAACCATCCAAAAAAATCTGGCCTCCAGGACATCTATTGGCCTCATCCTGATCTGGGCATCAGTGCTGCCCAACGAGCCATTCTCGGCTCTCATGGTACCGGCTTAGCTACTATGGCCCCTTGGCCCTGAAAGATAGGTAGTCGTTCCAGGATGAATGATACCAAGATGGAACCGTAGCCAAACTGTTTTAGTTTGGCCTGCTTACACTTTGTGAGCTGTATTTTCATATTTGTTGTCACTTCAGTAGCCCAATCAAATAGTGTCGGATTCATACACTCAGCAGCTAGGAGGAGTTGGGCCTTGGTCGCCTCGTGCGGTGCCTGCGACCCCGTAGCCCGTGTGATGGTATGTAGCACCACTCTAAGTGCTAGATCGGGGATGGTATGGATATCTACCTTGCCGCTTCCCGATCCCAGTCGTGCCCCTCGGCACACTCTTGCCATCACTTGCTCCATCTTCTCTCCAAATGGTCTGTTGCCTCTCAAGACGGGTACTGGACCTTTGCGCGATAGTCCGGTTATGAAATATACATCAGAAACCTCAAGTTCTAATACTTGGTCCCGCAGCTTGAACACTTGTTCACTTTCGTCCCATATGCTGATCAGATATTGCAGGAGCTCCGGTTGAGCTCGTAAGCAAGGTGTCAGGAAGAAATTTTTAAGCCCATAGTTCTTGAGGGCATTCATACAAGTCTCATTCTCCATAGCATGTTCATCCTCTTCCCCATGCTCCCTCTCTTTCCATTTGATAGCCATTTTTCTTGGTTGCCTGCATCAACATGGTCAAAAACCCTTGATTAGATCTCTGTTATGCTCGAAATTTCATGTAAATCACTAGCTATTTGGAAATTTGAAACAGGAAACTGCATTGTGCCATTGGCGCGACTGTTTTCTTAATAGTCGCGCTAGTTGGCATGGGCCCTTTGTATGCAAAAGGCCATTGGCGCGGGTCCGTGCTCGATACCCGTGCCAATGGGCGAAGCCCTAAAATTTTTAAAAAATTCTCCACAGAAGTGTAATAAGAAATGGAAAACTATAAAAAATGGATTAAAATGGAGTACAGGGAAGCGCCTCTTACCTGGAACGAACGGGAATTTGAATGGTAGCCCAGATCGGTCGCAATCGCCGTCAGAAGTTCGCACACAAACAACCCATTGTTGCTCTCCAATGAGGTAAATAGTAAAAGTAATTTTGTTTTTACAATTTCAGACTTATTTATAACTTTTTGAAATCTCATTAGGTTTTAAAAGTCATTTTTTATTAATATTTTGATATATTTTGTCGAAAATGGATTTTACACTTGCCTTTGTGTGTAGCAACAGGTTTTTTATGCAACTTAAACGGTGAAACGAGTTGTATTTTATACTTTTTCGGACTCGGTAAAAACATGAAAAATTCATTTTGGAGTCATCTTTTAGCTCTTTTCTGACTCTCTAAACATGAAAATATTGCTGAGGCCCTTTTTGTTTCTATCTCGTTAAAGTGGTTGCGAAACTACATCTACCCAGTATACGTTTACCCCTTTTTCGGGTTGGGATAGATTACTTACGAAAAAGGAATACCTTAGCCTATCGCGACTAGGAGGTTTTCTTAGACATAGTTTTCTACCTTTTCGGATCTGAGGAACTATTTACGAAAAGGGACCATTGGGTTTTACTTTTCAGCTACCTTTTCAAACTCTCTAAACATGAAAAGACGCTGAGTTCTTCCTTTGTCAGACTCGTTAAACCATGATGACATCAGATTCAGTGATAATGACGCTACTCGAGTTTCTACTTCCTAGGGCTCGTTAAACGTACTAGGATGGACTTATATCACAAGCATATGCTATCCCCCTAAAGCTTGTTATCAAAAATAATTGGGGTACTCGCCAGAAATGGCGGGGAAAAAATGGAACCAACATCATTGTCGTGTCGACAGTATGTCGCTCTTGAACATGGCACTTGTCTGCATTCGTGTCGGGTTGGGGACATCTCATCTCGTCTTTCACTTACCTTCATGGGTTTGGGTGATCCCTTTTGACCTCTCATCTGCTCTTTGCCTCGTCAGTATGACCTCTGATCTTAAGGTGTCAAATACTTCCAAACTCACTGTCGTGCCGTTTATATGTTCAAGAGAAGTTGACCTCTGCAAATACCAACCTTCCTCTGATTCTCATCCAATCCTGATTCACAAAGACATCATGTTCCTCTGTCTCATGTCAATGATGTGGGAAACACTATGGCCCACCTCCGATCAAGGTCACTTCCGGTCGACTTCAGCTCATTATCCGCGAAGCTGATCTAGAGACTCCCTTCTGGTACCTTGGAGCTTGCATGCCTCAATGGCAGGTTCTTCACGTTCGACGTGAGGTTTTCATCATTGGCCTCCAATTGAGTGATTCTACGGGTGTTCGACACCAGCTCATTGATTCACATGCCGTAGATTGTACCTGTAGTACCTTGAGGGCCATTGTCATTATTGGTGGTACCTCTTGAGTCTGTTAACAGCTTTCATCACTGGCTGGTAATCAGACGATTTTCTTGCATGTTCGACTTCAGCTCACTTATTCACATGCTCGAACTTGTACTTGTTTGGGTCGAGATGGAGCGCAAGACCCTGGATTGTGTCTGTTGTAATCCAGGCTGCGATTGTGGATTATTGTCATTATGTACATGACTCAATGATTGGATGGCTGCCACCATACCTGAGTCTATTTACCGATCCTCAACCCGGATGGTACATTGCCCATGCCTTGGATCTGGATTATTGTATACTCTGTTATGGATGGCTGCGCCCATACCGCATATATATCATGTATCTGAGATATCAGTTTTATTTCTCCACGCAGGTTTTCTGACACCGGAGTTTTCAGTTGGACACGTTCTCGTAAAGCATTTCACCCCTCTCTCTCTCTCGGACCTCGTGTTTTAGGGGGCATATGTTACACAGTAATTTGTCACCGTCCCTGCAATCCCCTTCCCGCACATTGGAGGGCTCATTTCGTGACCTGTGAGCAGTGACATGGCTTGAAATCACTTTCATGACATCCCTCTGAACAAGAGCTTTCATTGCCCCGAGGACATCTCCTTGTGAAAAACCCTAAAAATGACCCTTTTTGCATTGGCGCGGGTAGACAGTTCAGTACCCGTGCCAATGGGGAAAATCCTTCAAAGAGGTCACGCCAATTGGCGCTCTGTCCCAGATCGCACTCACGCCAACCATTTTGAGGAGTGTTTTTTAAAAATAAATGGTGGAAGTTTCGTCCTAACAAATTCCTAGACTGCTATCTATCTTGAGTTGGGAGGTTTGGCTACGGATTTCCATAGAGAGGAAGTGGTTTGCTACCTCTCATGGAAGCTTCCTTGAGGATAGGGCCAATCCCACGATTATAAGGATCCCAACTCCCCTTCCTCCATCTATAAAATCTTGCCCATTTCCATTGCAAGCTAGTCTTAAAGCTCCCAAATTCCCAAGAGCCTTATGCTGCAAGATCCTCCATAATTCCCTTAAGGCCAAATCCAAGCAAGGGGACTATTGTCAAGATCTGAAGAGAGAGGTTTGTCCCATGGGAATCTGAAACTGTTCGTTACGCATTAGCGACCAGCAGAAGAGCAGGTTGGTCAGAACTATGGTTGTATTTTTCCTTTGATTGATTAATAATAAGCGACTATTGGTTATGGTTCCACTCTTGTTATTGTTTATGATGATGAGTTATGTCATTTCTGACTGACATATAGTTGCATCTACTGGATTTTACACTTGCGTTTGTTTTGTTTCTCGCGCGTGCAGGTGTCCTATCACGGAGATCGTGGGGATCGTGATCTGCCAAAGCTAAGGAATGGGAGCGCTACCTCTTCTACAAGAAACAACGTTGGATTCTAGGTAAGCCTACATCGCTAGTTGGTTTATTTGCAATTAGGAACCTACACTATAGCGTGAACGATTGTTGCTAGACCCGGTATGGGCTAGTAGGGATCGCCTGCGACTGGACGAGGTTACCTCCATGATGGGAGGCACCTTGTACAACTACTCCTTAAGGAAGGAGATCACTCCACATCCATATTATTGTCATTACAATAATCCTTGACATCCTCAATGGAGAGTCTATAGCCTCTATATAGGATTCACATACAATACCATGGGTCATACATATAATACCATGGGCTTATCACATTATTTCCTAAATACTTGTGGTCCCTTGCATAATCAGGGTTAACCACTTTATTTATTAATTATGGCCCATGTATTTATTATCCTTACATTACAAAATTTCCTTGGGTACCTTCCTTTGTACGCCATATGATCCGATAAGGTATACCTGTATCTTTGTTACACCATTTTTTGGTCATCTAACCTACTATCATTAGATGAACCCAAGTACACCATGTAAGACCCATTTTACCCTAAGTAAAATTGCTTTCACTATGTGAAATAACTTAGTAAAACACCTTTATTAAGTTGTTTATGGTCTAAACAGGAAACCCCAAAAGGAAATAATAAACAAACCTATATTTGTTTATATTTCCTCAAAGGAATAATTAATTAAACCATAATTTAATTATTATTCCCAGTCATGTTTAACCCAAAAACAAAGAAATTAATGAGATAAACCCATAGTTATCTTATTATTTTCTAGGAATAATTATTTAAATACTATTTTAAATAATATTCCTTTGTATTAAATATAAACTAAATCACCCATAAATAATTAAATAAATCATTTATTTATTTATTATTACTTAATCACGTCCTTAAAATGATAAATAAATCATTTATTTATTTATTATTTACAAATAAGGGGATTTGACTCAAGTCAAATTGCTTTTCCCTCCAACAAATATAATAAAATATTCCATAAAAGTTGGATCTTGATTTGGTTAATAATATTTTAACTATGCACCAATATCTAGACTAACTCAATATTTTGTTATAAATAGAAGGGTTTTCCTACCATTCTTCACCTTTTTGTTTACTTTTTATTAGATCACTACGGATCTAAACTCTTGAGTCGACTTTGGACCATTATCTTCCTTCATGTTTTCTGACTGTCTGTTGTGTTCTTTGAGTTCTATCTTCATGCAGGTTTTCTACACCAACAAGAGAGAGAAATTCTAGATCTGAAGTGACGAGGACTTCCAAGAACCCATCCCATTGGGGAGAATTGGAAACACCTTTCTTATTTTCCTCCCAGGTTCCCTTAATATAAAATTATTTAAAACATATTATTCTTGTCTTGTCTATTGGATGCATGGATCAAAACCTTATTTTTATTGCTTAATGTCTTTTTATGCATAGATCTGTATTTTTGCAGCATTTTTCTTGATCAACTAATTGCAGATCTGAAGATATTAGCAGCCATATTTGATGTTAGGGCTATAAGTTATGCATAGCTAAAGTGGTATTTTTTCGTAGACTTCGACAAAAGATTCATACTAACAATTGGCGACTCCACACGGGTTTTCAATTACGACCGCTGTCGTTTTTCATATTCCTGCATATCCAGCTACTTCAGACCCTAGGGTTTCTTTTCATTTTTTTTTTTCCTATTTTTATGTTTTTTTTCTCACATAAAACCCTAAAACATTAAAATTTCTAACTTCCACGTGTTTACGGACCTATTGGCGGTGGGCAGTTTATCGTATGGCCGAGGCAATGACTTTTTAGAATGCAACAGCGGGACACCGAAAACCGGTGCTTTTCGGCCAGAAAGCTGGCTGGCCTCCAGTCACACTGTTCGGCCATTATGCGCGACTGCCTGAAAAAAAGTCAGGCTTGTGACACGCGAATTTTTACTGCTATTTTTTTATGAGTACAGGATTTTGAAGCTTCGCCAGGGGTTTTTTCTAGCCTCTGTTTTGGCTTCCATTTAGACACAATTTCGTCATTTGCTCATCTAAGTGGGAACATAGCCCCTAGGGCTTCAGTACCCTCCACTTTTGGTCGAATATTTTTAACTGTTTCAGGTGTCTATTTTTTCAGAGTTTCAGCCGCCCCTTTTTCAGATCTGATACCTACTTTTCAGATCCCTTTTAATAAGCTCTTCCCCCTTTAAAAAAACCTCCTGAAGTTTTGTTTGGATCTACCTTTAGGGCCTCCTCCTTGTCCCTCCTTCTTTTTGCTGATTCCCTCCTTTTTTCCAGCCACCTTGCCTCTGCCTCTTGGCTGTGTTCTGCACCTCTTTTCAGCAGATCTCTCCTTTAGATCCACTGTCCTTTTAAGTTTCAGGTATTGTGCACTCTTTTAGTGTGTTTTGACTAGATTTTTCCCTCTTTTAGACTAGTTTTGAGAGACCGAGTCTTTTTGGGTTAGATCGATGCATTGGTATTAATTTCTGTTATTTGACATTATATCATACAATTCTCTGTGAGATTTATTTTCGATTTACACAACACAGCAACACACTTTTTCTTTCGCTCTCAAAAACGTCAGGTTTAAAAATTAAAATTAATGCATGTGCCCACACACTCACCTAAGCGAAGAAGAGCACGGTTTGGGTCACATGAGGGCAAAGACTTTAAAACATTGTAAAATCAATTGACACTGCACCTTTCTGCCCTTGTTTCGACATTGTAATCACTTGATTCTGCACCTCCCTTCCTTTGTTGGTCATTCTTCTTCCCCTTGTGCCATATTAGTGTTGTCACCATTGCGCCCCCAAGGCGCACATCTCGGAGACTTCTTGGCCTTCACCGTTAGTTTCCGGTCGGTCGACCTACTCCTTCCCGCCATCATCGAGTTAGTCCTCCTCCGAGTCTGCACTCCGAATCCTCTTCTGATTCAATGGGTTCTCCTTTTACTTCTGGTTCTCCCCCTGTCACCTTCACTATGTCTGGTCCAGGGCCTAACGCTAGCAGTAATCCCGGCCCTAATGCCAGGACTACTACTAGCGAAACCGCCACAGGAACTACCTCGGCTACGCCCTTGCTCCCCTTCATGGCAGGCCTCAGCCTCCCCGATTTGGACCGGTTGACAAATGACCCTATACACCATGATGCTAGTTGGCCTACCATGCCGAAAAAGCTCCCTTATGATATCCCAAAGTTTGAAGGCTTTGTTGGAGAAGATCCTTCAAATCATGTTCGATCTTTCCACATGTGGTGTTCATCTACCTCCATTACCGATGACTCTGTCTGTCTTCGGTTGTTCCAACGAATGCTTACAGGAGCGGCTTCTAAGTGGTATGTTGATCAGGCCCCTTCTTCTCATACCACCTTTGCGACTCTTGCCTGGGATTTTTTATCTTACTTCCAGCTTCCCCTTTGTTATGACACTGGTATCGAACTTTTGACTTCTTTCTGTCAATCATTTGCGACCCGCCTGTTCGACCATGTCCAGGAATGGTGGAGACGAAAGAGCCTATGTCAATCCCCTACTTTCGAAGGCCGTGTCTACATGGAATGGTTCCTTAGATCTCTCTTGCCTCCTATCGGGAAAGATGTCGCATCACATTTTCCCCAAACCAAAGAAGCCGCCCTCCAACTCGCGTTAAAGTATGACTTGATCTACGCTCATATGGGTTATGTTTATACCGTTCTACCTGATCTCCCTAGACCCGGTGGTGTCAACGCACCGGGGGCACCTCATGCCGCCGACGGTATCGTTGGAGCTCTCTCTCACCCATATGCCCAACCTCCCATGGGTTATGGTTTTCCTGGGGGAGGGGGCAGCACCTCCCGCACTTGTTCCCCTCCCGGTAGCACGTATCTAGGATACAACATGCCTCCTCTTTTGGCCCAACCTCCTATTCACCATACTGTTACCCAACCCCCTTATTATTCGTATCCACAGTTTAGTGCTCCAGCTCCTCCAGCATTAGCACCTCCACCTCCCTTGCCTTCTTAACCCCTGCAACACCAGTCACCGCCCCCTCAAGAGCAGGTGGATGCAAAGCAGGGATTCGTGGCTACCCAACCACCTGACGGACAGGTTGCCACTCAACCTTCCCCTTATGGTTCCTCCGATTACCAGATCCTCATGATGAACTTTGATCCATCCCCAACTGTCGACCTTAACCTTCAAACTCGGTCTCGCCAGTACCCCAAGCCTCCCGCTCAGTCTGCCTCCGAGTCCCCTTCTTCAGGTTCTACCGAGCCTCTTTCGACATCCAATGGTCCCTTACATATCCCTCAACCCAAAGTTGAGGTTCATACCAAGATTCCTAAGGGACCATTACGCCGAAATGCTGCTCCTAGTCGAGCTGCTCATTCGTATAGCATAGTAGATGATTTGGCGCAGTCTCCTGCTGCGATTTCCACATTGGAACTCCTCCAGTCGTGCCCTTCCCAAAAGAATGCTCTACTATCTACCATGGGTGCTGTAGATCCTGCTGATGACCAAATGATTATTTTCAACGCCCATCAATCAGAACATCCTCCTCTTCCTGCTTCCGTAGCCTTCCAAATCCCAGTCAAAATCCGGAACGCTAATGTTTCTCGGTGTATAATTGATGAGGGGGCATCCACCTGTGTGATGTCTGCTTCGGTTTGGAAGCAACTCGGATCTCCTGAGTTGGCCCCTTCCACGATCACCCTTCGAGCGTGGGATGGCCACGCCTCCCAGCCCATTGGCCTCTTCCGTAATTGTCCTATCACTCTTGCGGGCAAGACTATTTGCGTTGACGTCGAAGTCATCGACGCCCCTCTAGATTACAACATTCTCTTGGGGCGGAGCTACACCTATGCCATGTCTGCTGTCCCATCCGCGGTGTTCCGCAAGATGTCTTTCCCTCATAATGGAAAGATAGTCACCATTGACCAGTTGACATATCATGAGCCAAAATCTCAGACCTCCCTTGAGACGACCATCTCTTCTGTAGCCAATAAGCAAATCGTCGATTCTTTGATTAGTGTCTCTCCCGGCGTCTACAAAGACTCCTCTTTACTTGGAACCTTCCATGGTCTTCCTCCTCCTCCTGTCTCTGACCCCAGCTCATCGAATGTTTGCATGATGCAATCGTCTCGAGCTGCTCTCAAGCAACCTGCTTCGGCTAGTCAGCAACCGCGCTCTCCGCAACCTGCTCATAGCCCTTCACCTGCAGCTGGTAGTCATGAGCCTCTTTATCCTCTTGGAACGGTTCCTCCAAGCATTAGCCATTTAGGAGCCGTCCCACCTGGCCATTACCCCTCTGGTCAGATACCGTTCCTAGCTCCCCCACCAGGAGTGTCCACGGTACCTGTCATGGCCACCCTCTCTCTTCCTAACCTAACCCTTGGGATTCCCATCTAGTACCTTGATCCTCCAGCCCCAACCTTGCCTGGTCAACCCAAACCTTATCTTACTTTGACCCCAGTGCAACTGGTCCCCAGGACTTCTCCCGCTGCAACAGTGCCTCCATCACCTCAACATGAACCACCTCCTGTTGCGACCGCTTCAGGTAAGAAGGGAAAAGCTTGCAAGGGGGCATCAAAGGACAAGGCTGCCCCAACAAACCCTGCCCCTCCTCGGCCTCCAAAGCATACCATCCAGTGTGCTTTGTGTGATGTTGTCGGTCACACCACCCATTCCTGTCCTGACTTGCCTCATCTCAAGCCCATGGTTAATGTCGCGTTCCCTGAGTCCATGGTCCCGGAAGCCTCTATTCCTTCCATGACCGCAATCAAGAACCCCAAGAATATTCACACCAACCACCCCTGTGCTTTGTGTGATATCCATGGCCATTACACCCATCTTTGTCCCCGCCTCGAGGACTTCTGCACCTCTCTAGCCGCGGTCCACCAATTCGAGGCCAAGCGCAATGATTCCACCTCTCCCCTATTTGCGCATTTTTCTTTGGAAGAACTACCAGACATGACTACTCCCATTGAAATTCCCCCTCCTGATGTCGAGATGACAGAGCCTTCATCCACCATTTTCTACCTATCATCATTCATGAGACCCTCGGGGAACATTCCCTCTGAATCCTCCCCTGTTTTTTCGCTTGACCTTCCTTCAGCGATCACCCTGGGCTCAACATCGGTAGATACTTTATCTGCTTACTTTTCCGTCACCCCTTGTGACGATGCGCATGTGAACCTCTCTTCTCATGATGACGAGTCAGGTAGCTTCGCCGCATCAGGTGGTATTTCTTCCACCAGTCACCCCATCTTCTATCATGATGATGACATTATGGATGAAATCCCCACCCCTGACTTTATCTATTCCCCCTTACATCGAACCCATGCGCTCGAACACATGCACCTTGTGGCCATTACATTGAAACCCAATATTTGGGTAAGGGGGCACCCATATTCGAGAGAACAGGAGAAGAAATTCTCTAAAACTCTCCTAGTGTATCTGGTCATGTTGACTTTAGTACCATTATTCTTCCACATTTCGAAGAACCTCTAGAGTCCCATATCACTTCAGATCACTCTAGGGATGATACCCCTTATCGTTCCCTCATCTTCCATCAGCAATCCAATCTCTTGGACATTGTTGTTGACCAACCTATGGGTTTTCTAGGAGAGCATCAGTTCATTATCTCCAAATCCTCTCTTTGGGATAGTGACACCAGGTATGCCAACCCGAAAACTTAAAGTCCATTTGCTTCATATATGCAGTACTAAAAGAGATTGGTAATCCTCCATTTCCTTTCTCAAACTGCATAACCATAATGAAAACAAATGGCACACCACATCATTAAAATGTGTTTAGATTCCCCTTTTTCTAAATACATTTTGGCATGACCACACCATGCTTGGGGGCACCTATGCCCCTCAACCATAACCCTCCTCAAAATCAAATTTCTTCACTTGTAACACTCATACTAGGGGCACCATTTGGCCTCCATACTTATCCATGCTCGTGTTGATGTTCGTCATGAGTTGCCATCCTGTACTCATGTTTTTATTGTCCCCCATTGGACCTTTACTGTGTGGCAACACCATCAAGTCGCCCTTGTTTAGAGCATCCAAGTTGAGTCATCATCGCATTCATGGAGTCTATCCTGAGTCCCTTTGTACCCCGCTATAGTCCTCCATCCTTCATTGCTTGGTCCCTCTCTTGTGTCGCACATTATGGCCTTCAGTCCCACTGTCCCCTATCCCTCATGATATTGTGTCAGTCGTTGCCACGTCATTCCTGCCCTTTATGCTCTAACAAGGGAAGTCGTCCATTCGCTACTCAGTCCCCTCCATTTCATCATCATCATTGGTATTATTCTGTCAGTCGCTCTACTATTTTCTCTCGTGCCTTATTTGAGGATCCCTTATTGCCTCACCTATGGCGAACCTCCTTTTGTCGACATCAACTCCTTCATTCCAGAAGACAGGTCTATAGGGCGGTATACCTTGGTTCCAGCTTCCACTCTTGTTCGGTGCCTCGGATCAGGCAAAGGGATCTCTCATTTCCCTTTGACTTGATTGTTTCTCCACTCCAGCTCCTTTCAGCATGATCGAGATCCGTATGCTTGATGGTTCAGTGATGCAGCAGTCGCTTTTGGTGATTCCCGGGTGTGTGTGAGATGTCTCAGCCCTCATGAGGGGGTGACCTGCAGGTAGCCCCCCACATGCCCGGATGACCTCTTCATTATAGCCTTCGATGCAACTCCATATATTTGATGATGTCAGCCTTAGCCGCTTGTAGCGCTTCTTTGATTTACATATATCAGTCAGATTTTGTGAGCCCTTCCCCGCTTATAGGGGGAATTTGGGTTGTATTTGTATCTCATGTACTCAGATATTATTGTATAAGTCCTGGCTATTATCCCAGGCACAACATGTATATGGGATCCCTCATTGTATTGTTATTTGGCTCATGTTTATGCTATTTGTACTTTATAGTTCGGTCCCTTGTTTACTTGACACACTATTCTTTTGTACTTTGTCTCGGTGGGCATAGGTATGCCTCCCCCACCACCTTTAGCACAGGTACCCTCTTATAAAAAGAGACTTGTTGCACCTATAAGTCTCGTCTCCTCAGGGTCTAGTTTTTCAGCACATTAGTCTACCTCACATTTCTCTCTCTGACTTCCCTTTTGATGTCTGGTGATTGAGTTCTTACAACGTACTTCGGTCATACGATTTTCTCCTAACACTCGCATGCTGGGGGGCAATCTGTTACACCATTTTTTGGTCATCTAACCTACTATCATTAGATGGACCCAAGTACACCATGTAAGACCAATTTTACCCTAAGTAAAATTGCTTTCACTATGTAAAATAGCTTAATAAAACACATTTATTAGGTTGTTTATGGTCTAAACAGGAAACCCCAAAAGGAAATATTAAACAAACCTATATTTGTTTGATTTTCCTCAAGGAATAATTAATTAAACAATAATTCAATTATTATTCCTGGTCATGTTTAACCCAAAACAAAGAAATTAATTACATAAATCTTTATTTATCTTATTACTTTCTAGGAATAATTGTTTAAATCTTATTTAAATAATATTCCTTGTTAAATATGACTAAATCACCCATAAATAATTAAATAAATCATTATTTATTTGATTATCTTTCAACCACTTCCTTAAAATGATAACTAAATCATTTATTTATTTATTATTCACAAATAAAGGGATTTGACCCAAGTCAAATACTTTTTCCCTCCAACAAATATAATAAACTATTCCATAAAAGGTGGATCTAGATTTGGTTAATGTTATTTTAATCATGCACCAAGATCTAGAATGACCCAATATTTTGTTATAAATAGGAGGGGTTTTCCTACCATTCTTCACCTTTTGTTGCCTATTAGATCACTCTGGATCTAAACTCTTGGTTTGACTTTGAGCCATTATCATTGTCATATTTTCCATTATTTACTGTGTGAGCTCCCTTTGAGTTCTATCTTTGTCTAGGTTTTCTACACCAACAAGAGAGAGAAATACTAGATCTGAAGTGCTGAGGACTTCCAAGAACCCATCCCATTGAGGATAATTGGAAACACCTTCTTGTTTTCCTCCCAGGTGCCCTTAATACAAAAATTCTTTCAAAAAACATTGTTCTTGTCTTGTCTATTGGATGTATGGAGAAAAACCTTGTTTTCACTGCTTAATGTCTCTTTACACATAGATCTGGTTTTTTGCAGCACTTGTCTTGATCAACTAACTGTAGATCTGAAGATATTGGCAGCCATATGTGATGTTAGGGCTATAATTTATGCGTAGCTAAAGTGGTCTTTTTTCGTACACTTCGACAAAAGATTCATACTAACAATCCCCCCTAGGTATACTACAAAGAAGCAGATAATTTGAGGTTGAAAAGAAGAATAAATGAACTTGAAGAGGCTCTTAGTGTTGAAAATGACACAAAGAAAGATTCTAAATTAATTTTCCCTTGAATTAAGTTAGAATAAAATTGCAATTCCACATCACAAGATAAATTTTACAATTTAACTACGTTAGAATGATTTAGTTGGTTAATTTAATTTGAGTTGAGGGTCTAACTTGAGTCATGTAGAGTTTATCCTACATTAAAGGAGCCCTAGTTGAGTTTATTTTGAGTTGTAATTAATTAACTTAGTTTATTTGAGTTAAAATCAATTTAACTAGTTATAACTAATGGAGGAACTAGTGAGAGGTCAAAGGGTGGAACTTGGACTTGAACCACATCTAGTGATCAATCAATTAACTGATGATTCACTCATAAATAACTCACCCATGTCAGTTCTGAGAAAGACCCAGTTGAGATTGGAGTTCAAGGACAGTGTACTATCAATTGTATAATCATCCAAATTGTATAGGTGGTGCATGCATTCAAAGGAAGACCCTAGATATATTGCACAATTCATATTGGGAATTTCCCTAATTAATAGGGCCTAATTACCCAAGGAAACAACACAGGGAAATAGGGATCCTGGAGGGAAGACAATTGGTTAAGTATTGGCCAAGGCTTGTCTAGGAAGCAATGAAACAAATAAAGAGAGTGCATAGGTTTCTTTGGTTGGAGAAAAGAATTATAATCTTCTTATATTTTATGACTTGCACAATTTACAAATAACGGGGTTTTTAGCTGAGGCTTTCCCCAAGAAATCTTTTTGTAATGTGTGATTGAAATTTTTTCTCTTTCATGTTTTTGATTTCATGATCGTAATTGGTTTTCGCACTTGGGAGAGTAGATTAAAGTATATTGTTTTAGCATATTACAATTATTAGTTTAAATCTACATGGATTTTCTATTCTACTGGAAGAAGGATTCTACTGGAAGTTGTTCAAGATCATATTGTCTCGAACCTCCATGGAAAGGAAACTCCATTTACAATGTGGAAGGCCTTAACACATTTTTTTCAGAACAACACTGACCACACGAAGCTGGAACTGAAGAAAAAGCTCAAGAAAATCAAGATGGAGAAGGGTGACACGATACCAAAGTAATTAACCAACTTCACCGAATTTCAGGATGAGCTTGGAAGTTTTGGTGTTACAGTTGCGAAGATGACCTGGCGAGCCTAGCACTTCTAGGACTTCCCAAGAGCTAGACCAACTACTAGGATTCTGTAAATTGGAGGGAGAAGCTACTAAAGTGGGAGCGTTTGTGGTCTGACTTGGTGCAAGAAGAGATTCAACGAAACACCAGATATGGATCCTCATCGAAGCATGATGATGAGGAAAATTGTGCCTTGGCTGGAAAGGAAAAGAAAGGGAAAGGGAAGTAATCCCATTAAAAATCGAATTTTGGTTAGGAAAGAAAGAACAAGGACTTGTCAAATATTAAATTTTTTCACTGTCACGAGTTGGGACACTATGCCACAAAGTTTCCACACAAGAAGGCCAACAAGAAGCCCTTAAGAGGAGCGACAGGTGAAGATATTGCTTCAAAATTCGAGTTGGATTTCACCCTCATTGCATGCATGGTGTCATTGATGATGGTTTTTGTGTGGTACCTGGATAGTGGAGCCTCATTCCATATGACCAGAAACAAATATTTCTTCAACCACTTGGAGGAGAAGGACCTCAAGATGCACATCAAGATGGGAGATGATGGGAGGTATAGGGCGACCATCATCAGTACTATTACCTTTTCGAGGGAGCTTGGTTCTCCTCTCACATCGAAATATTTCATGTATGTTCCTGGTTTGAAGAAGAACTTATTTTCAATTGCTATGTTGGAAGACCATGGCTACGACGTGATATTTAGTAAAGGAAAGATGTTCCTTCGTCACATAGCCATAGTATCGAAATTCGGGTAAAGAACCTCTACAAATGGGATGTAGAAGATTATGTTGCCTTGAGCAAAAAATCTGAGAATGTGGAGAGCCGAGACATTAGTGATTTATGGAATACAATTTTGGGCCATCTACACCACATATCTTTGAAGATCACACAACAGATTTCTATAATACTTTTGAAGGGTGCACTTGAGAAGTGTGATACATGTAAAGGGTGTACATTAGGTAAGTACACCAAAAACCCCTTTCATGATAAGGATAGTCAAGTGCAAGTGATCCTTGAAAGAGTTCATTCAGATGTGTGTGGACCATTATCGACAGCCTCCATGACCAAGCACATGTATTATGTGATTTTTGTAGATGATTTATCACGCAAGTGTTGGATTCTTCATGCAGAAGAAAGACCGGATGTTCTAAAAATTTTGTGCGTTCAAAGCACTTGTTGAGAAAGACGTAGGTAGGAAAGTCAAGGCTCTCAGGAGAACTAATGATGGATAATATGTGTTGAATGAATTCAAGAACTTCTGTGCATAAGAAGGTATTCGACGAGAGTTTATAACACCTCATAACCCAAAATATAATGGGGTTGTAGAAAGGAAGAAAGAAATTATTGTTGAAGTTGCACGAGTGATGTTATAAGATCAGGGCCTACCATTGCACTTATGTGCGGAATAATGCAACACAATTGTGTATGCTTAGAACAAGAGTCCTCATCGGATCCTTGGGATGAGTACACTAGAGGAAGCCTTTTTCGGTAAAAAGCTAGATGTGGTGCACTTTATAATTTTTGGTTCATCAGTTTACTGTCATGTTACCAAGGATGCACGGAAAAATCTAGAACCAACAACTGAGTTGGGAATATTTTTGGGGTACATTGATACAACTCACAACTATTGGGTGTACCTTCCATATCACAAGATGACAATGTTTCATAGAGATGTGAAATTCGATGAAGGAAATGCCATCCGAATTTCCCTTGAGCGGGAGCTTCAAATGCATGCATATGAGGAGCTATTAGATTGAAAAGAATAACCTCAAGATGTGGGGCAAACACGAGCATAGGAGCATAGAGTGGAATCACCCACTAATGTAGAGACATCCATATATGGAAGGAAGCACACCAAAGAAGCTGATAGGTTGATGCATGATGCTAGAGAGAATGTGGGAGCACCCACATCACATCGTAGGCAGAGAAGGTCCCCATATTAGTACACTAGATACATGGATCTTATGAGTGAGAGTGTAGAGATTGAGCCATCCTCATTCGAGTAAGTAGTGCAAAAACTAGTATGGGTTGATGCCATGGTAGAGGAGTATGACTCCATTATTAGAAAAAGTGCATGGGAGGTTATCACAAGACCAGAAGACAAGTCAGTTGTAGGATCTAGATGGATCTACAAGGTGAAGCAAGCAGTAGATGGGAGTGTCGAGAAACCGAAGGCCAGATTTGTGGCCAAGGGGTTCTCTCAGGTGGAGGGAATAGAACTTTGCTCCAATAACAAGGTACTCTTCAATCATATATATTCTATCACTTTCAAATCAGATGGGATGGAAAATACATCAAATGGATGTAAATACAACCTTGCTCAACGGAGTGATTGAGGAAGAGGTGTACATAGAGTAGCTGAAAGGATTTGAGACCTTCGACAGAGAGTCACATGTGTGAAGACTCAATTAATCACTTTATGGATTGAAGTAAGCACCCCGTGATTGGTACACCAGGATCAACAATTATTTCACTGGGTCGGTCTTCACCAAAAATGAAGGAGATGTGAACGTTTACCATAACATGTTTTAAGGTAAATTAATGATTATAGTATTATATGTCGATGATTTAATTCTAATAGGTGATGAGAAGCTGATAAATTCTTGCAAAGAAGATTTGGAAAGAGAATTTGAGATGAAATACATGGGGCTCTTACATTATTTCCTTGGGTTTGGAAATTTAGCAAAGAGATGGAGAACTATTTGTCTCTCAGGGCAAGTATGCCAACAAGATACTGAAGAAGTTTCACATGGAGAGAAGCAAACCCATGGAGACTACTCTATCAGAGAATTGGAGGAAGGAAGATGCTACTTCAAGTGAAGTGGTAGAAGCTACCATTTACAGGCAACTTGTGGGTTCACTCATGTACTTGGTGAACACACGATCAAACATGTTTTATGAAGTTAACCAACTTAGTCAAGAAATGGTTAAGCCAACCAAGAGCTATTAGAAGGCATCCAAACATGTGTTGAGATACCTCAGAGGCACCACTTAGTTTGGTATTTGGTACATGTAGATAGAGGGAGTGAAGCTGCAAGGCTTCACAGATGCATATTGGGTAGGGATCTCATATGAAAAGAAGAGCACATCAGGGGGCATATTTAGTATTGGTTCACTAACATTTTCCTGGTACAACAGGAAGTAAATATCAGTTGCACTCAGTTTAGTAGAGTACATGGCCACTAGTCAAGCAACTTGTGAGGCTATCTAGATGAGGAATATATTTGTTGGGTTGTTTTGTCAACAAATGGATCCTAAAGTGATTTATTGTGACAACCATAGTTGCATCAAAATCTCAGTTAATCCAATTTTTCATGATAGGTCCAAGCATATCAGCATCTGGTACCACCATCTCAGAGATTGTGTGCAGAGGCAGATCATGATGCTAGAGTACATTCCTACAGAGGAACATGATGCAAACATCTTGACGAAGGAACTATCAAGAGGAAAGTTCGAGTTCCATAGAGGCAGGATCAGGGTATCAGATAATCCCTTTCTTGCTAAGAGGGAGTGTTGAAAATGACACCAAGAAAGGTTCTAATTTAATTTTACCTTGAATAAAATTAGAATAAAATTGTGATTCCACATCACAAGACAACTTGTACGAGTTAACTAAGTTATAATGACTTAGTTGGTTTATTTAATTCGATTTGAGGCTCTAACTTGAGTCATGCAAAGTGTATCCTACATTATAGGAGACCTAGCTGAGTTTATTTTGAGTTGTAATTAATTAACTCAATTTATCTAAGTTAAAATCAATTTAACTAGTTCTAACTGATGGAGGAACTAGTGAGAGGTCAAAGAGTGGAACTTGGACTTGAACCATATCAAGGGATTAATCATATAACTGACGATTCACTCATAAATAACTCATACATGTTAGTTATGAGAAAGACTCAGTTGAGAATAGAGTTCAAGGGCAGTGAACTATCAGTTGTATAATCATCCAAATTATACAGGTGGTGCATGCAGTCGGAGGAAGGCCCTAGATGTATTGCATAATTCATATTTGGAATTTATCTAATCAATAGGGGCTAATTACCCAAGGAAACAACACAAATAAATAGGGATCCTGAAGGGAAGAAAATTTGTTAATTATTGGCCAAGGCTTGTCTAGGAAGTAGTGAGACATATAGAGATAGTGCTGAGGTTTCTCTGGTTGGAGAAAATAATTGTAATCTTCTCATATTTTATGACTTATGCAATATACAGATAGTGGATTTTTTAGCTGAGGCTTTCCCATAAAATATTTGTTTAATGTGTGATTGAATTTCTTTCTCTTTCATGTTTTGTGATTTCACGATCGTAATTGGTTTCCGCAATTGGTAGAGTAGATTCAAGTATATTGTTTTAGCATATTACAATTATTAGTTTGAATCTACGTGGATTTTATACACTTAGTCCCACTCCCCTATTAATTATCCCTATGGTTATCCAAGCACCTGAAGTTGCAGTAGGTACACCCAACACAACCCAAAAAGTGAGAAAATCAACGCAATTACTAACATGCATTAGATCCTATGTCACATCAAATATACATAAGCAATTGGAAATTATTGAAGAAGAAATGGAGGTTTCTCTACATTTAAGAAAATTGTCTAAAAGAATTCATTTGTTTGTTGTATGGAGAAAGATATTGAACATGATCAACAATTTGTTGGCAATGATTTTCAACCTTCATCAATAAAATCAATATTCGAGTGATTTCCAAAGAACCTAACAATGCCTCCCTGGAGGAAAAATTATTAAATGGATCAAGGTCGGATGGTTTGCGAGAATAAAAATGCAACAAGATGCTATGATAGATTGCTCGAGTATCGATGACCATAGGAGTAATGCCTTCCTGAAAACCATTAAAGTTGTTGAATACTTGTGGGGCCCGCAAATTATTAGGGACTCAACGTTTACCCCTAAAAACATATTGGAAGAAGAATTGGATATTATTAAAGTCTCATTGGGTGTTGACTTCGACAACTTAGCTGAGTTTCCTAAAGCTCAAATCAAGAAATGATTGGTCACATTTGTTAATGACAAGGACCATTTGGCTATGGTGGATCAATTATTGTCAGATGCACAAGAGTTGGAGGAATAAATATTTGAGTTAACGGTTAAAAATACATAATAGTCCTATCGATGAAGGAATACATTGAAGAGTGGCTTAGAAAGTCCCAGAATGAAACTGATAATCTTGAGTAATTGCTTAAGCAATTAGATTAACAAGCTTCTAAAAGACGCATATATACATGCTTGTACAACAACCACTGAGGATCATCATTGGTTCATTCCACACATCGTTCTTCTACTTTTTTGTGAGTGTTCTTTACTTATTTTGAAGCATTTCCCCACTTTCTTCCTAGCCTTTGATAATCCAACTTTACGAATTGTCTTATATGTTTCTAAATTTGATCCCTAACTACAGTTTCTTTTTCTCTTCTAGGTACCCTTATATTAATTGGTCCATGGGAGCCCAATGCTAGTCCCTTAGGGACGAACACATTTACATTTGTATTACGTATCATGATTTTATTAAGTGTTTTATGAATTTACCATTATTCATATCTATAAAATTATTCTTTGACTCTAATAAAGAGACCTTTTCAGGAGAACATCTCATTTGTGGTTCTGAGATTGTAGTAGGAATATTGTGAACGCTTTCCTATTCCTATTCTATTATGAATTTAAATGTTTGAAATTATTGTATAACTCTTTAATATCCATACCGTACTAAATTTTATTTTGTCTATTGAATTTGCATCAAGTTTGTCCCCTCATGATATGTGAATGAACGAATGTAGTGGAATGAATCTTGAAAAAATCATTTATTTATGATGTCATTATTTCATTTTATTGAGAGAACACCTATTCCACTCTAAGGCGCATGAGTTGAATGTTTAAATTTTGATATTTAAGTTATTTTGAATATCAGAGCAAGAAAAAGAAGAGTACCACCTCTTTAAAAATGTTGATGGAACAAAAAAACGGGCCCTAGGAGATTGACTCTTTTCCCTAACAAGAAAATACATCAACAAATCGCTATAGATGTACGCTAATTTTTTAGAAGGCCATGACAATTTGATCATTTCATTATGTTTAAATTAAAATTATACCAATGTTGTGGGTTATTTTTGTGCTAATTGTGCCAAATAGCTTCTGCCAACATGTTGGAACTATTGGTGTATATAAAATGTTTAAAGGGTGTTTAAAAAGGGTGATTGAGGTAGTGCTACTTCTTTCTTATAATGTGAAATGAATGAGTAAATCCTTATGTAAATTGTTGATGATAGATAAATATATGGGGGCATCTTCACACCAAAACCTCATCTTTGAACTTGCACAAGATATCACAACAGTGAGCATAAAGATGATATATGTGTGGCATTATATCTATATATGCATGTTACTTATTAGGAAGAACATGAAAATTTGATAATTTCATTACGCATGAAGAAAAATTATACCATTATTTTGGGTTGTTTTGTACTAATTATATAAAATAGCTTCTGCTAATAGGTTGGAACCATTGGTGTAGATAAAATGTTTAAAGGGTGTTTAAAAAGGGCACTTCATGAGGAAATACTATTTTTTTCTAATGTGCATTGAATGAGTAACTCCTTATGCATATCATTAATGATAGATAAATATAAATGGCACCTTCATGCCAAAACCTCCTCTTTGATCCTACACAAGATATCACGATAGCAAATGATAGTGCCAATTTTCACACATTTTTAATAAAACAAATTAATACAAAGATTGAACAACCAATATAGAGCATATTTTTATGGGATAAAGAAAACCTAAAAAATATATTGATAAATATAGAGGAAGAAATTTTTAAAAATGAGAAATGATGTCACTTAGGAGTAGTTAATACACCTCTATTTGGTACCACATGCTAATATAGATGTAATGAACCAAACTAAACTACTGGATTAAGATGGTTTTTCTCTTCCAACTGGATGCCTTGATGTTGTACAGATTCCTCCCGGGTGTTTGAGCAATCATTTTCCTTCAGTCCGATAAGCCTTCCTCTCTAGGATGACCAACATGAATTCACGAGCACAAAGGTGTGATCTTCATTGTGTCAACAATAGCTCAATAGTATATAAAGTATGTACTCTATGAACTCTCTCCAGCTTAGAAACTATACAAATTAGTCTCTATTCACATTAGTATCTTAGGTATCTACCCTTGAACCTGAAACTTGAGCTCAATATATAGGGAGATTGAAGTAGTTTCAGATCCATTAAGAGAGGGATGGATTCCTCCCATGAAGGGATTTGAGTTCCTTGGACCAAGGGATAAGCTCCATGAGTGGAGGGATAAAGCTCGAATAGAGTGGTGATTGCCATGGCTAATGGAAGAAACATCAGCGCATGCGCAAGAAAAGGCTAGAAAAACTGCACAGATAATATTTTAAGGGGTTTACGGAGCTTTTCTCCAATTTCCAAGACTTGATTCAGGAACATGAGTTTTTTTGACCTCTAAGGGAACATGATATGGATGGTGATAGACCCATATGAACAGTCAAATGTCATGGTGACAAAATGACGTGTAACAGATTCCCCCCTAAAGTGCGAAGTCTGATAAATTTTTATTTATTTTTTATTTTTTATTTTTTTATTTTTTTATTTATTTATTTTTTCTGAAGAGTGAAGTGCTTTATCATTCCGAGGATTGGATTGGAGACACTGGTTGAAAAACTATAAAAACATTCAATGAAAATATATATCATTGCTGAGGTAGGCATTCCCATACTCAGATCAAAACTAAATAAATGTTTTGGTAAATATATGATTTCAGTATTACATCAAAAGTGTTACACCATTTTTTTGGTCATCTAACTCATTATCATTAGATGAACCCAAGTACACCATGTAAGACCAATTTTACCCTAAGTAAAATTTCTTTCACCATGAAAAATAACATTTGTCTATATTTCCTGGTCATATTTAACCCAAAACAAGGAAATTAATTAAATAAATCATTATTTATTTCAGTATTTTCTAGGAATAAGTTATTCAAATCATTATTTAAATAATATTCCTAGTTAAATTTGACTAAATCATTTTTAAATAATTAAATAAATCATTATTTATTTAATTATATTCCCATCATGTCCCTAAAATAATAAATAAATCATTTATTTATTTATTGTTTATAAATAAAGGAATTGACCCAAGTCAAAAGATCTTTTCCCTCCAACAAATATAATAAAATATTCCTAAAGGGTGATTCTAGAATTTGATTAATAATATTTTATTCATGCACCGAGTTCTAGAACACCCCAATATTTTGTTATAAATAGAAGGGTTTTCCCCATTCATTAGTTACCTTCATTGCATTAGATCACACTGGATCTACTCTTGGTCACCATTTTCCATTTTTGCTTTGTGAGCTCCCATTGAGTTCTATGTTTGTCAGGGTTTTCTACCACAATAAGAGAGAGGAATTTTAGATTTGAAATGCTGAGGACTTTCAAGAACCCATCCCATTGAGGAGAACCGGAAAACACCTTTCTTGTTTTCCTCTCAGGTGCCCCATTCTTTAATATAATATAAAACATTCTTTTAAGCACATTGTTCTTGTCTTGTCTATTGGATGCATGGAGCCATATTATATTTTATCTGCTTAATGTCTTTTGTGCTTAGATCTGGATTTGTGCAGCAGACTTAAAGATATTTTGCAGCCATAATCGTTGTTAGGGCTATTTGTTATGCGTAGCTAAAGTGATCTTTTACGATGAAAGATTCATACTAAAAATTGGCGACTCCACACGGGTTTTATTTTATGACCGCTGTCGTTTTATCTATTCCTGCATATCCAGATGTTTCAGACCCTAGGGTTTCTCTTCCATTTTCTGTTTTTCTTATTTTTTATGGTGCTTTCCACCTCTAAAACCCTCAAACAGTCAAATTTTTAACTTCCCTGTGTTTCTGGCCTTATTGCGCAGGTGACAAACATCAGCCGCAGCTGAGACGACAAATTTTTCTGAAATATGCCGCCGAGAGAGCCGGATCTTCAGGTCGCACTTATCGGCCCAAAAAGTGCGACCTGAGCCTAAAGACACAGTTTTCTGACCCAAACCTGCGACCTGGACTGAAAACAGGTCAGAACCTGCGACCTGCACTTTTTCTGCAAATTTTCCAGCACTTTTTCTGGGTTTGTCTGAAGCTTCTGTCAGGGTTTTCTAGCCTCTGTCTCCGCCCGTTTAGACCTATTTCTGATCTGTTTCACTCAAATAAGTGGGAATATTGAGCCTTAGGGCTCTAGTACCCTCCACTTTTGGTGGGAGAGTTTCTGCTGTTTCAGAAGTCTGAATTTCCAGAGTTTCAGCCTTATTGCTTTCAGATTTGATACCTCAGTTTCAGATCTCTTTAGATCAGCTCTTCCTCCTTTCAAATCACCTCATATAGTTTTGTTTGGGTTCATTTCTAGGGCCGCCTCATTGTACCTTCTATTTTTAGCTGATCTCCTCCTTTTTAGCAGCACCTTGCCTCTACCTCTTTGCTGTTCTCTGCACCTCTTTTCAACAGATTTCCCTTTTAGATCCCCGTCCCTCTCGACCTTAGATCTATTGGCCTCTTTTTAGCGTGCTTTGCTTAGTTTTTCCCTCTTATAGACTAGTTTTGAGAGACCCGCCTTCTTGGGTTAGATTGATGCATTGGTAGCTATTAATTTTCTGTTCTTTTCGTCTTATTTATGGCAGATTTATTTTCAGTTACGCAGCACACTTTTTCTTTTACTCTCAAAACGTCTGGGTTTAATTAATTAAAATTAACGCACGCCACACATTGACCCTAAGTGAAGAAGAGCCTGGTTAACACCACCTGGCAAAGACTTTAAAATCAATTGACACTGCACCTCTCTGCCCTTGTTTCGACATTGATCTCACTTGATTTTATCCCCCCTGCCCCTGTCAGTTTTCTTCTTCCCGTCATCATTGCGCCTCCAAGGCGTTTGTCCCGGAGACTTCTTGGCCTTCATCCTTAGTTTCCGGTTGGTCGACTTCCTCCTTCCCATCGTCATCGAGTAAGTCTTCCCTCGAGTCCGCATTCCGACTCTTCCTCTGATTGTTTGGGTTCTCCCCCTACTCCTGGTTCCCCACCTGTTACCTTCACCATGTCTAGTTCCGGACCTATCCCTAACCCCAGTTCTACTGCTGGGTCCGTTTCTAGTGGAACCTCTTCAGGACCTACCTCGACTGCCCCATTACTCCCTTATATCGCCCGCCTCAGTCTCCCTGACTTCAATCAGCTAATCAATGATCCTATTCGCCACGATGTCAGTTGGATTGCTATGCCAACCAAGATCCCCTCCGACATTCCCAAGTTCGAAGGCCTTTATAGTGAATATCCCTCCAACCATATCCGATCTTTCCACATGTGGTGTTCCTCCAATTCCATCACCGATGACTCCATTCGTCTTCGATTGTTCCAACGCACGCTTACCGGCGAAGATTCTAAATGGTATGTTGATCAAGCCACCTCTTCCCATACCATCTTTGTGACCATTTCCCAAGCCTTTTTATCTTATTTCTAGCTCCCTCTCCGATACGACACTGGTACTGAGCTCTTAACTTCTTTTCATCAATCCTCTTCGACCCGCCTTTCCGCTCATGTCCAGGAATGGCGACAAAGACAGAGCCTATGTCGTGGCCCCCCTTTGAAGATCGGGTTTACATGGGCTGGTTCCTTCGCTCTCTCTTACCTCCCATTGGCAAAGATGTCGCATCCCATTTTCCCCAAACCGAAGAAGACACCCTCCAAATAGCCCTGAAATATGACCTTATCTATGCCCAATCCGGTTATGTTTATATCGTCCTTCCTGACCTCCCCAAGCCCGGTGGCCCTAATGCCTCAGGGGCATCTCACTCTGTTGATGGTATCGTTGGAACCTTGTCACATACCCCTGCTCAACCTCCTCTGGGCTATGGTTTCCCTCCAGGAGGGGCCAGCCCCTCCAGCACATTCCTCCCTCCAGGTAGCATGTATCCAGGATACAGCCTACCTCCTCCTTTTTCCCACACTCCTGATTACCTCAATTTTTCCCATCCTACCCCTTATCCATACCCACCACCTGGTGTCCCAACTCCTCTAGCATTTGGACCTCCCACTCCCTTGCCTTCTCCACCCCCGCAACTGCACTTACTACCCCCTCCAGGGCAAGTATTCGCACAGCAGGGGGCACCTAATTTTCTTCCTTCTCAAAGAAGGAGAAGAGGAAATCAATCTTCTTCTGGTAATCATGGATCCAATCCTTCCAGTATTGAATCTACCACTGCCAACCAGCCACAGGGCTCTCAGCCTAAACCGAACAGGCTGCTTCGCACCAATAAGCCCTGTTCTTGTTGCGGTGTTTATGGTCACTACACTCACGATTGTCCTTTATTACCAAAAATGCGGCAGATTTGGGAATCATAGGCCACCGTGAGGGTACAACACTCCTCCCCTACTATCCCTCCCACTCCAACTACTTCCCAACCCACTGTGTTTATCGATCCTTTCCCTCAACAAGGATTCGTGGCCACTCAACCTCCTCATGCCCTGGTAACCACTCAACCTTCCCTTTCTTGTTCCTCTGATTACCAGATCCTCATGATGGCCTCTGACCCTCTCACCGTCGACCTCCAGCTTCAAACTCGATCCCATCAGTATTCCACGCCTCCCGTTCCCTCTGTCTCTGAGTCTCCATCTTCAGGTCCTACAGAGCCTCTGTCGACACCCAATGGTCCCTTACCAATCCTTTCGCCCAAAGCTGAGGTTCATCCCAAGACTCCTAAGGGACCATTACGCCGAAACGCCGCCTTTGGTCGGGCTGCCCATTCATACAACATAGTAGATGATCTGGAAAAATCTCCTGCTGCCATTTCAACACTGGAACTCCTCCAATCGTGTCCTTCTCAAAAGAAGGCTCTACTATCTACCGTGGGTGCTGTAGATCCTGCTGATGACCAATTTATTGTTTTCGATGGACGTCAGTCAAACCATCCCCCTCTTCCTCCTTCGGTTGCTTTCCAAATCCCAGTCAAAATCCGAAATGCCAACGTCGCTCGGTGTATTATTGATGAGGGGGCATCTACCTGTGTAATATCCGCTTTGGTTTGGAAACAACTTGGATCCCCTGAATTGGCCCCTTCCACAATCACCCTTTGTGCGTGGGATGGCCATGCCTCCCAGCCCATTGGCCTCTTCCGTAATTTTCCTATCACCCTTGCAGGCAAGACTGTTTGTGTCGACGTTGAAGTTATTGACGCCCCTCTTGACTATAACATTATTTTGGGACGTAGTTACACCTATGCCATGTCTGCCATCCCATCCGAAGTCCACCACAAGATTTTATTTCCTCATAATGGCAAGATTGTCACCATTGACCAGTTAACCTACCATGACCCAAAATCTCAGACCTCCCCTGAGTCCACAATCTCTACTGTCACCAATAAACCAACTGTTGATTCTTTGACCAATGTTTCCCCTGGCGTCTACAAAGACTCCTCTTTTCTTGGAACTTTTCCTGGTCCTCCCCCTCCTCCCGTCTCTGACCCCAGCTTAGCGAATGTTTTCATGATGCAATCGTCTCAAGCTGGCCTCCCATAGCCTGCTCCGGCTAGTCAGCAACCTCAATCTCGCCCACCGCATCCTGCTCCTAGCCCTTCGCTTTAGTCAACCGAACCTTTTTCGCCTGGTCCTTCCCATCCCCCTCACACTCAGGAACCTCCCTACCCTCCTGAGTCGGTTCCCTCCGGTCTCCATCACATGGGAGCCGTCCCTCCTGGTCATTACCCCGCCGGTCAGATACCTTTCCTTGGTCCCCCACCCAGCGTCTATTCGGTTCCCGTCATGGCCACCCTTTCCCTCTCTAATTTAACCTTGGGAATTCCAGTATGGTATCTTACTCCTCCAGCCGAGACCCCTCCGGACCACCCCAAACCATACATAGCTGTGATAGAAGTGCAACCGATTCCCTTCACTCCTTCCACCACTACAGTACCCCTAGCCCCTCTGCAAGACCCCCCTCCTGCTGCGACAACTACAGGCAAGAAAAGAAAAACTCGAAAGGGGGCATCCAAAGACAAGGCCATCGCACCCGACCCTACCCCTCCCCCACCCGCCAAGCTTTGTGCCTTGTGTGATGGTATCGGTCATCCCACCCATACTTGTCCTGAGTTGCCCCGTATCCAACCCATTGTTAAAGTCACGTTCCATGAATCTACGGTCCCTGAAACCTCTGTTTCTTCCTCATCCACAGCCAAGAACCCAAAGACCCTTCGCACCAACAAACCCTGTGCTCTGTGTGGTATCCATGGCCATTACTCTCACCATTGTCCTCACCTCACACATTACCGAGCCTCCTTAGAGGTCATTCGCGAGTACGAAGTTGAAAAAAATCAATCCGCCTCTCCCATCCTTGCTCAATATGCGTCAGGCCTACTCGAGGATCCCCCTACTACCATTGACATTCCTCCCCCTGATGTTGAGATGTCGGAACCTACTGCTCCCCTCCTATATATAACCTCATCCGCACCACCCTCAGAGTACATTCCCTCTGAATCCACTCCATCTATTCTGCTTGATCCTCCTTCAGACACTTTCTCGGGCTCTTCACATTTTGACCATCTTTTGACCTATTCCTCTGTCATTCCCCGTGACGACCTGTATCTGCGCCTCTTTTCCCATACTAATGATTTAGGTAGCTTTGCAACATCGTATGGTCTCATTGACCCTTCCATTTCCTCCCATAATCACGATCATACCATCCGTATCTTTGATTTTCTTCGCAGTCTGATTACCTGTTCTTCATCCTATAATTCTCATTCATCTCCCTCTCGTCGATATGTGAGTCCTAGACTTCTTACCCTGACTACTCTCTCCCATAGCCGTCAGTGGATGTCTATCCTCTACTCACGCTACCATCCTTTTTCTCATCCCCCCCATTTCTTGTCTTGTGACATTATTACATCGGCCCTCTCGTCCACATATTATCTTGGCTATGCCGATGGGGCAAGTCGCTTTTCTCGGAATCTAGCTTCAACAGCATGGGCCATCTTTACCCCCTTGCATACCCTGGTTCTTGAAAATGGGGTCTGCATTGGTAATTCCACCAATAATCAGGCCGAATATGATGTGGTACGTGGTCTCCTAGCTGATGCCCTCTCTCATCACATCCTCCATCTGCATGTTCATTTAGATTCCCTGATTCTTGTCCTACAACTTAATGGTGTTTATCGCGTGCATAACCCTATCCTGTTTAGAAAATATTTACGAGTGAAACTTTTGATACGTGAATTTAGATCCATTACTTTCAACCATATCCCTCGACGTCAAAATCACTATGTAGATCAAATCGCAAATCATGTTCTAAACTGGCATTTATCACACACACGACAGTAACATTTCACATCATCAACAAAATGTACATAAATCATATATATCATATAACATGTGTTTTTAGAGTTCATATGCTCTGAAACATATGACATGCCCATAGCATGGTACAAAAAACAAACCTACAAAATGGGGGGCACCACTTGCCCCTACAAAAACGCCGGGGGGCACCCTATGTCCTACATCTAATCACTTTCTGGAGGATCCCAAGCCAATGGCTCTACTCCAGCAGCTCGTATATCACGCACAGTATGACCGGCCATCGCCATGCGTCACATGATACCTCTCCATTCCGAGGGTAGCCCAATACATAACTCTATGTACTGGTCATCTAAATCCTGCCAACCATGCTCCGACACACTGGTCAGCAACCCCTCACATCTACGATGGATGTCCTCCACCAGAGCGGCCATATCCTCATTTTGTGCTGTCCTTGATCCACTTGCACCTATAGCTCCTGCTGCTGCCGGTCGTCCCATATATCCGGCCGGTTTTACCGGAGCTATATCTGAATTCCAAAAATATCACGATTAGTACCATGAATACTAGTCACAAACTCTATAATGCACATAACAGATTAGTTTCTTGTCACTTACCATCAGGCCCCCACACTCGACCAGGCGGAAGCGGCAAGTCCGGATCTCCCCAATACCTCATCCCACTATAGGGATAGTCGTCTATGTATAATGGCATCTGATCCCAATGGGTGAAGAACTCTGGTTGGAACACCCGTCCGACCGCCCCTCCCCCTCCTCTACACAGTAATCATCCCCACCGGCACATCCGGGGCTCTCTCGGACCTCCATCAGGTAACCGTATATGAGGTCGCAAGGTCAGGATCTTCTCAAAAAATAAGGAACACAACACCGTCCCATAGGCACAATCATGATTCACTTGCTGCTTGCATAGCAACAACTGTCGTTTCACTGATACCAACATCATCTGGGCCCACACATAGTAGGTCCCCCCCAACACACTCTCTACAATCATCATCTGCGCTCCAGTGATGTGATGGAACACTTGGCTGCCCAAAATCCGCAACACTGTTGCGGCCACGGCCCGAGTCTCCAACCTCTCTAGATCTCCAATGGATATCCGAGTCCCTTTGACTTAGACACCTGGTTGACAATGTCGTTCAAAAAACTCCATAATGTTATGCCCCCGTGGTAACACTGACTGCGTATTTCCCACCATCCTTAATGGTGGGAGACCAGTCAAGAAATACAGATCTTGGACTGTCAGCTCGATCCTATGCCCCTGCACTATAAACGCCTCATGCTCTGGATCCCAATAAGTGATAATCCGGGCCAACAAGGGCTCTCCAGCCCTCATCAAAGTGTTCTCCAAAAATTTCAGAACCCCATACCTAGCCAGTGCACAACGGACACCCTTATCTGCTTTGATATCCATCCGTAATGTACCTAAGTCTCTCTCTCTCCACTTGATCTGTATCTCCAGCATACCTGCACAAAAACACCATTTTTTTCAGTCTACAGATCAACAAAACTGCATCATCTTACACCAAAACTGAATCTCCGCCCATAACAGCACTGCAACCTCCCACATCTAACAGGTCGCACTTTTTGGGCAAATCCTGGGCCAGGTCGCATTTTTCAGGCCCAAACCTACGTCCCAGGTCGCAGATTTTGCCCCAAAAAGTGCGACCCGACCGTAATGATGAAGTAGGGGCAGTTACTGATATTTCAAACCCTAATCTGAACTTTGAATCCATCAAAAACAGAGAGTAGTATTAGGCCTCTTACCTGCAACTGACGGATCACGATTCCAACGGTCGGTTTGTCCGCTACGATCACCGCAAGATTTAGGGCCTTCTCTCCTCTCCACATTCACCACAGCTACACAAGAAAATGAATGATTTTGGAGGGAAAATGCCTTATTAGAAGAAAACCCCTATTTTTTCTTTCGCCCGCTGCGACCAAACCGTAGCCCCATTTGACACACCGTCTACACCATTGGAAAGCTCTCACCGAGCACTCAAATGGGTATCCATTAGTTTTCCATGTTTTTATACTTCACCGGGACACATTTTGTCCATGAAAGGTCTCTTCACCTCTTCTAAAAATAGAATTTCTTCACTTACGACTCTAGTACTTGGGGCACCGCTTTGCCTCCTTACTCGTCTTCGTTCGTGTTGATTTTCGTCATGAGCTACCCTATTGTGCTCATGATTTTATGGTTCCCTATTGGACCCTTACTATGAGGCAGCACCATCAAGTCGCCCTTGTTTAGAGCATCCCAGTCGAGTCATCATCGCATTCATGGAGTCCATTCCGAGTCCCTTTGTACCCCGCTATAGTCCTCCCTCCTTTATTGCTTGATCCCTCTCTCGTGTCACACATTATGGCCTTCCACACCCTTGTCCCCTATCCTTCCTGATATTGTGTCAGTCACTGCCAAGCCATTCATGCCCTTTATGCTCTAACAGGGGAAGTTGTCCAACCGCTCCTCCATATCCCTCATTTCATCATCATCATTAGTGTCTATCTGTTCGTCGCTCTACTATTTTCCCTCGTGCCTTAGTTGGGGTTCCCTTATTGCCTCACCTATGGCGGACCTACTTCTGTCGACATCAGCTCATTTACTCTAGAATCCAGGTCTAGGGGGCAGTGTACCTTGGTTCGAGCTCTTCTCAGCATGATCGTGATCTATACACTTGATGGTCTAGTGATGCAGAAGTAGCTATTGGTGATTCCCGGGCGTGTGTGAGATGTCTCAACCCTCATGAGGGGGTGGCCCTGCAGGTAGCCCCCCACATGCCCGGATGAATTTTTCATTCCCGCCCTTGATGCAGCTCCTCTCATTTGATGATATCGGCCTCAACTGCTTGCAGCGCCTCTTCGTTTTGCATATATTAGTTAGATGTTGTGAGCCCTTCCCCGTGTGTAGGGGTCATTTGGGTATATTTGTATCTCATGTACTAAAATCTTCTTGTATAAGTCCCGACGGTTATTCCAGGCATCGCATGTATGTGGATTTCATCATTATTTATCTGGCTCATGTTTAGGCCAGCATATACTTCATTCTTGCATTCCGTGGTTTTCCGAGCGCCTTATTTTTTGTACTATTGTATCGGCGGGCATAGGTATGCCTCCCCCGCCGCCTTTAACACTGGTACTACTTCATCACCTAGAGACTTGTTGCACCTGTAAGTCTCATCTCCTCCGGGTCTAGTCCTTTAGCACATTAGACTACTTTACATTCCTCTCTATCACTTCCCTCTTGATGCCTAGTGATTGAGTTCTTACAACGTACTTCGGTCATACGATTTGCTCCTAACACTCGTACGTTGGGGGGCAATCTGTTACACCATTTTTTTGGTCATCTAACTCATTATCATTAGATGAACCCAAGTACACCATGTAAGACCAATTTTACCCTAAGTAAAATTGCTTTCACCATGAAAAATAACATTTGTCTATATTTCCTGGTCATATTTAACCCAAAACAAGGAAATTAATTAAATAAATCATTATTTATTTAAGTATTTCCTAGGAATAAGTTATTCAAATCATTATTTAAATAATATTCCTAGTTAAATTTGACTAAATCATTTTCAAATAATCAAATAAATCATTATTTATGTAATTATATTCCCATCATGTCCCTAAAATAATAAATAAATCATTTATTTATTTATTGTTTATAAATAAAGGAATTGATCCAAGTCAAAAGATCTTTTCCCTCCAACAAATATGATAAAATATTCCTAAAGGGTGATTCTAGAATTTGATTAATAATATTTTATTCATGCACCAAGTTCTAGAACACCCCAATATTTTGTTATAAATAG
The DNA here is from genome assembly GCA_034641835.2 of Pinus albicaulis. Classification (NCBI taxonomy): domain Eukaryota; kingdom Viridiplantae; phylum Streptophyta; class Pinopsida; order Pinales; family Pinaceae; genus Pinus; species Pinus albicaulis. Next base: position 759,357,281 of record CM076578.1, on the reverse strand, counting down.
AAGGGTTTTCCCCATTCATTAGTTACCTTCATTGCATTAGATCACACTAGATCTACTCTTGGTCACCATTTTCCATTTTTTCTTTGTGAGCTCCCATTGAGTTCTATGTTTGTCAGGGTTTTCTGCCACAATAAGAGAGAGGAATTTTAGATCTGAAACGCCGAGGACTTTCAAGAACCCATCCCATTGAGGAGAACCGGAAAACACCTTTCTTGTTTTCCTCTCAGGTGCCCCATTCTTTAATATAATATAAAACATTCTTTTAAACACATTGTTCTTGTCTTGTCTATTGGATGCATGGAGCCATATTATATTTTATCTGCTTAATGTATTTTGTGCTTAGATCTGGATTTGTGCAGTAGACTTAAAGATATTTTGCAGCCATAATTGATGTTAGGGCTATTTGTTATGCGTAGCTAAAGTGATATTTTACGACGAAAGATTCATACTAACAAAAAGTAGACATAGTATGGGCGCAACCATCTATCATAAGAAGTCTACTACATCATGAATAACAAAAATCCTCATAGCCTGGATGGTGGAAACTAGATCCAGGGTCTTGATTTCCGCTTCTCGAACTAGTACGAATCTATCCATGCAATTTATTATGTTGGAGTCAAACATGGTAGAAACCACTTAATTACCGGTCAATGATGAGAACAATTAACAAGTGTGAGAGAAACCATCAACAATGACAAAGAACCTCAAAGTACTTTAGTACAATCTATGAAGTGTGAATGAATGATTTGTAGTCGAACACCCATAAAATCATTCGATCGAAGGTAAAATATGAAAACCTATCATCGAAGGTGAGAAACCTGCCATTAAGGCATGTAGATCCCAAGGTACTGATAGGATTCTAGATCAACTTTCTAGATAATGAGCTGATGTCGATAGAAAGTGATCCGTCACAGGAAGGCCTACGACACGAAACCATTAGATCAAGTTTTGAAGAAATGTTTTGCAAGGACTGACTTAGAGATGGTCAACGTGAATGGAGACAAATGTTTGCAATGAATGGTAAATTGAACTTTCTCTTGAACACATAACGACATTGTAAATGGTTTGGAAACATTTGACCTAAAGATAATACCCAGAAACCGGTTGGATATTTTCAATGAGGTTCGATTAACTGTTAGACAAAGGATTTCCCAACCCAGGTACAAGTGTGACAGAGTGTCGTGTTCAAGAGTGACATGCTGCTTTCTAAAACAAAGACGACAAATGGATTCTTTTTCTATCTTCCCCCCCCACCATTACTAGCAAGTACCTATTTATTTTTGTCAAGCTTGAGGAGGATAAAATTTGCTTGTTGTGTAAGCTTTTCCTTCGGCTGAGTCCATCTTAGTATTAAAAACGAACCCTAAGAAGAAGTGGTTCGGTCCCGTTGTAATCAACAGGCCCTGTACTATTTAGTTTTAACGATTCCAATGTAGGAATAACTTGACGTTTTTCAGTTTTAGGGAGTTAGAAGAAAAACATAAGTAAACTCCATGGTTGTTATTTTTTTTTAAATTTAGTCCCTCAAGCCCAAAAAAGGATAAAATAATGCAGGAGAGATCTCTATTGACCATGATTAGTCAGTGTATACCTTTTTCGTAATTAGTCCAATTCAGTTCGGAAAAGGGGTAAACTTATACTGAATGGACAAATGTTCATTTACTTTAATGAGTTCAAATAGTCAAGTACTCATCGATATTTTCTTGTTTAGAGAGTCTGAAAAGGGCTTAAAAGAGGACTCCAGGGTTTCGCTTTTTCATAGTTTTTATAGAGCTCGAAAAAGTGATAAAAGTGTACTCAATGTCAAAATGATTCCTTTCACTAAAAATCCTGTATCCTGCAAAAAAAATCAAACAATTACGAACATCTGCTCTGAAAAAAGGAAAAATATTTTGATTTGAATTTTTAAAAGTAAAAATAAATAAAATAGTATTATTTTATTCATTTAAAACTACGAAAAGAATTTTAAACAACTCATTTTCACCTTTTGAATTTTAGAACAGAGTAGAGAGAGATTTTTCCCAAAAAATTCCGGAGCTGATATCAGAAGAACCGACTGTCCATTTCGAGAACCATCTGCACCAGGTAATCCACATCATCATTTAATTTGTTTTTATCCATTTATTTCTAATTTTAAGCTTTCATGGCATAATTGAGAGGGAAAATATGTTTTAAAATCCGCCCTAGGGGGTGTGTAGGTTCTTGTGGAGAAAACCGCGCTCCCCGATAATTTTTTAAAAGAAAAATTGTAAGGCTGCCATGGGTTCTGTGTATAACGCATGAAAAAAATGCACTGTGTAAACACAACACTTGTGCAAGCACCGTGGGGTTTTGAAAAACAGAAATTCCTCTATAAAAAATGGCTCAACTTTCTCCCAACTGATTTTTAATGATTAATTTGTTGATGTGTAGGTCTACAATCATGTTGGAATGATGGGAAAGAGAGCATGAAATCATGGAAAATGAAACCATGGATGATCCGACAACTATGCACTCACTAAAAAATTATGGCTTGTACAAGTTTTGGGTGATTCAGGGCATGAAAGCACATGTTGAGCTGATGACCTGGCTCGTGAATGCATGGGATGTCATAGATCAATGTTTCATTATCGGAGACCATTGGCTTATGATCGATCTGGAGGACATATATTTCCTCATTGGATTGCCTCATAGAGGGATGGGTATTTCCTTATTTTGGACTAACCAGGAGGTCTTCCCACTGCTACTTACAAGGCTCAATATTGTAGCCAAGATTCAAAGCTAAAGGTCGGTCGCATAGATATCAAAACTATTGTGTGACTGGAGCTCAAGATCATAACATTCACGATTACCAGGTTATTTGGGAGTGTAGCTCTTCATGTGGCTACCAAAGCACATATGCAAACCGTAGTTGAATGTTTCGGAGGAACAATATTCAGCTGGAGTGAAGGAGTGTTGGATAATATGAAGGGCCAACTCACGAGAGCTAAGAATCGGAAGTTGAAAAACTTCAGATATGGGGCCATTTTAATATCTTTTTCTTTAGAGAGAATACCACTCCTTGTGCCTCAGCAGTCTCCAGTGGAACCCAGAGATCCTCAGGAACCTCATATGGTGCGCTGGGTAGCATTGATGGCTTGCCATGGTGGCAAAGCTGGTGAAGTGGTTCATTTTACTCCTCAGTTTTTTACATGGCTTAGGAATAAGATCTTCATGATTACAGATTTTCCTTATGCATGGATGGATTATAGACGTGATCCTGTAACATCTCTTCCACCAGGGGCACGGTGGGATGAGATAAGTTAGTGAATCATTTTGAAGTTTTAATCTAATTTTTATTTGATTTTTTATCTTCCAATACTGATTTTTTTTTTAAATGTAGATGTCGGTCCAACATGACCAACAACACTTCGTCGCTTTGATAGGCAAGAGGCACAACCCATAGCAGGCCCACCGCAGAATGATTCAACATAGATCCTGGCAGATCTGGAGCACAACCTTGAGAGGTTTACTATTGATATTCTCGAGACATGAACAAATGGTATACCTCTCAGGCTTCAGAGACATGTTATTGGTGTCCCAGGTCCACTCAGGAGATATCTGCACAGGGTGGCACGTGCCATAGTTTGCTATCATGATCATCATCATAGCTGATGGTCAATGTAGATTGATTTTTTTTTTTTTGTATCAGTATCTTTTAGATCATAAGGTGTTTGAACCTATGATCACAGACGATGTAATATTTTTTGACACAAACTAATTTAACGTAATGATATTACTACCTTCGTTCTATGAGTATCTTGTTCACCATGGATTGAATGTTGTTTTTTTGTTGCATATGTCTATTTAAAACTCGATTAGCTAATGCATCAACCAATGTGTTTAAATTTTTTGAAATGTGTTGATATTCAATATAATCAAATTGTCTTTCTAAGAGACGAACCTTAAAAAAAAATCTTAACAAGGCTGGATTTTTGATAGCATAAACACCATTTAAATGTAATACAATGAGTTTTGAATCTAACCTAATGATCAAACGTTGAATACCAATTGTGATGGCATCAAATAATAACTCAATGACTGCGCTATATTCTACAATATTGTTCTTGTTTGACCAAGGCATATCCCATGTATAGAGACTAACTCATCGGTGGGTGAATAGATAATCAAAGCTGCAGAAGAGATGTTCTGTGTACTACGACACGCATCGTCATAAAAAACAATGTAAGTTTTAAGGGATGTCAACATATGCAATATCAAGAGTAATGAAGATAAGCAGGGAAAGTAGTAACAGTTGTAAAAAAAAAAAGTAATCCTAAGGAACACTTGTCTAATCTAAGGCACATTATTCTAAAATGTAACTAATGTACAAGGGAGATCTTCACACGAAAAATCATTCATAATATCACTTGAGATAAAGACCATTTCTGGGTTTATCTAAAGAGACACCATCATAATCAATTAATTCATAGGCTCCTTTTGCAAGCACACGCTTAACAATATAGGGACCATGCCACATCGGTTCGAATTTACCAACGCCCAGTTGGTCATTAGCTTGATCATATACTAGAACTAGGTAACGTTATGAATAAATGTGAGGGTTAACACTCTGATCATACTGAGCTTTAACATGTTTTTTTTGAGCTTCGGTAGAAAATGTAGCTGTGCGTCGAGTCTCATTTAATTGTGCTAGGTATAGAAAGTGTTTCTCCTCTTGTGAGGTAGCTAGTAATAACTGAAGGGCTAATTTGAGTGATGATATTTCACATTCAATGGGTAGCACATATTCTAAGCCATAAACAAGTTGAAAATGTGTGAATCCTGTAGCAATTTTTGCAGAGGTACGATATGCCCATAATGTCGAAAAAATCATGGTATGCCAATTATATTTATGAGTTTCGACAATATGTTTAATCACGGTGGTTAAAACCTTGTTGACGGCCTCAACTTGACCATTAGCCTGTTGGTAATATGGTGTAGAATTATCATGGTGTATTCCAAGTTGATCAGAAATTTTGGTCATCATAATATTTCAAAAATGGCTCCCATGGTCTGTAACGATAGCTTGAGGGACACTGAACCGAGCAATCACATGATTGAATATGAAAATAGCTGCATTTTTTCCATCAACCATGAATGTAGGCATCGCCTCGGCCCATTTGGTAAAGTAATATACGCCAATAATAATATACCCATTGCCCCCGGCCGAGTGAGGGTTACATGTGATGAAATCGATGCCCCATTTGGAAAAAGGACCAACAACAATGATTGGGTGAAGAGGAGCTGGAGGTGCACACATATTTTAATCAAAAATATGGAAATTGTGGCATTTTCGAAAAGCGATAATATAGTCTTTGAATAAATATGACTAAAAATAACCGGTGTGCAATATGTTTTAGGTTGTGGGAAACCAAAAAATATGACCATCATACACTCCAGAATGGAAATCATTCAAAACCCTTTCAACCTCTTCATGAGTTATACAATGTCGAAACACAGAATCGGCACCACGACGATAAAGAGTGTCACCAAAAATATTGTATTGCTGAGATTGGTATCTGATTCTCCGTTGATATGATCATGAAATCTCTGGGCAAAAGGTTTGGGTCTGGAGATATATAATGATATCTCTATACTAGGGATCTAAAGTACTGATTAGAAACATAGATTCATCAGTGATTGGATTCTTTTCTACCATTTCAGACTCAGTATTGGGAAAATCACACATAAGTTCCACAAATACCAATGATTTCTTAGACTTGGATTTATCGAACTCAAAATAAAAGTCTTACAGGATAACGATCCATTTGGATTATTTGCCCCCGAGGATTTTTTTTTGTCAAAATGTACATCATCGGGTTGCAATTAGATATCACTGTGGTTTTGTGTAAAAATATGTAATGACGAAAATGTTGGACAACTTAAACTGCTATCAAGGCAAATTTCTCCACATGTGAATACTTGATTTCCATCGGGTTGAGATTCCGACTTAGGTAATAGATCACATGTTCATTATTAGATTCATCCTCCTGAACCAAAACCATTCCAATCATGGAATCGAATGCAGCTAAGTATAAAAATTAATACTAATGGTAATTGGTCGGATGCAATAATGGTGCATGGGTCAACACGTTTTTTAGTGCATCAACAGTTTTATCGACAATCTCGTCGCAAATAAATGGAACATATTGTTTCAATAATCGGGTAAAAACTTTCGTTAATTTTGCATAGTTCGGGATAAACCTACCTAAAAAGTTTTCTTTCCCCTGCAAACTCTGGAGTTGGAAAAGAGTTGAAGGAGGAGGTAAGTTAATGATAGCCTCAACCTTTTATGGATCGACACAAATTCCCTCTTTAGAAATGAAGAACCCAGGTAAAAGTCCCGATTGTACACAAAAAAACACATTTGTGTGGATTCAAACAAATTTTGTAATGCGTACATCTAATAAAGATAACACGTAAGTGTGTAGGATGATCTTCTCTGCGTAAAGAATGAGCAGGTTAGTCATCCAAGTAACGCTGTACAATATTTTTGATATCGTGAAACGCATAAGACATAGCTCTTTGAAAATTTGCACCTGCATTTTTCAGTCCAAAAGGTAATTTACAATATGAAAACGTGCCTCGAGGACATATAAACGTTGTTTTATGTTGATCGACAGGGAGTATGTTGATTTTATTGTAACAAGAAAAACCATCCATAAACAATAATATTTCATATCCGGCACAATCATCAAAAATTTGATTGATATAGGGTGTAGGATAGTTGTCTTTCAGACAAGCCTTGTTAATATCCCGATAATCGAAACATACTCTGATAGTCCCTTTTTTTTTTTCACGGGAACTATGTTAGATACCCAATCCGTCAAAGGAATAGGATAAATAAATCCTGCACGTAATAATTTTTCAACTTCAGCTTTGATTGCTGCAGATTTTCTCGGATGTATTGGATATAATCTTTGTCTAATAGGTTTAGCATCCAGGTATGTCTTGATTTCATGAATAACAATCTTAGGATTGATAGCCGACATCTCTTCGTAAGACCAGGAAAAAATGTCTCGGAATTCTTGAAATAGGGCTTTGCAATTTTTAATCTCTTCAATCGAACAAGAAGCATCTATATGAATGTTTTCAATTATTCCATGTTTAATCGATATGTCAATAGGAATATTTGTAGAAATATTTACAAATTTATCTCAGAATCTGAATGTGTGATCAACGTGGGATTTTGAGGTTCATTGACATAATTATTGTAAAGATAGATGAAAAATCATTTTCAAGTTTATCAAGGTCAGGAAAAAAAGAAGATTGATGATGTAGATCGTCCCATGGAAATTCATCCGATGACAAGATTTCTCGAATGTTTTCATCAGTTGCGAATACATGTTGAAAGGGATCCAGAAACAATGTCAAAGTTGAGATTGATATAGAAGATGATTCTTCGCTGACCACTGTTGGGTGCTAAGAGGTGTCTTTAAAAAATCCTAATTGCCTCACATTAATTATCAACCAGGGTAAGTCCTTTTATCTCAAGCGTGTACATAATATGTGCAAGCTATTCATATAAAGAGTAATGGTAAAACCAATCGTTAAATATAGATGCAAGCATAAATATGAAGCTTTAAATAAAGTAATTCATCTATGCATTATAATGCAAAACTGTGATTCATTCTTTAATTCAAATAATTTAATCAACCGAGAGCACTGAAGCATTAATTGAGCTCTTTCAGCTGGATCTAAACCATTGAATAGAAGGAAAGTAATAGAAATAACAGTCTATACTTTAAATAATAAAAACCAATTCTTTTAATAAACAACTAATAAATTGGAAATGCGCACGCAGAGGAACAAGTATAGAAATCTAAATCATCAAAAGCAGTTCAATGTAAAGCAGAAAAGCATAATATACTTGCAGTAAATGGAAAGGTATAGCACAAATAATAGCAGCGAAATTCACCAGAGATCGGGCCCTTAGCTGCCAGCGAACACTGCTTAGTTACTCCAGAACAATCGAATGAACAACAACGCAAACTATGTATTAATCATCGCAATCATTACAATACAAATCTGTCTTTCTGACAGAACTACGTTCTGTTAATTACAAATGATGTGTAAATGAAAGATACACGACACAATACATGATATGGTCTGATTTACATTCTCTGCTTTCTTCTACGTCATCATATCATCTCTCCATCTTCGTATTATTCTCGTTCTTTTATAACTAAAGAAAAGGCAAATGTGATCCCTCAAGATCAGGGGATCTTGAGGGATTCGCAACAGATTACTATTTCGAACAGTTGATCGTTCTCTCTGATTCGTTCCCTGATTTGGCCGCGCCTTCTTTTCCCTCGATTAGATCCTGCTGTTCCTTTTTGGGAACAACTATTGTTTTATCTGTTATTTTCATCATAAAAGAAATGGGAATTAGTTTGGATGGTTAAACCATATCAAGACTATTTCATTCATTTTTTTATCAAAATCCATTCATGATATTATTATATTATAGCACAAAAATGGATGAAGAAGAGGAAAAAGGACAATATTTGAGAGTAAATACATACCTATTGCAAGGCTCAACATACTCCCCTACTTACCTTTTTTCATGTCCTCATGAAAAATAAATAATTTTGATGTAAAGAATTTAAGGAATAGGCTGGGGAAAATCTGTTTGTAATAGGCCTAAGACCATGATGTCATGCTAGGCTTGTAAAGGCTTCCCCTTCGTGTCCTTCAGGTAACTCATAATCATGATGATACCCTTCAGGAGGATACCAAATAATGAGGCTTCTAAAGTGACATCCCACCCAATAGGGTCCTTATCTTAAGATAAGCCTGCTGCATGGGATGAACCGTCTCACAAAAACTTTGAAATTTCCATAACTAAATGGTTCTCTTTCCTTAACACTGTTGCTTGAAACCATCCATCTCATTTTGGATGCCACCAGGGCTCTTTCCTGAATGTAGATGAAGTATTCAGTTCCTTTTCGCACAATTTCCGTATGAATGGGCCCTATAGTTTTAATCACACCCTCCTGTGTCATTAGTCTCTTATGCTTAGAAAAAAATTGCAGAGGGTGAGTAGGTTCACTTCTCACCCAAAGATCTAAACTGTGTTCCTGTCTTTGGAATGAATTATAAGGAGATAATTGGATATCTCCAATAAAAGGGCTAGGATTCACATCCACTTTATCTAATATGAAATTATGCAGATAAAATTCACAAAGAAGCCTTTGGATATTTACTCCATGGGTCTTACAGCAATTTATAAAATCCTCTATTGTTTTTAACTCAATTGGCTTGCCAGCTCTAACAAATTTTATCTTTAACAATAAATATTGTTCTAATAAGAATAAGGCATAGTTCTTAGCAGGAGATCGATAGGTTAGGACATCAGAATACAATGAAAAAACGGTGTCCAACTGATCCCTGACGCTGTTCAGCTTAGTTTTCATCTTCTTCGATTTTTATTCTTATTTTCTAGCCTTATCCCAAGCCTCATTCTCTGCTAGGGATAATTCCCTCAATTTTTGTTGTAACTTCTGGTATTGTTGCAGGGAGACTGTCCACTATTGATGTTGTTCTAAAGCAAGCTGAGTCTGCGTTAATTCTTCCTGAAGCTTTAAAACAATAGGGTTCTTCTTTGACAAGAAGTCCTCAGATTTATTCTCTGTTTGGGTGCCAATACTGTGAAAGAGTACCTTTTCTGTTTGTATTTGCTTATTGTGGGAGGAACAAACCTTATTTGAACAACTACATTCACCAAGTTCTCATGCAAATCAACTTGGGTGGCTATTGTTCGAGTGGAAGCGAGTTCTGTTTGAATTCCCACTAATTTATTCTCGCCTTTTACTGCTTGTATTGCTACAGAAGTCACCTTAGGAGTGGTGTTCTGTGTTTTACATTTTTTTATTTCTCGTCATAGCCTTTTAAATGTCTTCTTGAGCTTTTTGTATTTCTGTCGCAGCTTTTTAAGTTTTGTGCTGGCTACTCGGCTCTTTTGAGGAGCATCCGTAACATGTTTATCATCAGTCTCTAGAGATGCTTGTTGATCATCAGGGATGTTTTCCAAAGGAGCTATATTGCCTGACTGGTTGTTAGATTCATGACCAATTTCTATATCTACAGACTTCTGTGGGTCCTCCTGGCTTAACAAAATTGCATCACCAGACTGGTTATCAGATTCCTGTGCAATTTTTGTGTCTGCAGCCTCTTGTGATGGAGGAGTTTCTATGTGCCCGGAATTATCCGGGGCTTGTGTTTCCAATGTGCTAGGGCCAAACGGTCTTCTAGGTTGCATGTATACATCGAGATTCACTAGGACCTCGGCTATTCCTACCTCAAAATATGGTCCAACTTCAACTTCCAATTCATAATCTTGTTCTTGTTCTTGTTCTTCGGGTTCTGATTCTGGCTCAGCCTCTTCCTCGGGCTCTTCTTCTTGTTCTGGTTCTGACCTAGCTTCTTCTTCTGGCTCTTCCTCTGAACCTGGTGTCTCTTGTTTAGGTTCTGGCTCTAATTCTTCTTCTGGCTCTTCCTCTGAACCGGGTGCTTCTTGTTCAGACTCAGAATCCCCTACCCTAACTAGGCTGGATGTTTGCGCATGTTGATTGCTTTCGTCCAGTAGATTTACAAACATTCTCTGGGATAATTCTATTCTTATAGACCTCATGCATTTGTGAGGTTTGACCCTTGGACGGGCAATCCTTTTTCTTTTTGAGACAGGGTTTTGCTGACTTGCTTCCGCAATTGCAAGATATTGAATTACAGGGTTCTGTATGCTTTCTAGAGCCATGATGAAACCGTCCCAAGTCAAGTCGTATTGGACTAGGTTATAAATAATGATCATTCTAATAAGTCCATGGTGACTTACCACCGTTTCAGGGTGCCTAGCTCGTCTTATTCTAGTATTAGTATCGTGCAATAAATAATTTAAAAGGGATGGAAAATTAACAGTAAGTTTTTGCTTTAGAACAGCTAGGAGTTTGAGTTTTCGTGGCCTTAACACATCACGGCGTCCATCACAGGTAATGTATTTTTGAATGATGCTTGCTAATTCCCTCCATGGTTCTACGATAGAATATGGTTGAAAGCCTTTGCCCTTTCTGACCAGTTGTTCACCTTCGTCTTTGAAGGTCTCCACCGCGTCTTGTATCGATACATGTTTTTGTGCCCATGTGGTGCCTTCTGCCGGAAACCCAGTTACCTCAGCTATTACAATGTATGTAACTGTAATCCTTCTGCCTTTTACCATGGATTCCCTATTTTGCAAATTTTGTAGAAACTCAATAGTGATTTCCTCATTTGAGGGCTGAAACCTTGTAAGATAGGATATCCATCCTGCTCGAATCAGAATTTCTCTTGCTCTGTCGGAGACTTCTAATACTAACAGCTCACGACGCACTATCTTACCACCCATAGTGTTCGAATTATTCTTACTTTTGCAAAGCATGAATGTAATGGGAAGATTTAGTAATTCTGAAATTTAGCATGGCAATACTGAAAAGCACAGTATTACTGGAAAGCACAACAATACCGAAAAGAACAACAAATTTGAAAAGCACAACAGTATAAAAAAGCACAACAACACAATGATAGAACAACAAGTTGTTGAAACAACTAAGTATAGTTGATGTTGTTAAATTTTCACATGCCTCATAATCATGGGATATCGTGTTAGTTAATGAAATAGTGATAGCACACGCATAACGAAAGTCCTCTCCCCCTCCGAAATGAGAGGTCACCTTCAACCGACTAGACGGGAAATGGCTATTTCGGCGGCAGGATGTATGGATAAAGAGTACAACCATAAATGGGACAGAGTACGTAGATGAATGACAGGACAATAAGAAATATGGATAGAGTAAAATCATGATGTATAATGATAATGAATGATAAGAGACAAGAAGCTTTATTTGATGATAAGTTAAGTGATAGGAAAGGGAACAAAAATATGTAAAAAAATAAGGCTTTGCTTACGATATTCTGATGGTGTATGATATGATTGAGTAAAAACATAAACACATGCATAAAGGTTCAAAGTAGGGAAGTATTTAGAGGAAATAATCTCTCGAAAAGAAAGATAAATGGGAAGAGGGTATTATAAGAGTTATTGATTGTGGAAATGGAACTTCAATAACATAAGCAGAGCTTCTGCTTCCAGCAGGCATCCATAGCCTCGACAGAGTTGCTTTTTAACCCATGTGAGCCAGGATCCTCAATTTGTGATTGAAAATTTTTATTGTTGTTCTTACAGAAGAGACCATTGTGCTGGCATGGTAACCAGATAACCACACTGCCATTCACTGGGAAGTAGCAAAAGTGAGCAGGCCGGCTCGTGATGAGACCTCCTGTTCCACGGATATTTTAGCCATCCAATGGACCATAACCCTGGTGTGGTGGCAATAGTGGGAATGTCACATTGCTACATCCTTATGAACATGGTAGGCTGTCTCTTAATGAGACCGCCTATCCTTTATCTGTAGATTAGTTGTCATTACATATTTTTATGATGAATAGAGGGAGGTTCAGGACTTCTTAAGAGTAGGGATGGTGTAAGAAGTTGAAACATGTCAATAATAAGAAAAATTATACCCATAATCCCATTGATAATAGAAAGAGAGAATTATAACCAGGAAAAGTAGAACCAGCATGGTAAAGATGATCAATCAGTATCATATACAGTAGAAATCAATACAGTAAAGTAAAATATAAATAATTGTGTCCCTTTCAATTGTTTTAAGCCTATCATCAAGAAGCTGTCTTTGTCAAAGATCATAATGTTAAAAAAATAGTCACCTGCTTTAATAAAATCCATAAGTATTTGTCTGCATGAAGGTACTGTACTGCAGGCCATAAAAGGAATCAAAGAAATGAAGCTGAAAAAAATGAACTAGAAGTGTTTGGGAAATATATAACAAGGGTGTTGTTCAAAACACACAAAAAAAATGCAAGAAAAAAACAAAAGAGAGTGTTGTTCCAAAGATGGAACAATAAAACCAAAAAGTGCTGTTCCGAAGAGGGAACAACAAAACCAAAAGTGCTGTTCCGAAGAGGGAACAAAAAAATCAAAAAGTGTTGTTACGAAGAGGGAATAGCAAAACCAAAAAGCGCTGTTCCAACGAGAGAACAACAAAACCAAAAAGTGTTGTTCTGAAGAGGGAACAACAAAATCAAAAAGTGATATCCCGAAGAGGGAACATCAAAACCAAAAAGTGTTGTTTCGAAGAGGGAACAACAAAACCAAAAAGTGGTGTTCCGAAGAGGGAACAACAAAACCAAAAAGTGCTGTTCCGAAGAGGGAACAACAAAATTAAAAAGCGTTGTTTCGAAGAGGGAACAAAAAAAACAAAAATTGTTGTTCCGTAGAGGGAACAAAAAAACCAAAAGTTCTTTTCCGAAGAGGGAACAACAAAATCAAAAGTGCTATTCCGAAGATGGAACAAAAAAATAGGAAAAAAAAAATTAAATCGGCAATCCTATTTACAAAAATAAGAAAAAAATGAATTTCTACAAAGATGAAGCTGCCGAAGGATTATCTTCTACAGCTAAAACTTGCATAGTGGATTCCTTGCGTATCTATTGAAAAAAAGATTCTCTTGTGAGAGTTTTTTGGTAGAGGCGCACCCGATGCCCATTTTCTTTAAAGGAACAATCAGACCCATCAATGGTGGTTAACGTAAGAGTGCCATTGTCATGTACTTCCTTTCTTTCATAGGGACCTAACCACCCAGTCTGCAGTTTTCCAGGGAAGTCTTGAAACCTGGAATTGTAGAGAAGTGCCCAGTTGCCCTCATGAAATGTGTTTTTCTTGATCAAAGAATCGTGCCATTTGGATCTTTGTTGTTGAATGAGTGCAGTATGCCGCAGAGCTGAAAGCTGGATTTCATCTAATTCATTTATTTGTTGTAATCTATTAATTTGGGCTTTAGTTAAATCCAGTCCCACTTCCTGGGCTATCCTTAGTGTTTGTATCGAAAACTCTATGGGAAAAATAGGTTCCTTACCAAATACCAGTTGATATGGGGAGTATCGAGTAGTATTCCTCCAAGTTGTGCGATATGCCCACAAGGCTTCTGGCAGTCGAGTAGCCTAGTCTTGTCCGTGCGATGAGGCTGTCTTCATTATAATAGCTTCAATTACTTTGTTGGCACTTTCTACCTGTCCGTTTTCTTGCGGGTGATATGGAGAGGTAATTCTGTGAATAACATGATGATTTTTCAGTGTAGCAGCAATCTTGTGGCCTATGAATTGTGGCCCTCCATCAGTGATTACTTTTCTGACGAAAATTTCGAAAAGAAATTTTATGATGATTTCTTCTATGGCTCTAGGTAATGCTACCGCTTCCACCCACTTAGTTACGTATTCTGTTGCAACGAATATATATGATTTTTTGTTGGATTATGGGTTGATTAGCCCAACAAAATCTAATGCCCAATGCTCAAAAGGTTCTATGACCAGCTGTGGATGCAGGGGCATCTCATCAGATTGGCCAGGGCGGCCCATCCTTTGAAAACTATCGCAAGCCTGAACAAATTTCTTAGCATCCTTAAAAATCGTGGGCCAGTAGTAGCCCATTTGTAAAATTTTATGTCCAGTTCTGCGGTCTGAAAAATGTCCACCGCAAGGTCCATCGTGGCAGGGTTTTAAGATATCATAAATTTAATCTTCCCTGATACACTTGCGGATGTGCATATCGGCCACTGTGTGAAAAAGGTATCCTCCAATCCAGGAGAACCGAGTGCTGCGCTGTACTATTGATTTCTTTTCTCTGGGTGTCAGATGTTTGGGTAGTTTTCCCACTGCTAAAAATTTTTCCACATCTGCGTACCATGGTGTTTTTACGGTTACAACAAACAGGTGTTCATCTGGAAACTAATCTTCTACTGCTATTGCATCATCTTTTCTTGGCACTCGGCAGAGGAAATCAGCCACAAGGTTTTCCTTCCCTGGTCGATCCCTTATAGTTATATCAAATTCCTACAAAAGTAGCAACCAACATGTCACTCTTCCATTCGTAATGGGTTTATTAGCTAAGTATTTAATAACAGAGTGATCCGTATACCGAATTACAGGGTATCTAGTTATATAGTGTCTAAATTTGTTAATAGCATAAATAACAACTAAAACCTCCTTCTCTGTTACTGTGTAATTCAATTCAGCAGGGGTTAATTTTTTGGTAATGTAATATATAACGTAGGGTTTCTTGTCTTCTTCTTGGCCAAGAACTGCTCCAATGGCTATGTCTGATGCATCTGATGAAATCTGGAATGGTATATCCTAGTTGGGGCCTCGTAATACTGGTGCTGTTGGTACTAGCTGTTTTAAATCTGTAAAGGCAGTGTCACATTTTTCAGTCCATATGAAATCACTGTTTCCTGTTAAGGCATATAATGGTGTAGAAATCTATGAAAAATTCTTGATAAATCTATGATAATATCCAGCAAATCCTAGAAAACTACGTACCTTTGCTTGAGTGCAGGGAGTAGCTAGTAAAAGAATTACCTGTATTTTCGCCGGATCTACCTGAATTCCAGCTGCTGAAATGTAATGACTCAATATTAGGCCTTCTATCATCATCATATGGCACTTTTCATGACTTAAACATAAGCTGGTAGCAATACACCATTCCAGAACTTTTTCCAATGTCTATAATGCTTGCTCAAAGTCATCTCCATAGGGTGTGAAATCATCCATGTATACTTCCAATCCTTCATTTATCAAGTCTGCAAAAATACTGAGTATGGCCCTTTAGAATGTGGCAGGTGCGTTACACAATCCAAAAGGTAATACCCTGTAGGCGAATGTTCCCCACAGACAGGTAAAGGTAGTCTTATCCTGGTCTTTAGGGGCAATTTGAATTTGGTTGTAGCCATTGAAGCCATCTAGGAAAGAGAAAAATTTCTTCCCTGTCAGTGTATCTAGGGCCTGATCAATAAATGGAAGGGGAAAGTGGTATTTTTGCGTTGCCTTGTTGAGTTCTCTATAGTCAACGCATATTCGCCATTTCCCATTCTTTTTGGGAACCACAACTAATGGAGAAACCCACTTACCATCAGATATAGGATAGATAAAATTCACATGTAACGGTGTTTGAAGTTCTTCTTTAACAATGTCTTTTAGGTGAGGGTTTAATCTACGCTGAGGTATTTTAGGTGAGGGTTTAATCTACGCTGAGGTTTTCAAATGGTTTTTGCATAATTTTCAGTGTAGATGTGATGCATGCATAGCTGGGGGTCAATCCATTTCATATCTGAGTAGTCCCAAGCAAAAGCGCCTTTATTTTTCCTAAGAACTTGAGTAAGTTTCTGTTGCTGGTCATCACTCAGATTACTGTTAATGTTCAGGATCTTCCCTGGCTAAATTTCTATAGGTTTGCTATTATAAACAATGGTTGTTGGTATTGTTTGGTCATTGATTTCTCTTAGGGGATCTTCTTCGATTTCATTGTCAGGGACTGCTTTAATCATGTGGCATTTCAAACTTGATACTGTGGCAGGATGATTGATAAAAGTATTAATAACATCATCTTCAGTTTGGTTTTTGAATTCAAGGGCATCTACCATAGTTAATGGTGACCGAATATTTTCTGTGAAGTATGTTGCAAGTTGCTTCCTAGTTTTCATAATAGTCAAGCTTGGCTGAGCAGGAGGGTATAAAGCTAAATTTTTCACATCATTCCCCCTGGTTATAGTCATACTTCCTGTCCGGAAGCTGATATAAGCATCAACAGTCGCTAGCCAAGGCCTTCCTAATATTAAAGGATGTCCATCTAGCTGGTTCCTAGGGTTAATAATAAAAAAATCCGCTGGGTATTCCCAAGTGTCTACAGAGACCATCACATCTTGTAATGTTCCTTCTAGTCTAATGACTGATCGATCAACTATTTCCAGTAAGGTAGTTGTTGGTTCCAAGGCTGTGATGCCAAGAATGTTGCAAGTTGTAGTTGTGAGAATATTAATGGTTGCCCCTAAGTTAGCTAAAGAATTGGGAAAAGAACGACCATTTATCTGGACTGTGGCAATGGGGTTTCTGGGATCTTCATACTTTACAGGAGTCTCTTTGCCTAGTAATAAATTAGACAAAGCCCCAACAACATGGACAATAGGGGTTTTTTTTGTTTTCCTCACAGACTTATTTATACACAAGTCTTTGATAGTTTTGGCATATATTGGAATGTCTTGGATAGCCCGGAGGAGAGGAATTCTTATACAAATATTCTTAAGTTCACCCAGAATATCAAAGTCAGGAGATTCAATCGGGCGTGGTATCAGAAATATTTCTGGGAATGGGGGGGAAGTGGTTATGATTTGTTCATGATTTTTTTGTTTGACTGTATCTTCCCCTTGTTTTATTTGTTGATCATCTACAGTCAGAGGCTTATTTGTGTGAGGTTCTTCAGGGTGCAAATCTTTATCCTCATCTAGAGTGATTATGTGTCCAGATCTCAACTTAAGTTCGTTACATTCTTTCAACTCATCTTCAGGTTCCAGACCTTCAATGATTTGTATTGACTGAACCGGTCTGTTATTAGGATTTGGGTTAGGTTGAGATGGAAGTTGCAGTCGTATATTAGATTGAGCATTCTGTTGCAACGTATAAGGTGCTGGTAAAGTTGGTTGAGGTAGAGGAACTGTCACCATAGGCTAGTTTGTAGCTCTTTGCCAATTTGATTGCCAGTTCTGATTTTGTGAAGTGGAAGGGGACCATTGGGAAGAATAAGGGTTGTTCTGCCAGAATGGTGGTGGGTAAGGGAAATTTGGCCAACTATTGTATTTTGGATTTGACTAATTAGGCCATGGTGACATAAAAAATGCTTGAGGTGGCAAAAAAAGGTGGCTGATTCTGCCATGCTGCCCCTGAATATTGTTGAGAATTATATTGCAAGAGAGGAAAGAATGAAGATGGATCGGTAGGCATACCTGTTTGACGTGCTTGCCATTGACGACGTTGGTTCAATAGATACACTGGTTCCATTTCTTCTTCAGCTTCCTTGAAGACTAATTTTAATCCTGGGAGTGATGGGAAGATTTCCGTGGCGTGCTATTTAGTGCATATGGTGCATGTTCATATCACATCTAGAGGGAATTATTTATGACTGTGATTTTGTCTGCAATGGGGGAAGAAAATAGCCAAGTTCTGTTCTGCTATAGCCTGGTTTTGCTTAGCTTGCATTACATCCAATTATGTCGTCAGGGTCCCCAGATATCCGTCTTGAAATCCTCCAACAGATTTCCAATTTCACTTCATGTAACACTGTCTCCTGAGGCTTTGCTGTCTCTGAGGTTTGCATCGCGTCTGACTGGTTTCAACCTAGTACTGCCCCTGGAACACTTGATGCAAAAATCTACAATATTGTTATAATTTTCTTGATAAATGTCACTCTTGCCCATTATATTTAGTGTCTCTACCCATTGATCTTTCATACCTTTGATCATTGTGGTTTTTAGAACATTATCAAGAAGATTTGTGTAAGTAGACCTTTGCAGATTATATTGGAAACGTTCTACATATTCTTCCAGAGTCTCGCTAGGCTTGGCTAACATTTGAAATATTTCATCTTTTAGTTATCTAGTTCAGCAATAATCTTGGTATTTTTTAAGGAAAGATGTTTTCATTTGGTCCCAATCATTGATGGTGCCTCCACCGAGTCCCATGAACCAACACAGAGTTTCTACCTTCAAAGTAGAGGGGAATAGCTTCATCTTCTGGGGGTCAGTAGTGTAATCATAACCCCTGCATTAGAGATCGAATTTAAAAAGGAATGCATCAAAATCTTCTGAAGTTAGCCCATGAAAAGTAGGAATGTTCCGTAATGTGATAGCTTTCATGGGGGAATTGATAGCTGTGTCAACAATAGGGTATTGCAATGTATAAGTTTGAGTTCACTGGTTATGAGCCATTTGGTAAAAAATATGCCAATATTCTTCAGGGATCTCCGGAGCTGGAGAGGACTTCCTAGGATGCTCACCAGAGGCTGGAAATTTTTTAACAGAACTACCTTGATATGGAAGACTGGGTGTCCTCTGCTCAGTCACTATTTCAGGTGATCTAGGTTCTGGAAATTAAATTTTGGGATTTCTTGTTTCTCCTTCTCCTTCACAGAGGTTGCAAGAATTTCCTTCTTGTGAAGGGTAGGCTTGTAAATTCTAGGTATCTTGAAAACTCTGATCAGTCCCTTCGGTTTTACTATGAATCTCATCATTAGCTACAGATGGTGATTTTGCAGCTTGAAGGAAGTCAATAGAACGTTTGGCAGCAACAATTTGGGGTCCTACTGATGACTGAGACTTAGATTTTCTTAATATTTCGTCGATAAAAGTTGATCGTCCAAGGGTCACCGGTCCCTTAGATTTTTCAGGTTTAGAAGGAATAATTTTGTCCTTATCAGGTTTCTTAGTCATTCATACAAAAATATAACCATTCATTCTTATCTTAAACTCCTACGCAATTCTGCTAGAAAGCGGGCAGATGAGCGAGCATGTTACTCGTTCGTTACACAGGTTCTTACCTTCCATTTTTAATACCCAATTCTTCCTCAGCAGAAAAAAACATAAATCATATATTACTCTTTACAATGTGGAAACACGCTCCCCGAAAATGGCGCCAAAATGTTGGGTGCTAAGAGGTGTCTTTAAAAACTCCTAATTTCCTCACATTAATTATCAACCAGGGTAAGTCCTTTTATCTCAAGTGTGTACACAATATGTGCAAGTTATTCATATAAAGAGTAATGGTAAAACTTATCATTGAATATAGATGCAATCATAAATCTGAAGCTTTAAAGAAAGTAATTCATCTATGCATTAAAATCCAAAACTGTGATTCATTATTTAATTCAAATAATTCAATCAACCAAGAGCACTGAAGCATTAAATGAGCTCTTTCAGCTGGATCTAAACCATTGAACAAAAGGAAAGTAATAGAAATAACAGTCTATACTTTAAATAATAAAAACCAATTCTTTCAATAAAAAACTAATAAATTGGAAATGCGCACACAGAGGAACAAGTATAGAAATCTAAATCATCAAAAGAAATTCACTGTAAAGCATAAAAGCATAATAGACCTGCAGTAAATGGAAAGGTATAGCACAAAGAATAGCAGCGAAATTCACCAGAGACCGGGCCCTTAGCCGCCAGCGAACAATGCTTAGTTACTCCAGAACAATTGAATGAATAGAAACGCAAAATATGTATTAATCATCGCAATAATTACAATACAAATCTGTCTTTTTGACAGAACTACATTCTATTCATTACAAATGATGCGTAAATGAAAGATACATGACACAATACATGATACAGTCTGATTTACATTCTCTGCTTTCTCCTATGTCATCATATCATCTCTTCGTCTGCGTATTCTTCTCATTATTTTATAACTAAAGAAAAGGAAAATGAGATTCCTCAAGATCACGGGATCTTGAGAGATTTGCAACAGATTACTATTTCGAACAGTTGATCATTCTCTCTGATTCGTTTCCTGATTTGGCCGCGCCTTCTTTTCCCTCAATTAGATCCTGCTGTTCCTTTTTAGGAACAACTATTGTTTTATCTGTTATTTTCATCATGAAAGCAATGGGAATTAGTTTGGACGGTTAAACCATATCAAGACTATTTCATTCATTTTTTATAAAAATCCATTCTTGATATTATTATATTATAGCACAAAAATGGATGAAGAAGAGGAAAAAAGACAATATTTGAGAGTAAATACATACCTTTTGCAAGGCTCAACAACCACATTCATTCGATCAGTAGAAATTGATGGAGTGTCAGAACACGATTGTATTACTACATATGCCGATTTAAAGGGACTTAAAGGCATCTCACCATTATAAGAGTCCAATTTTGATTCTAAAGGCATAGTCCATGTGTCATCAAATGGCATTGTGCTTGATGTGATCATATTTATATTGGAAATAGTTCCCGGTACATTGGGAGAGGGCATAGCGAAAATTACCATGAGAGCAGAATCCTTCATTAGCCCTACGCCAACATCTTCATATGGGATACCGATTTTCCGACATGCTGGATACTATCTATAGAAGTAGGGTCTGAAGCGAAGTAATACAACTGATCAATTTTAAAAATCTATCCTTTGTGAGAAAAAATTATCATCCGAAAGGTTGATGAAACAACAACAATCATTGCGTAAGACCAACTGCGACCCAAAAGAAGGTTGTAATCAAGAGGGGCATTAATAACTTCCACCTCTAGGTTTACGGTTTTTCCTTCTACTTCTATAGGTAGATCCTAGAGTATTCCATATGGGTGAAAACCTTTTCCATCAAAGGCTTTAAGGATAGTCGGTGATTGGTTGAGTGTTGGGGAACCAAGGGTTTTCCAACAGTTTAATGAAATTATAAACATAGATGCCCCCTCATCAATTACAGTACGAAAAAATTGTCTTGATTTGAATAATAATGGAATTTGAAAAGGCATTTGATGTGGGAGTCTAGGTACAAATTTTTTGAGATCAAAGACCATTAGATTCGAGTCTTGAGGATCAATAACTCCTATGGCTGATAAATGTAATTTCCTTTGAGCTGGACAGGATTCAAACACTTCAAGGGCCGACATTGATGAAGGGGATATGGCGAAATCTTCAACAATGTTGTAATTCTTAGTGGCTCTCGCATGTGGATTGAAAGCCAATTTTCAAAGTACACATTTAGCAGGAAGTTTAATCACTAAATCAGGGTTATGTTTCTTGATTTGTAATGGTTCTTAAACTGAAGGAGTTGTTGCTGGTGTTCGACTGGATGATTCAGTCTCTTTACCAGTTATAGGATTCTTAGATCCAGAGTCTTGAGATAGTGTTGCAACCTTGACCTGAGACATCATTAAAATATCTACCAATGAATTGGAAGAAGATTCAATCATTTTACTATCTTGATATGGAAAAGGATCCTTCAAGACATCAGGTGTGGGTGAACCTTTGACAAATTTGGATACCTCAGCCCGATGTGGACACTCTTTGGTGTAGTGATCCTTGTCACAGATAAGAGAAGGATAACAAAGTTTCCACTTTTCGTCAGATGGTTCAGTTTTTTTCTGTTTTCTCTTTAGGAAATGTGTTTTGTTTATTTTTATTCTTCCCTTTCTTCTTATTACCGAATTTAGCTTTAGTCATAGATGAGTCTACAACGTGAATTTTGGTAGAAGTTTTGAGGGAAGAATTTTCTTTAGGTGAATCTGGTAGAGTTATAATGGGAGAAGTAGATTTAGATGAATTCTTCTTACTCTTTGTAGTATTAACTGTACCAATTACACTATCTGCAGAATGAGAACTAGAAGGAGTTGCAGTAATTTGACTTGGGTGTGGTAAATCAAGAATTTTTTCATATAGAGTACCAGACTATGTGTATACAAGGTCTAAGTATTGTGCTTGAGCTATGACCTATTGTTCCGTGAAAACACCTCCCTTAGCTATGTCTTCAGTGATCTTTGGAAGTAATGATTTAATGAACCATTCTTCAAAAATTTGATCCCGAATAAAAACCTTCACTAAACGTCATCTACGTTGCCATTCATGTGTGTGATCTGGAATGTATGTAGGTATACTTTGTTTTAAATAAGTTAAGAGTTTCGTGCCATTGTCATAACAAAATGGAAATTGGAAGTGAGTTAGGAAAACTGTTGCTAAAGCATTGAAATTATTGAAAGAGCCACGTGGTAACTCGATATACCACTTTGCAGCTAAGCCGATCAATTTTCTCTTAAAAAGTGTCAGTTGAATGGAATCATCGATTAAGGGGTTGGATGCACACCAAAGAATGTAAGTCATCACAAGATTTGAGGGGTCTTCTCTTGAGTTTCCTTAAAACTTAGGTATATCACTGGGAAACTTAGTTGGCATTGCTGGCCAAAATGGAAGATAATAAATTGGATCATTCGTGAGTAGAGACAAATCTAATAAGTCTAAAGTTGCAATGGATGGTAACCAACGGTTAGGGTCATGTTGCGTGAACCGATAACCTTGAGGAAAAATACCAGTACCCGGAGGAGGATATCTAGGATAACTTGGAATAGCCTGAGCATATGGTATTGGAATAACTCCGGGGTATCCAGGTTTAGCTGTACCAAACTGAGGTTGAGCTGGTATTTGATATGTATAACCAGGGTATTGTTGACTCTGGTAGACTGGATTTTGTCCTGTTGGTCCATATTGATACTGACCTTGAAATGGTTGACTCTGCACAAACTGACCTACAAAAGGTTGGCTTGTTTGAACTGTAGTTGCACCAAGTTGTCCTACAGAGGTTTGAATAGTAGACTGAATCGCAGGTCTAGTTTGATGAGCAGTAACTGGAGGGATTGTCTTTGTAAGAGTTGATGCAGTCATTTGAAGGGTTTTAGCAACAAGAACTTGAGAAACTCCAGGGATAGGTGTACTTGGTTGTTGAACAAAAGTTTGCACAATAGATTGGATAGGAGTACTTGGAGTAATCAGACCAGATTGTTGACTACTAGGTATAGATACCTGAGGGGTAATTTGAAGTGAAATCTGAACATGCTGTTGGACTTGGGTATAACCAAATTGTCCAGTAGGCTGACCAGGTTGATTATAAGGTACTTGTAAAGTAGGTTGAAAAGGTTGTTGATTCAACAACAGATTCCACATAGTATTAATGCTTGGGTAAGGAGCTCCCATTAAAGGTTGCGATGCATAAGGTTGACCATAACCAGTTTGAGGTATTGGAACATAAGTTTTATAATTTTCCAGATAAGTTCCAGTAAAAGGTTGAACTCCTTGAAAGGATAGTTTCTCTTGATAAAACTGTTGCCCTTGAAGAGGCTGCTATCCTTGAAGGGGCTGTTTCCCTGGAATAGGGTATTGCCCTTGAATAGGCTGCTGTCCTTGAAGGGGCTGTTTCCCTGGAATAGGGTATTGCCCTTGAATAGGCTGTGGCCCCGGAATAGGGTACTTCCCCTGAAGAGGCTGTCCTTGAGGAGCATACTGCAAACTAGGTGGTAAATTTCCACCTTAAGAACTAGTTTGAGGAATATTTCTGAACATCATATAGACTTGTTCCATTGTCAAAGATTCAGTGGTAGATTCATGAAGATCGGTTGATTGTGTAATATTTTCAAAAGAGGGAGATGCTCTTGAGGAAGTATCAGAGAGCGATTGACATCCAACAGGAACTGATGGACCACCATACAATAAAGTTTCCGGTGATGAAGAAAACATGGATGACTTGGTAGACATGTTGGATGAAGCCATGTAACTACCTATAGGTATAGAGTAAAAAATGAATTTGACGTGGTAAATAATTGAGACCAGTGTTATGTAGAAATTCACTAATTTGTTGATACCAAGGATTTGGTTTAAAAGGAACGTAAGGGTAAATCAGTTCACTATACCTTATATCTAAATTTTATTGATACGAATGAATTGTGATCTCTTCTTCCGTGTCAGTAATATCTTCAATAATAATTAGGCCAGGAGGAAGATTCTCAGTAATGCAAAGTTTCACTCGAGGTGAATGAGGACGACCAGGAGTTTGGGCTATGAATTCCGAAGTTGACTCAGACGAAGTAGATTCAGATTCATGTCAGATATTTTGGGTTCAATGAGTTTAGTATCTGACAATTCATCGCTAACAGACTCAACCGTGATTAGTTCATAAATTTCTGGTTGTTCTTGATTTCTTTCTATTGTCTAAGGTTGATTAACTTCGAAATCAGGATGTATTATTACAGATGTTTCCCCTTGTCTAGTAGACCCAGTTCCTGATTGTTGAACTCTTTCAGATTTAATATTTTCCAATTGACCTGATGTATATTCAGGGGGTTTCCCTTGCATTCTATGGGAGTCTCTCAGTAATTCAGCCACGGCAACCTTTTAACACACGAAATGAAAAAATATTTCAACAAAATACACCTAAGGTCATTAAGAAATCAAAAAATTTGAACACACACCTACAAAATCTAAGAGACAATCCACACACAAACAATAAATTTCCACAATTAGAACACTAGTTGGTGATGAAATCCAACATCATAGAAGTTAATATGGAAAACTGGCGGTTGGAAAAGTTAACCTGACAACCTGCTTAATGAAATAGTCTGGTGCAAGTCCCTCCCTATGCCATCTCAAAGTGAAGAGTACCCTCCGGAAAGTCCAAGTGAGTCTAGCCAACGTCTGTGCTAGGTACAGTGAGACCTTCCCTCCACCGTCACCTTGGGAAAAATCCTAAAGATTATGGCCACTAAGGTCACCAATTGAGACAAATGCACCTGGGGGAACAATCTACGATCCGATATACACACAAGGGAAAAGTATCAAGCTCAATCCCCTTGAAAGCTCCTCAACATGGTAAATCCGAGGTTTGCTAACAAGTGACCCCAGGCTCCTCAAAAATGGTTAATCCTAGGTTTCTCGTTTGTATTACGTGCACATCTTCTATCTTCACCAATGAGATAGGTACGATTACCTCACTAGGTCGGAAATGACCTCGTGCTTGACTCTTTTAAGAAGAGCTCCCTAGAGTACAAATGAAATAATTGGATTTCCCTACCACAAGATTCTACTTGTTTGTTTTGACTATTTTGGAATGTTTATTAGAACCTATTCCAAAGCACTAGCATAAGCTATATTGGTGGAATGAGCCCTAGAAAATGTAAAAAATGTCTAGATTGATTTTATTAGGTGCTGTATTGATTTGACTATTATTTAACGCAAAGGGTATGGAGTTGAAACTTTGATGATGTTGTAACCCGATGAAAAATACTCTAAATGCATCAATATGACAAATGCAACTCTTTCTTTTCAGTGAATTTTATTTAGGAGAAAGTTGAGAGATTTCTTGAATTTAAAACACAAACTTCCTCATTCTTAATTTTTTTTTTTTTTTTTTCTAAAAAGAAAACAATTTCATTAAGAACTAAATTTCCAAATATGATCAATTTCCCTTTTTGAATAAAATTCCATTGAAAACCAAGTCAAAACTACAATTTCAACAAACAAACAATTCCCAAAAGAAAGAAATTCCTAAAAATCATAAAAGTATAAACTTCAAAATCAAATAAAAATTCTGATTATGAATGGGTGAAAATGTGAAGTTGGGTTACACTTTTGTGAGAATCGGGGGCGAAAAACATTTTTCCGCAATAGTTCGGCCGAACCCGTTCTACCGTTTAGATTGACGGCATACTGACGATGTGGGAAAACAAATTTTTGGCCGGAGATGGGAAAAATGACAACAATAGTTCGACCGAACTCATATTTTATAAATATATCACCCGCAAACTGTTCTCATTTTCGCGCGTTTTTGTTCGCATATTCTGTTTTTCACGGGATTCTGCTCTGATTTTTGTTTCTGTGGCGCTGCTGCTGCTTTGTTGCTGATTTGGCGCCCGCGAATTGCTGCTCAGGAGTTGCGCTGAGCGAATTTACAGGTAATCTAAAACCATGAAATCAATTAGCTGAGGTGTTTGCCAATACAATTAAGAGAGATTTCTTTGATTGTTTGATGGCATGGAAAATTAAGAGAAAATTTACAGACATTTTGAAAGTGAAAAGACACCTTATTTAGAATGGTTGTAAATTTAAATTCAACATTTTGAAAGTGAAGATATATTTATTATTAGTAAATATATATAAGCAACAGTCGTAGACTTACAGTAATACAAAGACAGTCTCACTGCTCCATTCCAACCCCCTGTTGTTCTTGGTTTTCGGCTTGGTCTCTCGTCCTTTCTACTAGCTTGCTTGAGGGGCGTTGTTTATCGTTATTCTGGCTTGTGGTTATCGCTGTTGTGGTCATCGTATTTAATATGTATTATAAATTTTATTAAGATTAGCACAGTTATTGTTAGGCTATCAATTTTGGTATTTTTGAATTTCTGCAATGAGCCCAAGATCTTGGCATAGATTTATGCCCTTGTAGGCATGGTTTCCAAGGCCTTAAACTCTCGGGAAGCATAAAACTTCCCTTCAAAAACGACCCCGGAAAAATCAGTCTCATCAAGCTTTTGCTGCTTCTGAAAATTCCTGTAAGGTGTCAGAGCTGCCGGGATTTCTTGAAACTATTCATTATCATCTTTATTTTTATTTTCCTTTCTATCTCCATCTATCTCTACACCTATCAATTCTATAGAGTAAAGAATTATAACTCTATTCTTCAAGCTTCTGCTGCTTCTGAAAATTCCTGTAAGGTTTCAGATCTGCCGGGATTTCTTGACACTATTCATTATCAGCTTTATTTTTATTTTCCTTTCTATCTCTAGCTATCTCTACACCTATCAATTCTACAGAGTAAAGAATTATAACTCTATTCTTCAAGCTTCTGCTGCTTCTAAAAATTCCTGTAAGGTTTCAGAGCTGCCAAGATTTCTTGACACTATTCATTATCAACTTTATTTTTATTTTCCTTTCTATCTAAAACTATATCTACACCTATCAATTCTATAGAGTAAAGAATTATAACTAGATATTCTTCAAGCTTCTGCTGCTTCTGAAAATTCCTGTAAGGTTTCAGAGCTACCGGGATTTCTTGACACTATTCATTATCAAATTTATTTTTATTTTCCTTTCTATCTCCAGCTATCTCTGCACCTATCAATTCTATAGAGTAAATAATTATAACTCTATTCTTCAAGCTTCTACTGCTTCTGAAAATTCCTGTAAGGTTTCATAGTTGCCGAGATTTCTTGACACTATTAAATATTAGCTTTATTTTTATTTTCATTTCTATCTCCAAATATCTCTGCACCTATCGATTCTTTTTTGGTTTTTAAGCTCCTGTGGTGATCATTGTACAAGAGCTCGGATATACAAGGAATCATATATATATGCTCCATCGTTTTGAACTTACCGGGATCCATCATCAGGGATTCTAAAGTCCTGATGATGGATCCCCGTTGGGATTCAAAACGTCGACATATGTTCCTTAATACTGTGGATAATCTAGGAAGCTCTTTAAGAAAACTATCAATTCTATAGAGTAAAGAATTTTTGTAGATATATACATATTTGTTGGTTCTTTCTTTCTCTTTAGAAAATAAATTGTTTTTTTATCGTTTCTAGATGTATGTGAAAACTTCATTGTAGGGCATTAGTCTTAGTCTTGGAGGGTTTTGTCAAACAAATAATTGTATGAAAGGCCATTTAGAGTCTATTGATTTGTTTCTTCATTTCCATTTGTAGTAGTTCAATGTATGAAGTTATTCAATATATCAGTACTAGTGGTGTCTCTTTCAATGATATCTAATTGTGAAATTTTTTGTTTCCCTCTTTTTCTTATTTTTTTATTGCATGTATGAAATTCCCTTGAAATATTAGTATTTCTTTGAGCTTTGTTTAATTGTTTTCTTGAGTTTATGCACTACCTTATTAACTGTCATATGCATTTAGATATTTTTTTTCCTTTTCCAAATGTCTTTTTTTATATCTTCATGATATACTCAAAACATTGTGATAAATATAGTCCTCTTGGAGAGATATGAAGAATGTGATGTTAATTCTTCTTCTGCAAATGAAGTTTATCTTTTATAAGACCTCCAACCAATTTCTACTATAATACTTTAACCATTCACCATTTGTATACATTTAAATCTAGCATTCAAATATAGCATAGCATATATAAATTTTCTTTCATAATACAAAGCTAAAGGATTTAGAGGAATAGTAGTGATGGAATGAAGTGTAACTTTGTAGTTTGATCCCATGTTGGCCTTTATATCATAGAACTGTTTTCATATTTACACAAATATCATAATTGATTAGTTATTAGACTACATATCTTCATATAGAACTTGCAAATAGTATGGTGTAAATGTGGATCTCATGACTCTTCATAATGTACAATGATTCATTCCATATTATTCATAGATCAAATGTCATTTAAATACAAGATTTATCATAATATACAATGATTCATTCCATATTCATTTTTAGATTCAGGAGGAGCTTTTGAGAAAGTTATGATAATGCCAATAAAGAATGAGCTAGACTCATCTTCAAAATCTATTAATTAGATATGAAAATTTATAATACTACTGTGTAAATTTGAGAATATTTATTTACAAGTTTATATAAATTATATATACATATGTACTTTTTTCTTTCATAAATATTTTCATTAAAAAATGAACCTTTAAATGACGAACCTAGTTAATGTTGCTTCTTCATGAAGAAGACTACTTGATCTTTCAATTTGATGAGGGTCCTTTGTTATGCTTATTGACTACTTCAAATTATTGACACAATCATATGATTCTTTGATGATGGTCCTTTGTTATGCTTCTTGACTACTTCAAATTATTGACACAACCATATGCTTATTGTTACTCTTTTTAATCCTTCCTTATATTGTATTCTCCCCCTTAGATATTGTGTACTCTCCCACATAGATATTGCACTCAATTTCATATTCTCTGTAATATTCTAGGCTCTTCTTTTGAAGTCAAATAAGTGACAATAATTTACAAGAACTATCCCTAATTTGTTTCTCACATATATGAAGATATCCCATTTTTTTTTTAATTCATAGATCAAATGTCATTTAAATACAAGATTTATCATAATGTACAATGATTCATTCCATATTCATTTTTAGATTCAGGTGGAGCTTTTGAGAAAGTTATGAAAATGCCAATAAAGAATGAGCTAGACTCATCTTCAACATCTATTAATTAGATATGAAAATTTATAATAATACTGTGTACATTTGAGAATATTTATTTACATGTTAATATAATTTATATATACATATGTACTTTTTTTTTCATAAATATTTTCATTAAAAAATGAACCTTTAAATGATGAACCTATTTAATGTTGCTTCTTCATGAAGAAGACTACTTGATCTTGCAATTTGATGAGGGTCCTTTGTTATGCTTCTTGACTACTTCAAATTATTGACACAATCATATGCTTCTTTGATGACGGTCCTTTGTTATGCTTTTTGACTACTTCAAATTATTGACACAATCGTATGCTTCTTGTTACTCTTTTTAATCCTTCCTTATATTGTATTCTCCCCCTTAGATATTGTGTACTCTCCCACATAGATATTGCACTCAATTTCATATTCTCTGTAATATCCTAGGCTCTTCTTTTGAAGTCAAATAAGTGACAATAATTTACAAGAACTATCCCTAATTTGTTTCTCACATATTCAAATGGTTCTCTAACAAGAGGCTTTGTGGGTATGTATTCCATCTTCACTACTTTCTCAAAGACTTGTTGTGTGAGGAAGTGGTACTTTATGATGATATGTTTAGTGATTGAAGGAAGTAGAATATTTTATTTTTGAAATTATTATTACACTTGTATTGAAACACTTAATAGATATAGGTTCACTAAAATTTACCTTAATATCTTGTAGAGCCCATTTCATCCAAAACACTTGTCTGCAAAAAGAAGTAACTACTATGTATTCCACTTCTACTCTAGATAGATAAAGTAATGACTCTTTCTTGCTTAACCATGCAACCAAAGACTCTTCTAAGTAGAATTATACATTGTCCAAGTAATGACTCTTTCTTGCTTAAACATGCAACCAAAGACTCTTCTAAGTAGAATTATACGTTGTCCACTTGTACTTTTCATGTCATCCACACAAATCTAGTTGAATCTCTCTATGTTGCCAATGTAAATTTCTCACCTTTTGGGTACTATAGTCCATTGTTTGTAGTCTCTTTCAAGTATCTTAATATCTGTTTGTTGGTAATAGATGACTCTGTTATACTGAAATATTCCAACTAATATAAATTCCAAAATTGTATCTAGTCTAAACCTTGTTATGTATATTAAAATTCCTATCATATAGATGTAAAGGTTATGATCAACATCACCTCATTCATCATCCATCATATGCACATAACTTGCATCCAATTGATTTGATAAAAACACATTAGCCAATAAACAAACCATTGAAACCAAAAGTGATTTGATAGTTCTATAGGCAGAGTTTGTAAAGGTCTAGGTAGCCTTTGGATCTCATCTTTTATTAAAGGTGACATATCCAGTAAATGCCCCTACAGTCAATCTATGGAATAGATCTAAATAGAATTTTTTCATTTTCATATCCATGGTCTCAAAAAATGAGAGAGAAAAAAACTTTTATATTCAAC
Source organism: Pinus albicaulis (assembly GCA_034641835.2). Lineage (NCBI taxonomy): Eukaryota > Viridiplantae > Streptophyta > Pinopsida > Pinales > Pinaceae > Pinus > Pinus albicaulis. The sequence continues at coordinate 759,326,214 of CM076578.1, read as the reverse complement.
ATGTAAAACACAAATTAGCCATACAAGTTTCCCATTGAGACCAAAAGTGATTTGATACAAAACATAGGTTTTAACCTAAGAGTAAATGCCCCTACAATCAATCTCTGGAATAGATCTAAATAGAAGTTTCTCATTTTCATATCCATGGTCTCAAACAATGAGAGAGAAAAAAAAACCTTTTATATTCAACATGTAAAACACAAATTAGCCATATCTTTGGAATAGATCTAAATATAAGTTTTTCATTTTCATATCCATGGTCTCAAACAATGAGAGAGAGAAAACCTTTTATATTCAACATGTAAAACAAAAGTTAGCCATAAAAGTTTCCCATTGAAAACAAAAGTGATTTGATACAAAACACAGGTTTTAACCTTATATAGTTTAATTGTTTCAAACAGATTTTTAATAAAATGAAAAATATTCAATGTAAAAAACATAGTATTTAGAGACAAAAAAGTAATTTGATACAAAACATATAGGTTTTAACCAAGTATATAGTTAATTGTTTTGAAAATATATTCTTAAGAAAATGAAAAATATTCAATGTAAAACACATGCATTCTTATGCATTCTTATACACCCTTATGTCTATGTAAAGTAGTTTGAGTGATTCCACGGGTCTTCTACACCCTTGATAGGGTATAGTTGGGACAGGTAGTGTTAACTTCTAAAATTTCTATAGGCAGAGTCTGTAAAGGGTCAGCTAACCTCTGGATCTCATCTTTTATGAAAGGTGACATATCCAGTAAATGCCCCTACAGTCAATCTCTGGAATAGATCTAAATAGAAGTTTTTCATTTTCATATCCATGGTCTCAAACAATGGGAGAGAGAAAAAACCTTTTATATTCAACATGTAAAACACAAATTAGCCATACAGGTTTCCCATTGAAACCAAAAGTGATTTGATACAAAACATAGGTATTAACCTTAGTAAATGCCCCTACAATCAATCTATGGAATAGTTTTAAATATAAGTTTTTCATTTTCATATCCATGGTTTCAAACAATGAGAGAAAAAACATTTATATTCAATGTATGTAAAACACAAATTAGCCATATCTCTAGAATATATCTAAATAGAATTTTTTCATTTTCATATCCATGGTCTCAAACAATGAGAGAGAAAAAAACCTTTTATATTCAACATGTAAAACAAAAATTAGCCATAAAAGTTTCCCATTGAAACCAAAAGTGATTTGATACAAAACGTAGGTTTTAACCTAAGAGTAAATGCCCCTACAATCAATCTCTGGAATAGTTTTAAATAGAATTTTTTCATTTTCATATCCATGGTCTCAGACAATGAGAGAAAAAACCTTTTATATTCAATGTATGTGTTGATCATGTCAGCATTCTGTTAAATTCCGTTAAGTTCTGACAAACAATCCCCTTTAAACCTCCTCTGTTTGGCCTAAAAAAATCATTTTTCCGCCTATCGTTCCCCTTTTCTAAACTCGAAATTGTATAAAAGGGCCGAAAAACCCATATTTGAAAATCTGTAAAGCCTAGCCCTTTCGGTCCTAGCCCCCTCTATCTTTTTCTCCACGCGACCGGAAGTAAAAACTAGGAGCTAGTCCAATAGGTGCTTATCACAAATGTATATCGAAAGCAGTATTAACCATCGATCTACGCAGATCCGACGGCCTTTACATCCCCATCGCGCACACGGTCCCCACTTCGTTTGCCCGTCTGATCATATCTCAACCATCCGATCATCCTGTTAAATCAACGGTCCGCAGTTTATCCGTCCTGGTGGTCCACGCCCCGCGTCTACTGTTCCAAAACTGCCCAGTTTCTATCGCACCAAATTTCTAGGGCGGGCGATATTTCTCAATTCGGAGCGATTCCATACATCGCTCGCCGTGTGTCCCTGTGTATGTTTCCAAAACCACCCTCCATTGCGTGTTATCGTTCGTCTGTAGTCACGACGCGATATTCATGACAACCGTCAGATCTGGAGGTCTTCATCCAACGGTTGTCGCACTCCGAAGATGCACGGGTGTTAATCCAAGTGTACAGTGGCCCTGGCCCACAGTCCATCGCCCTCCGACGCAGTTTCAGCTGTTGATCTCGTCTTGAGATCGAACGGTCCAGATCATTTGCATGCTCCGCCGTTGACTCGGTCTTCCTCCACGTCACCCGTTCGACGTGTGTGTCACATGTGTCCTTCTCTAGCATATATTCCAGTCATAAGTCCAATTTTCATTTGTTCTACGTTAAAAACCTCCTCCCAGTTCATCCGCTATAGTTCCATTGCATTTTTCGTCATCACCTCTCATTCTTCCACCATTTCATCATGCCGCGTTGCTACACAGTCATCCCCACTGCATCTCCATCTCCATGCATGGTTTTTCTTAACAAGTTTGCAGGTTTTGCAGGGTTACAGCGGCGTAAAATTGCCATAATCCACAACCTCCATTACAGAAGCAGAGGACGCAGGAAAGGACTATCTTCCAAGAGTTACATTTATGAAGAAAGGCCTAGGGAGGTAGATCGACAAGACTTCCATTAAGGAAGCAGGGTTAAAATCTGTCAAACCCTGCAGAGACATTCAAGGCGCCGATTTCGCAGATGAAGATATTAATGGAGCAGCAGAGAAATATCAGTGAATGATCGAGGAATTCAACGTTCGGCATTAAATATGTTCAGCCGTAGTCCAGGGTTTAGAAGGCAGAAGGTACCCCTTGCAGATAAAATACCTCAAGGATTTCTTTTCAGCACCATTTTCTTTCAGGAAAGGACGAAATGTTTATGTGATTTCACTGCTTTGCCGTGTTCCTGGAGAGATTTCTACCCAGTGCATTTATTTCAGTTAGAAGGCCACAGAGTACAAACAAAATTACAAAGTCATCGAGCAGTATGGGCGTGCACGTCTCCGCCATTTTGTTTTAATGAGACAATTAAATGTTCATCACCTACTCCCTTCTTCGAGCTTTCTTGTTCTCCTATAAAGCTCCCAAAGAACAGAGGATTCAAGGTTCCAGATTTTATCAGAAAATTATGCACTGAAAGGATTTTTGTATACATTTTGTAGAACTCTTGTATGAAGGCACAGAGCCCATAGGGTCTCAGTGAGGAGGAGTTCCATCTGTCAAAGAGGATTCTGGTCTTTGGTATTTCACAGTCTGTAACTTTCTCTTATGTGTTATTTAAATAGATCATTTCATTTCACCCATGTTTCCTGTATCATGTTTTGGAATGCGAGTGGCTCACTGATTTTTGGTATGGATTTATCGTAGTTGATACCCATGCTCGAATTAGTCAAGCAATTTAAATATGGCTCATGCATGATATTCTGTTCCACTATTCATCTAAACCATATTTCTGCTATATTAGTTTCTTTGGGAGGGTGTTTTTAAAACGCTATCGTGATGTATGGATTCTTAGATTGGTAAGCCCATGCATGGTGGTATTGTGTATCTGGATATTAGCTCAAATGTTTACTAATATCTTCTCAATATTTCATTCACTACATACATCTTCTGATAACTTATTTCTGTGAGGTATTTCTGAATTGGCCCTCTTTACAGTAAGCTATCTCTGAATTGTCTGTTGCCTTTATATTGGAGTTTTTCATGTTGTCTCTACAATATGCCTATTTCTGTGTCAGTTTCTGAAGGTCTTGGTCCCATTCAGATGAATTTTCCTTGTTTTACAAGATATAGCATGAGCGCTTGTTATTGATAACTCCCTCTGTTATACCATATTCTCCTTGCTATATAAGATGTCCTAGGCACTGGTCTATCACAACTCTAGGCTGTCTCTAGGAGTGACAACATCTTTTTGGCGCCGTTGCCGGGGATCGAAGTTGAGAAAATATAAATCCTTGGGCCTCAACAAAACCTAATTCACTCTTCAAGTAGGTGAGCATGGAGAGTTGAGAGTTGTAGATCCATCACCTTGGCGACTCCACATTTGTTTATTTGATAAATCTATTTGCAGTCCTGGCTCCTCGTAAGCCACACCTAAGGTCAGATACATCTCAGCCAAAGACACCTTCAGTGTCTGACCCTGAAAAGATCATACATAGAAGAAATTGGAGGGAAAGAAAATCAGTCCACTCTGAAATCCCTGAATTATCTATAGAAGACTTCCCATCCTCTTCTTCTCAAGAAGCTCAAGTGCCAGATCTCGACTCCACTGTGGGAGATACCAATTATTACTATTCAGATAGCCCACCCTAAGGGGGTATCAGAAATAAATATAGTTTTCACCCTACTCCTGAGGTTGAAGAGGTTAAAGAAGTCATTGAAGTATTTGTTGTTAACAGACCATTATTCCCCTCAACACCTCAGCCTTCTATCCATTACATTCCTATTATTATTCATACTCCACTTCCACCTCCACCTCCTCCTCTTAATCATCAAGCTATTGCACTACCTCCACCCCCTCCAATGGAAAATTTTATAGGGTTCTTGCTAAATAAATATGCCCCTCTGGCATTACCCCAAGTGTTGAATGATTTTCCATAGGATTATTTGAAGATTTTACCCCGATTCAATGGGGAAAATGAGATTGATGCTCAAAAACATCTTGAGGTCTTCTGTGCTTTTGCAAAGAATTTTAATGTGGAACATTTAGATGTGGTATTAAGGCTGTTTGTCCAATCTCTTGATGGTGAAGCTCGAAAATGGTTTAAAACATTGGCAGGTCGTTCAATTACCACTTGGGAAATAATGGAAGATACTTTTCTCAGAAAATGGGGAGAGAAGAAAGACCATGGACATTGTCTTACTGAGTTTAATACACTTAAGAAAATACATAATGAAGGGGTGTCAGAATTTATCAAGAGATTTAATAAGTTGTACTTGAGTCTTCCTGCTGATATGAAACCACATCAAACTGCTGCTAAGGTTGTTTTTGTAGCAGCTTTTGATTCAGAATTTGGTTTCTCTCTCCGAGAAAGAAAGCCTGCTACTCTGGATGATGCTCAATCAGATGCACTAGAGTTGGAAGCAAACTTTTCCTCCACTGGAAAATCAAAGGGAAAATCTGAACAAGATACTAGAAGAAGGGGCAAAGAAGAGGTATCCACCTCTTATCAAGACAGAGACTCAACTAATGAAAAAATTGAAGAAATGAGTAGAATGATCAAGATATGAAGTTGAGGTGCGTTATCGGCCGTCAATCCCAGACAACATCAAGCACTGGAAGGTATTTGAAGATGAAGAATAGATGAAGAGATTCCTGGAAACGGTAGGGGAATTCTCCAATATGGAGATTGATGCTGAAGAAGAGGTTGAGTCTGAAGATACTTTAGAAAGAAATTGGGAGAAGAAAGTGGCAGGTAATAAAGTGTTGCAGTTAAAGGGAAACATTATACCTAGAGGGCTGGTGCCTCTAGAAAGACTATTTGACAAAAATGATGTCCCACTGCAGCCAGGAAAAGTGGTAGAAGAAAATCAAGTAGAAGACCTGAATCTTGGTACTGATGCTGGCCCCAAGATTGTAAAACTGTCCAGGAATATCCCTGGAGAATATAAAAAGCTATATCAGAAATTATTTCAGTCTTACAGAGATGTGTTTGCATGGTCCTATCAGGACTTGAAAACTTTTGATATCAGTATAATGCAACACAAAATTCCACTGAAGGGAGATGCAAAGCCTCATAAGCAAAAGCTCAGACAAATAAATCCCTTGCTGCTTCCCTCTATTGAGAAGGAAATCAAGAAGCTGTTAAAGGCCAAAATAGTTGTGCCATTGAGGTACTCTGAATGGGTGGCAAAACTAGTCCCTGTCCAGAAGAAGAATGGGGAAATAAGGCTGTGTGTGGATTTCAGAAATTTAAACAGAGCATCCTTAAAGGATAATTATCCACTGCCTAAGATGGATCACATCCTGCAGAAGGTGGTTGGAGCTTGTAGGATGTCAATGATGGATGGATTCTCTGGCTGTACTTCCAGAAGATCAAAAGAAGACTGCTTTCACCACACCATGGGGTACATTTATGTATGCCAGGATGCCTTTTGGATTGATTAATGCAGGGGCCACTTTTCAGAGGGCCATGGACATTGCTTTTGTTGGGGAGCAAGACAAATTTTTGGTAGTCTACCTTGACGATATCACTGTATTTTCAAAGAATGATACTGAGCACATCGAGCATCTGTGTAGAACTTTTGAGAAATGCAGAAGGTATGGTCTCTCTCTTAACCCTCAGAAGTCTTTATTTGCACTAGAAGAGGGAAAAATTTTAGGACATATTGTCACTAAAGATGGGGTGAAGATAGATCCAAAGAGGGTAGAGGTTATAAATGGTATTGCTCTCTCCAGAAACAAGAAGGAGGTTCAAGTATTCCTAGGGCGTATTAATTTCCTGAGAAGGTTTATCCCTAAATATGCGGAAATAGTTAGACATATAACTGACATGCTGAAAAAGAATAATGAAGTTAAATGGTCCCAGGAATCACGAGAGGCATTTACCAGGATAAAAAATTCTTTTGCAGAAGCCCCAGTGCTAGCTGGACCCAATTATGATAAACCTTTCATGATTTTTTCTTTTGCATCACCTCATACAACAGCAGGAGTTTTATTGCAGAAAAATGAGGAAGGGTATGAGCAGCCCATTTCCTTCTTCAGTCAGGTGCTCCGTGATGTATAATTAAAATACAACATATTAGAAAAGCAAGCATACGCCCTAGTGAAATCCCTCAAAGCATTCCACATATATATCTTGCAGTCCCATATCACTGCATTTGTGCCTACAACTGCTGTAAAAGATATTCTTATTCAGGGGGATAGTGAAGGAAAAATGGGGAAGTGGATTGCTAAGATACAGGAGTATGACTTAGACATCTGCCCTACTAAGTTGATCAAAGGACAAGGGCTAGCCAAGATCCTATCTGAATCAAACTATCAAGCTTTGGGTATAAATTTGTCCATAATAGCAAGTGGGGAATCTGAAGAGAAAGAAGAACGACAGGGAATTGGGGTAGCTACTCCGGAAACACATATAAAGTACCTCACCAGTCAGTGGTACAAAGAGATAGTAGAATATCTCCTCACACTCAGCTGCCCTCCAAGCTGTGATAAAGCTAAATACAGAACGCTAAGATTGAAATCACAGAAGTACATAGTCGCTAATGGTCGGCTATACTGGCGTGATCCCTCAGGCATCCTACTCCTATGTCTCACAGAGGATGAGGTAGAGAGTATCATAGCTGAATTTCATGAAGGAATCTGTGGGGGTCACTACAGATGGAGGGCCACTGCTCATAAAATCCTGAAGGCTGGTTTCTATTGGCCCAAGCTTTTTGGAGATGTTTTTTCCCGGGTAAGAGCTTGTGAGAAGTGTCAGAAATTTGCTGAAAGACAAAAGTTGGCACCTCTTCCCGTGATTCCCGTGCACGTGGACGAACCTTTCCAATAATGGGGAATCGATTTTATAGGTGAAATACATCCTCCATCGAGTGGTCAGCATAAGTGGATTTTAACTGCCACTGATTATTTCACAAAATGGGTGGAATCCATACCTGCAAGGAACACCACAGATGCTGTGATAATAAATTTCATGGAAGAAAACATCATATCCAGGTTTGGCTGCCCTGCCAGAATAGTGACTGATAATGTACATGCCTTAAAATATACAAAGTTTGTAAGCTTCTGTCAGCAGTATAACATCACACTAAGCCACTCTATAGCCTACTATCCACAAGGAAATGGCTTAGCAGAATCTTCCAATAAAACCCTGGTAAGGGCACTGAAGAAGGCTATAAATGAAAATCAGAAAAATTGGGATTCCAAGTTGAAATTTTCTCTGTGGGCCAATAGAATTACCAGCAAGAGAGAAATTGGGAAATCCCCATATGAATTATTATATGGGAGGGCAGCAATATTCCCTATAAAATTAGCCCTACCAGTAGCCCGATTCATGCAAGAAATTCAAGAGGAGCCTGATGATATGACCAGGAGAATAAACCAATTGGTGGAATGAGAAGAAACACGCAATCAGGTAAATCAAAGGCTGACAGAATATCAGGAGAAGATGAAATACCTTTTTGATCAGCATGCTAAGGACCAGAATCTGCAGATTGGTGATTTGGTACTCAGATGGGATATTCGGAGGGCTGAAAAAGGAAAACATGGTAAATTCAATCCACTTTGGTTCAGTCCCTTCAAAATTGTGGAGCAGGGAGGTAACAATACTTTCAAGTTGGAGAATTTACAGGGTGACTTGCTTGATGCCCCTGTAAATGGTCAGTTTCTTAAACCCTACTTTCGGTTCTGATTCAGGCAAGGACAGCCTGGTGTATTATATTGTATATTAGTTTTCTGTTTCATCTTTATTTGAATAATGTGGGTGTCGTGATGAATCATGAAAAGAAAAAAGGAAGTGCCGATGAGCAGTGTCTGCATAGAAGATTTACCTGTGGTCTGCGAAGTTCTCGACACGCCCAGGGATGAACGTGCCGTCCCTAGGTGGAGCCAATGTTGATCATGTCAGCATTCTGTTAAATTCCGTTAAGTTTTAACAAACAATCCCCTTTAAACCTCCTCTGTTTGGCCTAAAAAAATCATTTTTCCACCTATCGTTCCCGTTTTCTAAACTCGAAATTGTATAAAAGGGCCGAAAAACCCATATTTGAAAATCTGTAAAGCCTATCCCTTTCGGTCCTAGCCCCCTCTATCTTTTTCTCCACGCGACCGGAAGTCAAAACTAGGAGCTAGTCCAATAGGCGCTTATCACAAATGTATATCGGAAGCAGTATTAACCGTCGATCTACGCAGATCCGACGGCCTTTGCATCCCCATCGCGCACATGGTCCCCATTCCGTTTGCCCTTCTGATCATATCTCAACCGTCCGATCATCCTGTTAAATCAACGGTCCGCAGTTTATCCGTCCCGGTGGTCCTTGCCCCGCGTCTACTGTTCCAAAACTGCCCGGTTTCTATCGCACCACCTTTCTAGGGCGGGCGGTATTTTTCAATTCGGAGTGATTCCATACATTGCTCACCGTGTGTCCCCGTGTACGTTTCCAAAACCACCCTCCATCGCATGTTATCGTTCGTCCGTAGTCATGACGCGATATTCATGACAGCCGTCAGATTTGGAGGTCTTCATCCAACGGTCATCGCACTCCGAAGATGCACGGGTGTTAATCCAAGTGTATAGTGCCCCTGGCCCACAGTCCATCACCCTTCGACGCAGTTTCAGCCGTTGATCTCGTCTTGAGATCGAATGGTCCAGATCATTTGCATGCTCCACCGTTGACTCGGTCTTCCTCCACGTCACCCGTTCCACGTGTGTGTCACATGTGTCCTTCTCCCGCATATATTCCAGTCATAAGTCCATTTTTCATTTGTTCTACGTTAAAAACCTCTGCCCAGTTCATCCGCTATAGTTCCACTGCATTTTTCTTCGTCACCTCTCATTCTTCCACCATTTCGTCATGCCGCGTTGCTACACAGTCATCCCCACTGCATCTCCATCTCCATGCATGGTTTTTCTTAACAAGTTTGCGAGTTTTGCAGGGTTACGGTGGCGTAAAATTGCCATAATCCACAACCTCCATTACAGAAGCAGAGGATGCAGGAAAGGACTATCTTCCAAGAGTTACATTTATGAAGAAAGGCCTAGGGAGGTAGATCGACAAGACTTCCATTAAAGAAGCAGGGTTAAAATCTGTCAAACCCTACAGAGACATTCAAGGCGCCGATTTCGTAGATGAAGATATTAATGGAGCAGCAGAGAAATATCAGTGAATGATCGAGGAATTCAACGTTCGACATTGAAGATGTTCAGCCGTAGTCCAAGGTTTATAAGGCAGAAGGTACCCCTCGCAGATAAAATACCTCAAGGCTTTCTTTTCAGCACCATTTTCTTTCAGGAAAGGACAAATGTTTATGTGATTTCACTGCTTTGCCATGTTCCTGGAGAGATTTCTACCCAGTGCATTTATTTCAGTTAGCATGCCACAGAGTACAAACATCATTAAAAAGTCATCGAGCAGTATGGGCATGCACGTCTCCGCCATTTTGTTTTAATGAGACAATTAAATGTTCATCACCTACTCCCTTCTTCGAGCTTTCTTATTCTCTTATAAAGCTCCCAAAGAACAGAGGATTCAAGGTTCCAGATTTTATTAGAAAATTATGCAGTGAAAGGATTTTTGTATACATTTTGTAGAACTCTTGTATGAAGGCACAGAGCCCATAGGGTCTCAGTGAGGAGGAGTTCCATCTGTCAAAGAGGATTCTGGTCTTTGGTATTTCACAGTCTGTAACTTTCTCTTATGTGTTATTTAAATAGATCATTTCATTTCATCAATCTTTCCTGTATTTAAAACGCTATCTTCATGTATGGATTCTTAGATTGGTAAGCCCATGCATGGTGGTATTGTGTATCTGGATATCAGCTCAAATGTTAACTAATATCTTCTCAATATTTCATTCACTACATACATCTTCTGATAACTTATTTCTGTGAGGTATTTCTGAATTGGCGCTCTTTACAGTAAGATGTCTCTGAATTTTCTGTTGCTTTTATATTGGAGTTTTGCATGTTGTCTCTGAAATATCCCTATTTCTGTGTCAGTTTCTGAAGGTCTTGGTCCCATTCAGATGAATTTTCCTTGTTTTACAAGAGATAGCATGAGCGCTTGTTATTGATAACTCCCTCTGTTATACCATATGCTCTTTGCTATATAAGATGTCCTAGGCACTGGTCTATCACAACTCTAGGCTGTCTCTAGGAGCGACAACATTTTTTTGGTGCCGTTTCCAGGGATCGAAGTTGAGAATATATAAATCCTCGGGCCTCGAAAAAACCTAATTCACTCTTCAAGTAGGTGAGCATGGAGAGTTGAGAGTTGTAGATCCCTCACCTTGGCGACTCCACATTTTTTTATTTGATAAATCTATTTGCAGTCCTGGCTCCTCGTAAGCCACACCTAAGGTCAGATATGTCTCAGCCAAAGACACCTTCAGTGTCTGACCCTGAAAAGATCATACATAGAAGAAATTGGAGGGAAAGAAAATCAGTCCACTCTGAAATCCCTGAATTATCTATAGAAGACTTGCCATCCTCTTCTTCTCAAGAAGCTCAAGTGCCAGATCCTGACTCCACTGTGGGAGATACCGATTATTACTATTCAGATAGCCCACCCTGAGGAGGTATCAGAAATAAAGATAGTTTTCACCCTACTCCTGAGGTTTAAGAGGTTAAAGAAGTCACTGAAGTATCTGCTGTTAACAGACCATTATTCCCCTCAACACCTCAGACTTCTGTCCATTACATTCCTATTATTATTCATACTCCACTTCCACCTCCACCTCCTCCTCTTACTCCTCAAGCTATTGCACTACCTCCACCCCCTCCAATGGCAAATGTTCCAGGGTTCTTTCTAAATAAATATGCCCCTCTGGCATTACCCCAAGTGTTGAATGATTTTCCATAGGATTATTTGAAGATTTTACCCTGATTCAATGGGGAAAATGAGATTGATGCTCAAAAAAATCTTGAGGTCTTCTGTGCTTTTGCAGAGAATTTTAATGTGGAACATTTAGATGTGGTCTTAAGGCTATTTTTCCAATCTCTTGATGGAGAAGCTCGAAAATGGTTTAAAACATTGGCAGGTCGTTCAATTACCACTTGGGAAATAATGGAAGATACTTTTATCAGAAAATGGGGAGAGAAGAAGGACCATGGACATTGTCTTACTGAGTTTAATACACTCAAGAAAAGACATAATGAAGGGGTGTCATAATTTAACAAGAGATTTAATAAGTTGTACTTGAGTCTTTCTGCTGATATGAAACCACATCAAACTGCTGCTAAGGTTGTTTTTGTAGCAGATTTTGATTCAAAATTTGGGTTCTCTCTCAGAGAAATAAAGCCTGCTACTCTGGATGATGCTCAGTCAAATGCACTAGAGTTGGAAGCAAACTTTTCCTCCACTGGAAAATTCAAAGGGAAAATCTGAACAAGATACTAGAAGAAGGGGCAAAGAAGAGGTATCCACCTCTTATCAAGACAAAGACTCAGCTAATGACAGAATTGAAGAAATGAGCAGAATGATCAAGAACCTTTCTGGTAAATTTGTCAAGCTTGAATTAGAGACCAAGAATTCAGCCCCCAAGAATTTCCACAATGCTCAAAACAGAGGTTAAAATCCTCAGTACAGGAAACCACCCCTGCAAATATTTCCAAGGGAAACAAAAGAACAACAAGATCAAGTACCACACCCATTGTACTTGGAAGGTCCAGTAGATGATTCTACTGAAGACACTGCCTATGGACTGGAGGATGCAAACCTTGATTTTTCAAATAGTGATGGAGAAGAATGCCCTTTGTAGGGAAATGAAGGATCTGAGTGCCCATTGCAAGAAGAAGAAAAGACCAGAGACATAGAAGATGCAGAAATTGATCATTATAAAGAAGATGCAGGACTCGCACTCAAGATCAAGAATAAGAGATACCCCAGAAGGAAGCACTTGCTTAGAAGGAATCAACAGTACAGAAAGTCATAGACAAAGGTAAGGGCCCTCTAAAAAAACCTTTGCAGTCTAATGATCAGATTCCTTCCTCTTCCAAAGTAGTCATTCCTCCTAAAACCATGTCTGTGTCAAAATAAGTCAAACCCTCAGCTGAAAATAAAGAGTCAAAAGAAGTTATAATAGAAAAAACCTCCCCTATTTTCAGTCAAAAAAGGAACTAGAAAAGGTCAAAATCCTAGCCCCCTTGATTGAACTATTAGAGCAACCTGCATATCAATCTCAAGTTACCTCTTTCATGCTCCCTCCAGAAGCTGCACTCACCCCAGATAGTCTCAACCTTCAAGAAGAAAGACCCATGGTTTTGTTTGGTCCACATGTTGAGGAATTAGATGCTTCTACCCCTCCCTTTTATGTGTCTCTAGTGATTCATGACCTGCTATTACATAATTGTATGCTAGATTCTGGAGCTTCTCATAATCTATTGCCTTTGTCAGTCATGGAACAAACAGGATTGCAAATTACTCGTCCATACAAAGACCTCTATTCATTTGATTCCAAAATAGTTAAATGCTTGGGGATGATCAAGGATTTGGTGGTTAAATTGGCCCAAATCCCAGCAAAAAGTGTGGTAATGGACATCATGGTGGCTGACATCCCTGCCCGCTTTGGCATGTTACTGTCGAGGTCCTGGGGGAAAAAAATTGGTGGGTCAATTAAGTTGGATTTAACATATGCCACTATCCCAGTTTTTGGTGGCCAAGAGAGGAGGTTGTACAGGGAGACTAGATTTGTCAAGATGGTGACTAAGGTTGGAAACTCTATTAATTCACCAGTCTACAGTAAAGAAGGAGACTTCTCATGCTTGATGCTGGAAGAAGATGAATATTACGCCCATGAACCATCCTTCTGTCAGATAAAGACTGAGCAACCCTCAGAGAGCCATGAAGCAGGAATTTGGACGCTCCATTTTGATGGAGCAAATTCAAAAGCAGGTAATGGAGCTGGAATATTATTGATTTCTCCTACAAGAAAATGGGTTCCATTGTCATTCAAGCTTGAATATGAAGCTACTAATAATGTGGCTGAATATGAAGCACTTCTGTTAGGATTGCAGACAGCCAGGGACATGAACATACACAGTTTAAAAGTTCTGGGAGATTCAAAACTGGTGGTTAGACAAGTTAGGAATCAATGTCAAACCAAACATCCACGACTGAGGGCTTATAGGAACGAAGTTTGGGACATGGTAGAAAATTTATTCTTGGTATTCAATATCCAGTTCATGCCCCGAGAACAGAATAGGATGGCTGATTCCCTTGCTGTGGCCACCAGTACATTTCATCCACCTGAGAACCATCTTTTAAGATATGAAGTTGAGGTGCGTTATCGGCCGTCAATCCCAGATAACATCAAGCACTGGAAGGTATTTGAAGATGAAGAACAGATGAAGAGATTCCTGGAAACGGTAGGGGATTTCTCCAATATGGAGATTGATGATGAAGAAGAGGTTGAGTCTGAAGATACTTTAGAAAGAAATTGGGAGAAGAAAGTGGCAGGTAATAAAGTGTTGCAGTTAAAGGGAAACATTATACCTAGAGGGCTGGTGCCTCTAGAAAGACTATTTGACAAAAATGACGTCCCACTGCATCCAGGCAAAGTGGTAGAAGAAAATCAGGTAGAAGACCTGAATCTTGGTACTGATGCTGACCCCAAGATTGCAAAACTGTCCAGGAAGATCCCTGGAGAATATAAAAAGCTATATCAGAAATTATTTCAGTCTTACAGAGATGTGTTTGCATGGTCCTATCAGGACTTGAAAACTTTTGATATCAGTATAATGCAACACAAAATTCCACTGAAGGGAGATGCAAAGCCTCATAAGCAGAAGCTCAGACAAACAAATCCCTTGCTGCTTCCCTCTATTGAGAAGGAAATCAAGAAGCTGTTAAAGGCCAAAATAATTGTGCCATTGTTGTACTCTGAATGGGTGGCAAACCTAGTCCCTGTCCGGAAGAAGAATGGGGAAATAAGGCTGTGTGTGGATTTCAGAAATTTAAACAGAGCATCCTTAAAGGATAATTATCCACTGCCTAAGATGGATCACATCCTGCAGAAGGTGGTTGGAGCTTCTAGGATGTCAATGATGGATGGATTCTCTGGTTATAACCAGGTGGCTATTCTAGAGATTGACTGTAAATGCCCCTACAATCAATCTCTAGAATATATCTAATTAGAAGTTTTTCATTTACATATCCATGGTCTCAAACAATGAGAGAGAAAAAGCCTTTTATATTAAACATGTATAGTATTTAGAAACAAAAAGTAATTTGATACAAAACATAGGTTTTAACCAAGTATATAGTTTTAAGTATTTTGAAAATAGATTCTTAACAAAATGAAAAATATTCAATGTAAAACACATGCACATTAACATATAATTGTGATATTTTCCCTTCATATGGTATAATTGGGACTGATAACTAGTGTTAACTTCTACAAGTTCTATAGGCAGAGTTTGTAAAGGGCCAGGTAGCCTCTGGATCTCATCTTTTATGAAAGGTGACATATCTAGTAAATGCCCCTACAGTGAATCTCTGGAATAGATCTAAATAGAAGTTTTTTATTTCTCCCATGCATTTGCAATAATTGTCAATTTAATATATATTTTTATTGATTTTTTTTTTTTTTTTTTTTTAAATTCTAGGGATAAGAAAACCATTAAATATGGTTGAAAAATGGAAATTATGCATAGAATTTTATTGCTATCCCAATCCAGGGAAAGCAGTGATTACATATGTGCTTTCCAATATTGCGGCTAGAAACGTCGTCCAAAAGAAAATGAATATACCGGGAAGAAAAACAAACAACGAGGCATATTATATTGGATTGATAGAAGGCTTGGGAACATTGATGGAGTATGGATCAAATGGAATTCTAGTTTTCACCAATTCTGAACTTGTGTGCAACCAGATGAATGGCGTGTACCAAGTTAAGAAGGAGAGGCTAAAAGAACTGCATGGAATAGCAAACAATATTGTTAGCCAATTTCAATTTTTTAGTATAAGGCATTGTACAAATGTGAATAAGATGTCTGCTGCTCTATTGCGTGGGGAAATGCAAATTCAAGATTCATCTATCAAATATGAATTAATAGATGAATTAGAATGATATGGGGAAATGCCAATGAAAGATTCATCTCTCAAAGATGAATTAGTTTTGAGACACTCTTCTTCAAAAATTCAAGATTCATCTCTCAAATATGCATTAGTTTTAAGACGCTCTTCTTCAAAAATTCAAGATTCATCTCTCAAAGATGAATTAGTGTTGAGACGCTCTCCTTCAAAATTTATTGATCGACATTGTAACACATCTTGGATAGTGTGTGTTGTGTACTGATAAATGCATCTTTTTTAATGACCATGTGATTTTTTTTCAATTATATACCAAGTGTGCTCCCACCACACCATGTAAAGCGCAACTTGGTGAACTTCACATTTGCAACAAGTGGTGAACTTCACATTTTTATGAAATTAAAATGCGGGGACTTCAACAAATTTTTGTTTAAATGGAGTTTCACTTCTTTTTTAATGACAATGTGTTTTTTTCAATTTTATACCAAGTGTGCTCCCACCATGTAAAACACAATTTGGTGAACTTATCATTTTTATCAATTTTTTTTCTTAAATTGAGTTTCACACATCAATTAGTGCTTTGAAAGTTGTGTTTTACATAATTTGTTTACACTAAATTACATTAATTTTCTGAAATTTATTTTGAATTTATTTTAAATTAGTTATTTAAAAAAATAATTGTAAATGTCCACCGTAGATATATATATCATGGAGGATGAACGACGAAGATCAACAAAATCCCATATCTCTACGAGAGGGGGGGATTAGGGATCAAGAGGTGTTCATGGTATTTAAATATAATCTTAAATCTCCATACATGTGTGTACATATCGAATTGATTTTTTATCAACTTTGTGAGTTAAATTATTTGTTAATAAGTTTTATTTTTTATTTTTTAGGAGCTAATAAGAAGAGAAGGGTCTCTAATCCATCCATGGATGCCCCATAGGGGCTTCGCCGGCGGAGCAATATCATACCACGTGGGTTCATATTGGGGGATATATATTGTAGAAAAAATGACATAATATATTGGGGGTAAAGGGTTTTTATATTGACATTTATAAAAAATGGAGTTCAAAGTTAATGAAAAAATATAAAGGGGTGTAAAAAATGTTAAAGAAAAATGGATACCTACAATATCTATTGAAAGAAGGGGTCTTTAAAATTGGAAAGGTGTATTGGGTATTGGGTTCATATTGGTAGGGGGTTAAATAATGTGATTTTTAGAGGTATTTTCCAATATGTAGTCAAATTATGGGTATTGTTTAGTATCCCTGAATGTAGGCGATATGTCAGAGGTTAATTGAGTGAAGCCCATGTGGGATGCCCATGGTTCACCCAGTCATGGTATGGTTTGAACAAAAAATAATCAATGAATATGTATGTGTATTTATATGTATGCATGTATTTTTCAATTGATCATAAATTCGTATTTGTTTATGAAGCTTCTCTCTCCTCTCGAGAGGTTGGTCGTGGTTCAAATACCCTTAGAGGGCCATCAATAAGTGGTAGCAGGTTGCGTGAAGGTGGTGATATTTATTCCCCCGGAGGCCAATCAACGGCTGGTGGTGCTGGTTCTCAGCAGGGTTGTTCTGGTTCTCAACAGTTTCAGGGTGGAGAAGATGCTAGCCAACCATGTCGAGGTTGCCATCAATTTCAATATTTTTTTTCATTCAATTTGTACAAATTTGTTTACATGTTTTTTTTATAATATACAAAGTTATATATATATATTGATGCAGAGTCTGAAACTGATCCAAATGTTGGTTAAAATAGATGCAGGGAAGAACGCTACATTCAAGAAGAAGGTTGTCTACCCACCACAACTTATCCAGCTGACATTTCTGATATACCATGGGAAAGAAACATGCACAATGCACCTTGTTATCACCCTAGTAATTTCTTAAGTTGTGGGATTTGAGTTTTTAGTCAAAGAAGAATAGGGGTAACCACAAACCTACTTGGAATAATAGGATCTAGCCTTCCTATAGTTCAGAGAGGGCTCTCTCTTTAAGATTTATCTTTGTTTTTTATTTATGTTTTAGGCTAGTTATGATAGAACAATTTGGTTTTTATTTTAAGATGTTTGGTGGGAAAAAATCACTTTGGATTAAACTAGAGAGAGATCTACTAGTCCATTGGGCTATGGAGTCTAAGTCTAGATAGAAGTACTAGAAGGCAAGGCAAAAAGGGTGCAAATGTAGTCAGGGCAAGGTAGATAACCCTCAAAGTTTTGGGTAAATGGTTTTTTGATGAAATGGTATAGTCAGGATAAAGGGAAATGAAGGATCCTTTGATCCGGACAATGGAAGAAGGAGGGAGGGGTCAAATAGGAGTAGGAGAAATGAAGAATTCCTAACACCGGAAATCAACAGAAAACATTTAAATGGTAACTTAGTTAAAACAGGGAGCAATAAGCTAATCCTGAAGTAATACTCCTAGTTACTCATTAAGATAGATCAAACACATAATGGATTGCATGGAACTCATAAATGAAACAATGAAAAGAAGAGATGCACTTTACTCTTTAACTTATCGCAAGAATCCTGAATTATGATGCCCAATTAGCTTTGTCCAGTTTGCTACTTCGAAATCAACACATGTAAGCCTCCAATGTATCAGCAAAATTCTATTGTAATCTTAGCAATTTTATTCCACACTTAATACTTCTAATGGAGAAGTATTTATACAAAATATTGTTTACAAATATCCTAGAGAGATCTAGGAATATCTTTAGGAAATATAAAATATCTTTACAAAAATAGAGGGGCAACTGCTTAACAAATTAGCAAGCTGTCCTCTTATCCAAAATATATAGAACAACTTAATCTAATCAAGGAGCCTTTATTGGCAAGCTGTCCTGCTGACTGGCTGCTTATGAAATATCTTTGTTTGGGCTGCCTTCACTTATACTCTTTCTTCTGATACACTTTAACGCTGCCCCTTTAACCTCTGATACACTTTGACTATTGACTTCACCCATTTACTGCTGTAAAAAGAAAACTGCCAGCTGTAAAAAATCAGTTGACTGTTTTATTTATTTCATTTTCTGATTGACTGTTTCTGAAGTAGTTTTCTTCAATGTTATGCCTTTTAACTGCTACATCAAATTTGTAAAATTCTGCCATTGTTCTGCATTTGAGATTTTTACATTTTTGAGTTTCCTGAAGTTTTAATCAGCATCTGTGTACTTGGAAAAAATAGGCTTAAAGATAAAAAGATGCTTGATCTCATTTTGAAGAAAAAACAAGTCCTCAATATATTGAAGAATGACCTTTCCTGTGGGAGAGCCCTGTGGCAGTGGCTTGTTGATTTTTTCTTTTGAAAAGTCCCTTATCTTCTTGTCATAATATTTTTGGGCCATTAGTTTGTCATTGAAGACATGAATATTTGGAAGACCAGTTTGTCTTAGCATAGTGTATTTTGCTAAAAACTTGGTTATAGAAATATTCATTGCATCACACTTTTCCTTTAAATTGTTCATCATATTTCTCTTTGTCAGAACCTTTTTGATCTGTAGAATGGTCTCTGTTCTATCCTGTATCTGTAACTCTTCCAACTCTGCTATGTTCTTACTGTTTAGGAAAGTGATGAGCTTCAAAGCTTGTGCTGGTTTATTTTATAACTCTTCTTTTGTCCTTTGGATTTCAACTTGGGCTGCTAGAAGTAAGTCTCTCTGTTCATAGATAATTTGAATTGAAGGCCATTGGAGATGAATGGCATCAATTATATTTGTCCAAAGGTAGTTTCTTGTGTAAGAAATTTGTTCAGTGAAATTCAAATATTTTTGTAGGCTTTTGATTTTCTCTTCAAGTCTCTTGGCCCTTTGCTCATAATCGTTGGCATTGATTAATGCTGTTTTGTTGGAGGTTTCCATATTCTAAATCATCTTTTTAAAACTATTAAATTCATTGTTTTTTAGTGACAATTCCTCCATAGCCTTTACTATCTGCCCTACATCATCTATGTGTTGTACTTGTGTTGTGGAAGAAGTTGTGGCTGATGTAGTAGCTGATTGTACTGGCACTGCAGTTGCCAATGGCTCATTAGGTGATAATTTTTCTCTCAGAGTGGAAGCTACAACTGTAGTAATAATTGGTATCACTGTAGGAATAATAGGAGCTTCAGCTTCTTTGACAGTTTCTTTCTCTTTCACAAGTTGATCCAATTGTGTTTCCATTTCTTTTATTTGAGCAGTTAGTTTGAGAATCAACTGCATCATGTCTTCTTTTTCTGTCTGATCATGTAGTATTTATTTAGTTTGAGGGTGCTCACTTTGAGGAAGCTTTAGCTGTTTCCTCAAAGCCGCAATGTCCTCATTTTTCTTTTTAATTAATATCTCTGCTGCTAGAACATCAGAAGGATCAACTCCCACCTACAAAACTAAGTTTTCTAAGGCTTTTATTCTTAGATCTTAAGCATACAAAGAGCCTTTGTCCAGCTTCATTTGATCCTGCATGTTGATAATGGTATTCTGCAACTTAGTAGCACTCATAGCCTTTGTTACCACAATTGAATATAACATCTCTGAGCTATGCCTATGGAATTCTATTTGGTCTAGTTCATGCACATTTTAAGTATCTACTTCAAATTCAACCTTTTTGTAGTCTTCCACTGTCTTAGGTGTTGAAGTAGTTGGTTGCAGATATGACATAATAATTTTATTTGTGGAATAGCCAAAGGCTGTAAGTAACCTGTTCTGATTCCCTGGCTTCTGTTTTAAGAATTGAGAATAAATCTCACTTTTGATCTCTTCATTTTTTTGTTTGATTTTCTTGTACCTTTCTTTGATGTCTAAGTATTTTTCCTCCACTGTGTGTGAGGAAGAAGCCTCCATGTTTTTCTGTCTTTCAATAATCTGAGTATCTTTTTCACCTGCTGTTTGATCTCTTTGTATGTTTGCAAGAGTCTCTTTTACTATTACTGTAGCCTCATAATCGTTTACCTCAGGTTCATTTGTCTCCTCAACATAAATTACTTTTTCTTTCCCTATGGAACTAAATTTGAGCCTTTTATTGTAAATTAACTTGAATTTAGTATCTGTGGTGGTCTCAGCTGTATAGGTTCCCTCATCTTTGCCTCTTTTTGTTGAGGTTTCTGACTTTTTTTCAGCTACCATAGCTTGTGTATTATCCATTTGTCCTATTAGCTTTGCATTGATGACTGTATCTGTCAATGTGTTTTCCACCCATTCTGTCTGATTTGCAAATTTTTCAATCTCTGGCCTGGGCTCATGTATGAAAGGAGGCAATTTGCAATTGACCCTTATATTGCTGAGAATGCCTTGAGGGTCATAGTTCCAAGGGAAGCTTTCCTGAAATTTTAACTCTGATAATATTTTCTCTATTTCCTTTTCATCATTTCTGTTATTTACAATAAAAGGACCAATCTGATTTTTTAGTTTGAACTGAGTTTTATTTTTAGAAGCCATGAAATTAATGGAATCAAAGTTTAAAACCTGTATTAAGTATTCTAAAGAAAAAAATCTAATAGTCAAATACTTAGGCAATTTGTAAGGCAGTAGATTTGATCCAAAGATCCTCAATTCTGTGTGCTTTTCATACAAATACCAGTCTCCCATCTTGCACTGTTATGATAACTGCAATATTCTCTTCATGTCCTCACTTATCCTAGGCTGCTCTGCTTTATATAATATACTCATTGTTGGTTGGAGGAATAGATCTGAAAAGTCTGTAAAACTGAATCACTGCTTTCTTTCCTCAGTAAAGTGGTCCAAAAAAAAATGGATAGAGGCTGGCCCTCTAAGTCCATTTTTTGAAATGAAACTGGAAACTTTTCAGCTTGGAAAAACAACAATAAGTGAAATAAGTATGATGAATATCTAAACACCCCTTCAGTTGGTAACTTGGTCAATTGATGATGGATAGAATCAACTATAAACCTCACATAGTAAAAAATCATAGCAGGAGGCTGACCAGGAGATAAAGTAGATAAAAAACCCAGGATGGATTCATCAATGAATTCATCTGTGAAGTATCCTAGTATGAAAGAAAGCATTGATATCACATGTCTGGATCCTTCACGAAATTTGGAAGTGGAGTAAGGAGGATTTAGCTTTGGAATGTCCACATGAGATGCAATAAATTTCTAGAAAATCATAAATCTCTTAGGAAAATCTAATCCTAAATACAACTGAGTCAATGATTCTATGGATAGAGGGACTACCCCGGGATCAAATTGTAATTGTAACATTTCATTGATAGACTCTACAGTAATAGAAAAAAGAATCTCCCTATCAGCATTAACAATTGATCTCTGATCGGGTACATAATGTTTCTGACATAATATCACAAGGTCTTGGCTAGGGTGTGTTACTGGAACCATATATTTGGGTAGATTAGTCTCCCAAATAGGCATTTCATCTTTATCTAAGAACTTATCCAAACACCAATTGTGAATCTCCAATAGATTGAATTCTACCACAGGGTCTGCAATTTTATAGTCCATATCAGTCAAGGGGATGGTTTCTTCATTAGGTACTGGTGGCTGAAGGGGATTGACAGACACAATGGTTTTTGCAGTGAGTGCAAGAGTGGATTTGATGGCTTTTGATGCTTCTGACTTAGGAGGTTTGGATCCCCCAGGTTTGGCAGGCTTAGAACCTCCAACTTTGGATGTCATTTGTTTCTTAGTCATTTTTAAACAACTAAAGCAAGTTTAAACAATTTTCAATAGTTGAATTTCCTTAAGAGAGGGTAATTAAGCAATTTTATAGGCAAAGATGATGTCAGTGGGTGCTTCAATGCTCAATTAGGAATCTAGGGTGGGTAAAACTGGTTTAAGACAGAAAACAGGGGTTTTCTGAATGATTCAGACTGTAAAAATGATTTTTCAAGAGATCTATGGGCTTTAAAATCTTTCCTTCTCCTTAAATTGAATTTCAGATGTTTTAAAGTGAGGAATTGGGCTTCAAAAAGAGGTTTTTATGAAAACAACAATTTCTGGGGAAATTTTGCAAGGGTTTGTCCTGTTTTTGGTACTTTCTGGGAAAATTATGTGGACAATTTCTTTATTTGAAGTTTAATTAGTTCAGTTGAAGGCTTAAAATGTGAATTTGTAGGTTAGAATGTCAAAAAAAAAACCTTAACTGCAGGTATTTTGACAGTCGGGAGGGTTTCTGGCAACTTCTTCGGTTGAATTTGATCTCTGGTTAAAATTGATAGAGCCGAGAAGGTCTTCTCTGGTCTTCAAATAAGGAATTTGGAGTGAAATCTAAGTTTAAGGCACAAAATCGTCTAACAGTGGTTTAAAACAAGGCTCAGGAAGCTTAAAAGGGCTAGGCGGAGCTCTTTTAACAGTCGGGTGCGAGAATAGCAGTGAGAAATAATGTAACAAAGGTGTAAAATCTGGATATAAACCTTTATTACTCATAATAAATGCAGGTCCTATCAAACAGGCGGGAATAGTTTTGTTTTCGAATGCAAAAACCATTGGTGGGTTTCGCGTTGGATTTGGGCTGTAAGTTGTATTGAACAAAAAGAACGCGATGCAATCATATTTTGCCACGTCGCCGAGGGAGAAAATGGGAAAACCACCCATTTCACGTTCGTTCTGGCAGCGGAAGGTCGATTGATTTGTGAGCGCGAAACAAGTCTAGAACCGTTGGATCATTGGAGAAAGAGAGAAGGGCTAGATTGATTTGAAAGCTGTGGTTGAAAGGTTGGGTGGGATCGGGGAAACTCAAATAATAAGCGCTGGAATCGATTAATGATGTAATATAACTTTATATAATATGATTTATAACCAAAGTTTCATTACAAAAGGGTAATGCGGGTTATGGAATGTTATATAGTTACAACAAAAGTTTAGATGTAGGATATGTGTGCCGAGGCGGAATATGAAGATTTAACCATGGGTTAGGCTATGTATAGCGTGAGTGTATTACATAGTTGTAAATAATCAATGCAAATTACGATATAAACCTTTATTTCATTTGCAATAAACCTTGGGTTAATGCAGGGATAGAAACAATGTATTTACAAAGGTTTTGAAGGAATAAAGTTTAGTTTAAACTAAACTTTATGATAAGCTCGGTAGTAGTTTTATTTTTCAAATACATGTCATTCTTCCGAAAGATTATTTATATTTATATTTTTATTATATAGTTTTATTCCATTAAAGGCCTAAAACCATAGGGGGCCGGGATATTTACATATTTTTAGTTTTATGCCAAAGGGGTATATTTTGGGATTTTATTTTCAACATGTGGATAATTACCTTTGGCATAAAATCTTATAATAGTGGGTTTAGGGGGATATTTTAAATAAATGGAGTTATATTAATAGGATAAGGTATTTTCTAAGGAATTAATAGAATAAGTTAAAAATTAATATGATAGGGGAAATGGAAGACTCAATAAATACACTTATATGACTAAGTAAAGTGAAAACCTTAAAGCAAGTTTAACATTTTATGAATTCACCACTTTTACTTAGCATAAAATGCTTTATGAGGGTTTATATGCTTTGTATAATGGAGGGAGTTAATAAAATGGGCTTTCATGTATCATTAAGTAAAAATAGTTCTTCACTTAAGATTTTGAGCTGTGGTGGATGAATGAAGGGCAAATAATGATAATTTAGGGATTATTATAGGAATTCAAAATTTTCAACTAACATTCATTAAGCCTTGGGTCCGGTCCCAACAGAAGTCAGAGAAATGCTCTGAGCCTCTTTTACTGGAAGTCTAGAATGAAAAATAACTATAGGGGAGGGGAAATTAGTGATTGTTGCCCGATGATAAATATTTACATGCTTCTTCCCACTTATACCCAACTTTAATCTAACATTTTTTCTTCCTTTTTGCAGGTGCACTTGATCTTGCTTCCTTGAAACATTTTATTCTTTTGAAAATCATAAAAACTATCTAAATCTACCTTATATCATCCGAGGGCTCAGATTAAACTGATGAGCTCCTCTTTATTCTCTACCTATCTACTGATTAGTCAGGATTAAACTATCTGACTAATATTTATTCACTATCTAAAACATTAAAATTGAAAACATGACAATTCAAGTTTACACAGTTTAACTCATCATGGATTATGGAATTTATTGACACTCTGCCATAATCATCAGCAAAAAGTAAAAAGTAGTGGCATTTGGACTTGCACACTTTGATGTTTTATTTCTTTTTATTTTGGGGTATATATATATATATATATATATATATATAAGTCCTTTGATCTTTCTTTTAGGACTTTACTCTATTTTTGATTTTCTGTTTTTTTTATACAAAATATGAGAAAACAATTTGCAGAAAGCAAGGTATGTACATATTTTACAAGACTATCATAAGTCAATTCCAAATTATGAATCCTATACTTATAGGACCCTAATGTAGGCTTCACATGGGGATGGCATTTCCTGGTGAAATGTCAAGAACTCCAAGACTAGTAGCCTTCAACTTTTACCTTGATGATCCAGTAATTATCTTTTGATTTCTGCAAAAGCTGATATTTATGACATTTTACTCTTCAAATATTAGGGCCTTCTCTGCGGGCTTCAAATTTGGAAAGAAAACATCCAATCCAATCTAAAAACTTCAATGGATATTTACAATGATGTGAAAGTAACTGGGACTAACTAGTGGTTAAATCAGAAGAATAGTAGTGTTTGAGAATTATACCATTAACTGGTCCATATTGAATATCTTCTCCATCCAAATCATTGATGAAGAAAGCATTGCTACCCCTATATCCATAAATGACATAAGCCCCTTTCCATAGAAAGTCAAATTTTCCATGCTTTCCTTTTTCCTCTCTCCTGGAATCCCATTTTAACACTTTATCTCCAATGGTAAAGTCATCTTCTTTACTTCTTTTATAAAAAATTTTCTTGATTTTATCTTGAATGACTTGAGATATTTCATAGACTTCTTCCCTTGTCTATTGCAGATGAATAGACTGATTTATCCTTTTTTGTATATCATTTAACTCCACTTGTGATTCTTGAATGATCTTCATTATTGGAACACCTAAAGATGATGGGAAAACTGCATCCATCCCATAAACAATTTGGTAAGGAGAAGTTCCAATTGACTTCTTGGTAGTAAGTCTCTCTTCCCATAAGGCATAGACTAAATTTTTATTCCAAGTTTTCTTGTTGTCTTCAAGTAGTTTTTTAATGATATTCACAAGGCTTTTATTTGAAGATTCAGCTAGGCCATTACCCTGAGGGTAATAAGCAGTAGAGTGGCCTAGGGTAATATGGTACTTGTGACAAAAGACAATCATTTTCTTAGATTTAAATGCTGCTGCATTATCAGTAATTATTTTCTGTGGGCATCCAAATTTAGATAAAAGGTTGTTTTCTATGAAAGAGATAATGACTGAGTCAGTGGCTTGTCTGGTAGGGATAGCTTCAATCCACTTTGTAAAGTAATCTGTGGCAGTCAAAATCCATTTGTGTTGGCCAGAGGATGGAGGGTGAATTTCTCCAATGAAGTCTAAACCCCATTGTTGAAATGTCTTTTCAGTATAAATAGATTTTAGAGGTAAAGGTAACAATTTTCTTTTTCCTTCAAAAATTTGACATTTGTGACATGAAGTAACAAATTTTTTCACATCAGCAAATAAGGTAGGCCAATAAAAACCAGCTCTAAGGATCTTATCTGCTGTACCTTTCCAATATAAGTGTCCTCGAAAATCACCTGCATGAAATTCTTCAAGAATTTTGTTAGCTTCTGATTTTAGTAAACAGTTCAGTAATATCCCACTTTGTTCTTTCCAAAAAAGCACATTATCTAAAATACAGTATCTCATTGCTTTAAGTTTAATGAATCTAGCTTTAGTTCTAGTTAATCCAGGAGGAGCTTGTAAGTTTGTAAGTACAAATATAGTATCTTAGTACCATGGTGAGTCTAGAAAGACTTCACTGATCAATGGAGTTGCCATCTTTTCCTGGTCATCAACCTGGGCAATAAAATTTATATCTAAGGCATTGTAATTGCATTCAACCATTAATCTGGTTAATCCTTGTCCTTTTATGAGCTTAGTTGGTTTAATATCTATGTCATATTCAAGGATAGTGGCAATCCACTTTCCTCTTCTTCCATCTGGCCCATCCTGTGTAAGAATATCTTTGACTACAGAATTAGGGACATAAGCAATAATGTGGGAATAAAGAATGTAAACTCCGAAATCTTTTATGGCTTTAACCAAGGCTAAAGCTTGTTTCTCCATTATATTATATTTTAGAAGTGCATCTCTAAAGGTTTTACTGAAAAAGGCTATAGGCTGTTCAAAACCTTGGTCATTTTTTTGCAGTAAAACTGCAGCAATGGTATGGTCTGAGGAAAATGAAAATATTATAGTATTTTTTGAAATTAGGACTGATTAAGACTGGCGTTTTAGTTAAAGCTTGTTTAATAGAGTCAAATGATTGTTTTGCTTCAACTTTCCATTTTAAAACCGAGTCATTTTTAAGCATATTATTCAGTTCTTTGATGATTTCTGCTAAGTTAGAAATAAATCTCCTTAAAAAATTAATTTTACCTAAAAATGCTTGTAACTCTTTGATATTTCTCGGTGGATGAATGTTCATAATAGCCTCTATTCTTGCAGGATCTATCCTAATACCTTCCTTTGAAATTATGTGTCTAGTAATTTTCCTTCCTCTAGTCCAAAAGACTCTTCTTCGGGCTTAAGGATATAACAAATTTTCTACACTTTATGAAAATTTGTCTCAGATGATCTAAGTGTTCATTATCTGACTTAGAAAAAACAGTAATATCATCTAAATAGATAACCAAGAAGTCATGAATTTCCTTTGCAAAGGCTATGTCCATAGCCCTTTGAAAGGTATCTCCAACATTCATCAAGCCAAAAGGCATTTTCACATACATGAAAGTGCCCCAAGGAGTGGTAAAAGCAGTTTTAGCTTGGTCTTCTTTTTGAACAAGTATCTGGTTGTATCCTAAGAAACCATCCAATAAAGAAATCCTGGAAGAACCAACTACCCTTTGTAAAATATGGTCCATTTTGGGTAAAGGGTAATTATCCTTCAAAGATACTTTATTGAGATTCCTAAAGTCTATACATAATCTTATTTCACCTGTTTTCTTTCTCATAGGTCCTAAGTTAGAAACCCAATCAGAATATCTGATTGGTGCAATGATTTGGGCATCATACATTCGTTTTACTTATTTTTCAATCAAAGGTAATAAGATAGGATTAATCCTCCTCAATTTTTGTTTAAATGGTTTATGGTCATCTTTTATAGGAATCTTATGTTGAATTATGTTTGTATCATAGGCTTTTAGATCTTCATAACTCCATGCAAATACATCTTGATACTCCTTTAAAAGTTCAATGTATTTTTATTTTTCTTGAGGGTGTAAAGATTTTGACAATTTGATCATTTTTGGCTTTAGTTCTATCCCAATGTTACATTCCTCAATGTCAAACCTTACTGGTTCCATTTTTGGATTTTTAGGCACATCATTGGAATAAAAAAGGTCTTCCAAAGGGGTTAAACCCTTAGGCAAAAAATTATCTTTTAAATCTAACATCTCAATTTCATCTTCAATAATTTCCTCTATATCTACCTTCTCTTAGTTATCTATGTCAGATTGAGTAAATACAGTGGGTTTGTTAAATTTATGTATATCTATATTATCTATTTCACAATTAAAATCTGAATCTTTATTACAGTCCGAATCTATATTTCAATTTTGAAATTCTTCCTCATTATTCAGAAAATGGTAAATCTATTCATCTTCAAAGAAAATTTGCTAGTGTTTGACATTGTGTGGGAAAATGGGTCTATATTTAACTTCATCAGTATACCTATGTGTTGGTTGGAAAGGTAATTTACATGTGCTAGCAAAGGTTGCTAGGCAATGTGCTTGAATGTTCTGTTTTCTAGGTATATTAGCAAACTTACATTCCAATAATTCTTCACATAAATCAATTGCTACATCTCTATATCTAGCTAATCTAGGATTATGAACAGAATACTCTCCATTTACTTGCTTAATGATCAATTCCGAATCTCCCATGATTAAAATTCTTTTACCTCCTAATTTTCTGATGATTTGGAGGCCTGAGATAAGTGCCCCATACTCTGCCATGTTATTAGTACATTTGAAGTTGAGTCTAAAGGCATGTTCTTCTGAATGGCCTGTCTCAATGTTTGTGATCCATATTCCAGCTCTTGCTCCTGTTTTGTTCACTGAGCCATCAAAATCTAAGTACCAAAGGGCTTCATGAAAAATATTGTCATTATTTGGTTTTGGCTTTATGTCAATCAGTTTTGTTTGGATTTCATTGTCATCCGAGTTACAGAAAATGAAGGAATCAAGATCAGTTGGTGTTGAATAAATGGGGTAATTTATGGATCTTTCTGCACTGCTGACCATGAATTTCATTAAAGTTTCCCTGTAAAGTTTCTTGGGCTGTCCAAATATTGATATAGTAGCATAGCTCATGTCTAATTGTAGATATCCCTGCAACTTTGCTCCCCATAAGCGAGAAAGAAGCATACCATATTTTGGCGGGATGTCAGCTACTACAATATCCATAACCATGCTCTTGCCAGGGTACTAAACAAAATTCACACATAAATATTTAATCAATCTTATGCACTTAACTTTGCTAGAATCAAAAGAGAACAAATCTTTATAAGGCCTGGTTACTTCTAGATTAAGAGTTTCCATGATAGCTTTTGGCATTAAATTGTGGGAAGCTCCTAAATCTAACATAGCATTGTGTAAAATCTGATTGTGAATAGTAAGACTGATATAGAAAGGAGGAACTGATCCATCTGAATGCTTACCATTTACATCAGGGCCAAAGATCAAATCTGGTTGATCATCATTCAAATTAATGGCATCTTCACCATCATTCATATTCAGAGTCTCAGTAATTGTTGATTTATATAAGTCATTCTTTACCAATTCAGTTAAAGGAATTGGTATTTTTAACTTAGCTATTTCAGTCTGAATGTTGAATGAGGATTGAGACTTACTAATCTGAAGTAATTCATCTTTTGTAACTGTTATCTGAGTGGGATTTTCTTGAATTTCAACTGATGTATTTTAATCTTTGATTGCTCTAATATTCTCAGTCTGAGTTTCTTGACTTTTGCTGTTTTTAATTCCTTTTTTAGGGACAGTTTGTGTGGCAGCAAATATTTTATCAGATTTTGAATTTTCAGCAGTTGTTTTTGTATTATCAGTTTTGGGATTTGCTGATTTAGAATCAACAAGACTCTTTTTAGGACCAGAAATTGTTGTTTTTACTGAATTAGAGGTTTTTGTAAGATTAGATTTTGGCGCATCTTTAGAAGATTGGGCCACTTCATCAGTGATGTCAACAATTTTTGGATTTGGAATTTTTTTAGGACTGGGAGGATTGGAATTTTGCTTGTTTTCCCTGGGGATAATTTGCAAAACTTTTGTTTTTGGGGCTTCTACATTCTTTTATGTTTGATTTTGGGAATTATTTTTTTGTAGAAGTTTCATTATTTTTCTTGTTTCCAAGGTTATACTGACTGTGAATTTTGTTAATAGCAAAGTCATAACCTTGTTTATAGTCAAAGGATTCACCAGATTCTACTTTGAGTTGTTGAAGCTCAAAGAGTTCTTGATCCTCCTGAGTGAGGAAAATAGTGTTTTTTTCATCTATCCCCATTATTAGATTGATGTTATCCTCATCTTCATCATTATTTTGGGAACTTTCAGCATAGATCTCTTGAAATGGGGGCCTAATGTTTTGGTCTGGAGCAGCTTCCTTAGCTTTTCTAGGGTTATTATTTTTTCTGAAGTTGGGATTTCTGATTTGAGGTTGGTTATCCCATTGTGGTTTTCTTTCAATATTATCTAAACTATCAACCATCCTTTCTAAAGTTTTAGCAAATAAATCTAATTTAGCATCTGAATTTGATGTTTCCTCTTTGATTGTGACTCTCCTTTCATTCCTAAGTCTGGCCTTTTTAGCTAAAATGTTAATTTCTACACTAACAACATTTAATTGCATCTGTTATAATGTTTGAGCATCTCTTTCTCTCAATTGATATGCCATATTTGTATCAAATCCATCAGGGAATTTGAGCAAAATAGAGTATGGTGTGGGTTTAAGAGCTGCAGGAATGGCATTATGAACACTGTTATACCTAGTGCAGTAATCTTGTACAGACTCATTAGGGGATCTTTTTAAAGCATCAAAATCAGACAAAATTTGAAGGGGGTTCTTTTTATTTTCTCATTTATTTAATAATATTCTATGAAATGCAGCTAAATCAACTATACTACCAACAACTAAATTTTTAAACCATTTTTAAACTTCTCTTGTCAAACTTTGGGCAAATAACCTCATCTGGACATCTGACTCATCAATTTCATAAATTTCACAGTAATCTGTCATTTTTATGACATGTTGTTGAGCAGTATATTGTGAAAGACCATCAAATAGTGGTACATTTTTTTGGTAATCCTGAGGCATATCATGGAGGTTTTGTGGTAAGACAAGGGGAGCATACCTAGCAGCCATGGCTTGAAGTTTTGCTGAACTGGGAGGTATAAAAATAATAATAGGGGTAGTGCTGGATATGGTAGCTGATGTGCTGAAAGCTGTACTTGAAGAACTTGGAAAAGATGCTCGTATATATATGGAACAAGAAATAAATATGTAGTGCTTATAAAACTAGTGGATGTAGTGGATGAGGGGAATAATATCCTAGGCTACAAAGGAAAATTAGGAATAATTTTTTCTATGGATGAACTTGAAGTGGGATCTAAAAATGAGGTGACAGTATACAAAGTTGAATTTTCTGCTGGAATTATTGTTGTGTGTAATTGAGAAACTGAAGGCTTGATGTAAGACAATAAATGGGCTAATTCAATGGCTTCATCAATGTATTTAATCAATGTAACATTAATTTTTTCTATTTGGCTTTGAGATTCAAATTTGTTTGATTTTATTCTTGCTGAAATAATTTTCTGTTTTGCATTCAAAAATGAAGTAAAAACATGATCTATTACAATATCTTTCAAATCAGTTTCAGATTTATTTTTAAACAATGATTGTTCAAACTTGAAATCAAAATATATATCAGTTAAGCTCACTAACTCTTTGGGTAAAGAATTTTATTTTCTTAATGGTACTTCAGTCTCTAAATTGACAAGCTGTTTTTTCTTTTTTCCAATCTGTTCTGGGTTGTCTACTATCACTGCAAGGTTAGGATCCGGATTAGACCTGGTGTAGTAGGTTTTCCTAGAAGCCAGAATGTCTGTTTTAAATACCCACAACCTTTAAAAAATAATCTTAAAGTAGAAAAGATAAATTAAAGATCTTCCTTTAAGATTAAATTCAAGACTGGAGATTGGTTAGTTCCCCAGTATGGTCGTCGGTATGTTATCACACTAGTAATTTCTTAAGTTGTGGGATTTGCATTTTTAGTCAAAAAAGATTGGGGGTAACCACAAACCTACTTGGAATAATAGGATATAGCCTTCCTATAGTTCAGAGAGGGCTCTCTCTTTAAGATTTATCTTTGTTTTTGATTTATGTTTTAGGCTGGTTATGATAGAATAATTTGGTTTTTGTTTTAAGATGTTTTGTGGGAAAAAATCACTTTGGATTAAACTAGAGAGAGATCTACTAGTCAATTGGGCTATGGAGTCTAAGTCTGGATAGCAGTACTAGAAGGCAAGGCCAAAAGGGTGCAAATGTAGTCAGGGAAAGGTAGATAACCCTCAGAGTTTTGGGTAAAATGTTTTTTGATGAAATGGTATAGTCGGGATAAAGGGAAATGAAGGATCTTTTGATCCGGACAATGGAAGAAGGAGGCAGGGGTCAAACAGGAGTAGGAGCAATGAAGAATTCCTAACACCAGAAATCAACAGAAAACATTTAAATAGTAACTTAGTTAAAATAGGGAGCAATAAGCTAATCCTGAAGTAATACTCCTAGTTACTCATTAAGATAGATCAAACACATAATGGATTGCATGGAACTCAGAAATGAAACAATGACAAGAAGAGATGCACTTTACTCTTTAACTTATCGCAAGAATCCTGAATTATGATGCCCAATTAGCTTTGTCCAGTCTGCTACTTTGAAGTCAACACATGTAAGCCTCCAATGTATCAACAAAAGTCTATAGTAATCTTAGCAATTTTATTCCAGACTTAATACTTCTAATAGAGAAGTATTTATACAAAATATTTTTTACAAATATCCTAGAGAGATCTAGGAATATCTTTAGGAAATATAAAATATCTTTACAAAAATAGAGGGACAGCTACTTAACAAATTAGCAAGCTGTCCTCTTATCCAAAATATATAGAACAACTTAATCTAATGGCAAGGAGCCTTTATTGGCAAGCTGTCCTGCTGACTGGCTGCTTATGAAATATCTTTGTTTGGGCTGCCTTCACTTATACTCTTTCTTATGATACACTTTAACGCTGTCCCTTTAACCTCTGATACACTTTGACTGTTGAGTTCACCCCTTTACTGCTGTAAAAAGAAATCTTCCAGTAGTAAAAAATCAGTTGACTGTTTTACTTATTTCATTTCCTAATTGACTGTTTCTGAAGTAGTTTTCTTCACTGTTCTGCCTTTTAACTGCTACATCAAATCTGTAAAATTCTGCCATTGTTCTGCATTTGGTATTTTTACATTTTTGAGTTTCCTGAAGTTTTCATCAGCATCTGTGTACTTTGAAAAATTAGGCTTAAAGATAAAAATATGCTTGATCTCATTTTGAATAAAAAAAAAGTCTTCAATATATTGAAGAATGACCTTTCCTGTGGGAGAGCTCTGTGGCAGTGGCTTGTTGATTTGTTCTTTTGCAAATTCCATTATCTTCTTGTCACAATATTTTTGGGCCATTAGTTTTTCATTGAAGACATGAATATTTGGAAGACTATTTTGTCTCAGCATAGTGAATTTTGCTAAAAGCTTGGTTATAGAAATATTCATTGCATCACACTTTTCCTCTAAATTGTTCATCAGATTTCTCTTTGTCAGAACCTTTTTGATCTGTAGAATGGTCTTTGTTCTATCATGTATCTGTAACTCTTCCAACTCTGCTCTGTTCTCACTGTTTAGGAAAGTGATGAGCTTCAAAGCTTGTGATGGTTTATCTGCTAACTCTTCTTTTTTCCTTTGGATTTTAACTTCGGTTGCTAGAAGTAAGTCTCTCTGTTCATAGATAATTTGAATTGAAGGCCATTGGAGATGAATGGCATCAATTATATTTTTCCAAAGGTAATTTCTTATGTAAGAAATTTGTTCAGTGAAATTCAAGTCTTTTTGTAGGATTTTGATTTTCTCTTCAAGTCTCTTAGCCCTTTGCTCATAATTGTTGGCATTGATTAATGCTATTTTGTTGGAGGCTTCCATATTCTAAATCATCCTTTTCAAACTATTAATTCATTGTTTTTTAGTGACAATTCCTCGATAGCCTTTACTATTTTCCCTGCATCATCTGTGTGCTGTACCTGTGTTGTGGAAGAAGCTGTGGCTGATGTAGTAGCTGATTGAATTGGCACTGCAGTTTCCAATGGCTCACGAGGTGCTAATTTTTCTCCTAGAGTGGAAGCCACAACTGTAGTAATAATTGATATCACTGTAGGAATAATAGGAGCTTCAGCTTCTTTTACAATTTCTTTCTCTTTCACAAGTTAATCCAATTGTGTTTCCATTTATTTTATTTGAGCAGTTAGTTTGAGAATCAACTGCATCATGTCTTCTTTTTCTATCTGACCCTGTAGTATTTATTTATTTTGAGTGTGCTCACTTTGAGGAAGCTTCAGCTGTTTCCTCAAAGTTGCAATGTCCTCATTTTTCTTTTTAATTAATATCTCAGCTGCTGGAACATCATAAGGATCAACTCCCACCTACAAAACTAAGTCTTCTAAGGCTTTTATCCTTAGATCTTTAGCATACAAAGAGCCTTTGTCCAACTTCATTTGATCCTGCATGTTGATAATGGTATTCTGCAACTTAGTAGCACTCATAGCCTTTATTACCACAGTTGAATATAACATCTCTGAGCTATGTCTGTGGAATTCTATTTGGTCTAGTTCATGCACATTTTCAGTATCTACTTCAAATTCAACCTTTTTGTAGTATGCCACTGTCTTAGGTGTTGACGTAGTTGGTTGCAGATATGACATAATCATTTTATTTGTGGAATAGTCAAAGGCTGTAAGTAACCTGTTTTGATTCCCTGGCTTCTATTTTAAGAATTGAGAATAAATCTCACTTTTGATCTCTTCATTTTTTTGTTTGATTTGCTTGTACCTTTCTTTGATGTCTAAGTCTTTTTCCCCCACTGTGTGTGAGGAAGAAGCCTCCATGTTTTTCTATCTTTCAATCATCTGAGTATCTTGTTCACCTGCTGTTTGATCTCTTTGTATGTCTCCAAGAGTCTCTTTTACTATTACTGTAGCCTCATCATCGTTTACCTCAGGTTCATTTGTCTCCTCAACATCAATTACTTTTTCTTTCCCTATGGAACTGAATTTGAGCCTTTTATTGTAAATTAACTTGAATTTAGTATCTGTGGTGGTCTCAGCTGTATAGGTTCCCTCATCTCTGTGACTTTTTTTTGAGGTTTCTGACTGTTTTGCAACTACCATAGCTTGTGTATTATCCATTTGTCCTCTTAGCTTTGCATTGATGACTGTATCTGCCAATGTGTTTTCCACCCATTCTGTATGATTTGCAAATTTTTCAATATCTGGCCTGGGCTCATGTATGAAAGGAGGCAGTTTGCAGTTGACCCTTATATTGCTGAGAATTCCTTGAGGGTAATAGTTCCAAAAGAAGCTTTCCTGAAATTTTAACTCTAATAATCTTTTCTCTATTTCCTTTTCAACATTTTTGTTATTTACAATAAAAGGACCAATCTGATTTTTCAATTTGAACTGAGTTTTCTTTTTAGAAGCCATGAAATTAATGGAATCAGAGTTTAAAACATGTCTTAATTATTCTAATGCAAAAAATCTGATAGTCAAATACTTAGGCAATTTGTAAGGCAGTATATTTGATCTAAAGATCCTCAATTCTGTGTGCTTTTCACACAAATACCAGTCTCCCATCTTGCACTGTTCTAATAACTGCAATATTCTCTTCATGTCCTCACTTATCCTAGGCTTCTCTGCTTTATATAATATACTCATTGCTGGTTGGAGGAATAGATCTGAAAAGTCTGTAAAACTAAAATCACTGCATTCTTTCCTCAGTAAAGTTGTCCAAAAAACAATGGATAGAGGCTGGCCCTCTAAGTCCATTTTTTGAAATGCAACTGGAAACTTGTCAGCTTGGAAAAACAAGAACAAGTGAAATAAGTATGATGAATATCTAAACACCCCTTCAGTGGGTAACTTGGTCAATTGATGATGGATAAAATCAGTTATAAACCTGGCATGGTAAAAAATCATAGTAGGAGGCTGACCAGGAGATAAAGTAGATAAAAAACCCAGGATGGATTCATCAGTGAATTCATCTGTGAAGTATCGTAGTATGAAAGAAAGCATTGATATCACATGTCTGGATCCTTCAGGAAATTTGGAAGTGGAGTAAGGAGGATTTAGCTTTGGAATGTCCACATGAGATGGCATAAAGTTCTGGAAAATCATAAATCTCTTAGGAAAATCTAATCCTAAATACAACTGAGTTAATGATTCTATGGATAGAGGGACTACCCTGGGATCAAATTGTAATTGTAACATTTCATTGATAGACTCTACAGTAATAAAAAAAAGAATCTTCCTATTAGCATTAACAATTGCTCTCTGATTGGGTACATAGTGTTTCTGACATAATATCACAAGGTCTTGGCCAGGGTGTGTTACTGGAACAATATATTTGGGTAGATTAGTCTCCCAAATAGGCATTTCATCTTTATCTAAGAACTTATCCAAAAACCGATTGTGAATCTCCAATAGATTGAATTCTACCATAGGGTTTGCAATTTTATAATCCATATCAGTCAAGGGGATGGTTTCTTCATTAGGTATTGGTGGCTGAAGGGGATTGAAAGACACAATGGTTTTTGCAATGAGTGCAGGAGTGGATTTGATGGCTTTTGATGCTTCTAACTTAGGAGGTTTGGATTCCCCAGGTTTGGCAGACTTAGAACCTCCAGCTTGGGATGTCAATTGTTTCTTAGTCATTTTTAAACGACTAAAGCAAGTTTAAACAGTTTGCAATAGTTGAATTTCCTTAACAGATGGTAATTGAGCAATTTTATAGGCAAAGATGATGTTAGTGGGTGATTCAGTGCTCAATTAGGAATTTAGGATGGGTAAAACTGGTTTAAGACAGAAAACAGGAGTTTTCTGAACGATTCAGACTGTAAAAATGATTTTTCAAGAGATCTGTAGGCTTTAAAATATTTTTTGCTCTTTAAATTGACTTTCATATGTTTTAGAGAGGAATTGGGCTTCAAAAAGAGGTTTTTTTTGAAAACAACAATTTATGGGGAAATTTTGCGAGGGTTTGTCCCGTTTTTGGTACTTTCTGGGAAAATTATGTGGAAAATTTCTTTATTTGAAGTTTAATTAGTTCAGTTGAAGGCTTAAACTGTGAATTTTCAGGTTGGAATGTCGAAAAAAAAATACCTTAACTGCAGGTATTTTGACAGTCGGGAGGCTTTCTGGCAACTTCTGCAGTTGAATTTGATCTCTGGTTCAAATTGCTGGAGCCGAGAAGGTCTTCTCTGGTCTTCAAATAAGGAATTTGGAGTGAAATCTGATTTTAAGGCACGAAATCGTCTAACAATGGTTTAAAACAAGGCTTAGGAAGCTTAAAAGGGCTAGGCGGAGCTCTTTTAATAGTCGGGTGTGAGAATAGCAGTGAGAAATAATGTAAAAAAGGTGTAAACTTTGGATATAAACCTTTATTACTCATAATAAATGCAGGTCCTATCAAACAGGCGGGAATATTTTTCTTTTCAAATGCGAAAACCGTTGGTGGGTTTCGCGTTGGATTTGGGCTGTAAGTTGTATTGAAAAAAACAAAAGCAATGCAATCAGACTTTACCACGTCGCCGAGGGAGGAAATGGAAAAACCACCCATTTTGTGTTCGTTTGGGTGGTGGGAGGTTGATTGATTTGTGAGCACGAAACAAGTCTAGAATCGTTGGATCATCGGAGGAAGAGCGAAGGGCTGAGATTGATTTGAAAGCTACGGTTGAAAGGTTGGGTGGGACCGGGGAAACTCAAATAATAGGTGCTGGAATGGATTAATAATGTAATAAAACTTTATATAATATGATTTATAACCAAAGTTTCATTACAAAAGGGTAATGCGGGTTATGGAATGTTATATAGTTATAACAAAAGTTTAGATGTAGGATATGGGCGAGCGAGGCGGAATATGAAGATTTAACCATGGGTTAGGCTATGTATAGTGTGAGGTTATTACATAGTTGGAAATAATCAATGCAAATTACGATATAAACCTTTAGTTCATTTGCAATAAACCTTGGGTTAATGCGGGGATAGAAACAATGTATTTACAAAGGTTTTGGGGGAATAAAGTTTAGTTTAAATTAAAATTTATGATAAGCTCAGCAGTAGTTTTATTTTTCAAATACATGTCATTCTTCCGAAAGCTTATTTATATTTATATTTATATTATATAGTTTTAGTCTGTTAAAGGCCTAAAACTATAGGGGGCGGGATATTTACATATTGTTAGTTTTATGCCAAAGGGGGTATATTTTGGGATTTTATTTTCAACATGTGGATAATTAACTTTGGCATAAATTCTTATAATAGTAGGTTTAGGGGGATATTTTAAATAAATGGAGTTATATTAATAGGATAAGGTATTTTCTAAGGAATTAATAGAATAAGTTAAAAATTAATATGGTAGGGAAAATGGAAGACTCAATAAATACACTTATATGACTAAGTAAAGTGAAAACCTTAAAGCAAGTTTAACATTTTATGAATTCACCACTTTTACTTAGCATAAAATGCTTTATGAGGGTTTATATGCTTTGTATAATGGAGGGAGTTAATAAAATGGGCTTTGATGTATCATTAAGTAAAAATAGTTCTTCACTTAAGATTTTGAGCTGTGATGGATGAATGAAGGGTAAATAATGAAAATTTAGGGATTATTATAGGAATTCAACATTTCAACCAACAGTCATTAAGCCTTGGGTCCGATCCCAACAGAAGTCAGAGAAATGCTCTGAGCCTCTTTGACTGGAAGTCTAGAATGCAAAATAACTACAGGGGAGGGGAAATTAGTGATTGTTGCCCGGTGATAATTATTTACATGCTTCTTCCCACTTCTTTCTACCTACCCAACTTTAATCTAACATTTTTTCTTCCTTTTTGCAGGTGCACTTGAGCTTGCTTCCTTGAAACATTTTATTCTTTTGAAAAGCATAAAAACTATCTAAATCTACCTTATATCATTCGAGGGCTCAAATTAAACTGATGAGCTCCTCTTTATTCTCTACCTATCTACTAATTAGTCAGGATTAAACTGTCTGACTAATCTTTATTCACTATCTAAAACATTAAAATTGAAAACATGACAAGTCGAGTTTACACAGTTTAACTCATCACAGATTATGGCATTTATTGACACTCTACCATAATCATCAGCAAAAAGTTAAAATTAGTGGCATTTGGACTTGCACACTTTCATGTTTTATTTCTTTTTCTTTTGCGGTCTCTCTCTCTCTCTCTCTCTCTATATATATATATATATATTTTAAGTCCTTTGATCTTTCTTTTAGGTCTTTTACCCTCTTTTTGATTTTCTATTTTTGATTTTTGATTTTTTATAAAATATGAGAAAAAAACTTGCAAAAAGCAAGGTATGTACATATTTTACAAGAATATCATAAGTCAATTCCAAATTATGAATCCTATACTTATAGGACCCTAACACACCTTAGAAAGGTGTCAACAAATTCATGCAAAATTGCGGAGAGATCTCGTGGCTTTGACTCTATGTGCTGAGAGTCGAAAAAGCCTCGAAATAGTTACACATTCATTGGGTGAACTAGTAAATGTGTACATAAATCTTGGGCCAATGACTGATACATTTGTAGAAGTCATGAGAAAGAGAAAGGAAACAATAATGGGTCCCGATAAATGGGAGGATGTAAAACGAAGAGTTACAAAAGAAATGGCGAAGTCAATGTTTAATTTCAAAGAAGGGCCAAAAAGAAAGATGCTGAAGGTGAAATATTTCAAGCACCCCAATATAGCTCACTATTTGTATGATAGGCACCTTGCGGCCTATCGAAGATTCCTATTGAATGACGAGGTTCCTATTTATTTTACAAAATTGTTTTACGCAGAATTTTTTTTGGAAATGAAACCCAATTACAATGACCTTCCGTCATAATTTTTTGATCCTGGGAAAGGTTGATTGTGTGACCGTAGGGGCGCTAGGCGAGATGTGGAGTTTCCTAGCCCTGAGCCACCATTGGTGAGTCGAAATTTTTGGGTCTAAAATTTGCGGTCAGAGATGGATGCGACTTCTCAAATAAGTCGAGAAGTAAGGGATGCCATCATCGACAATGTTCACAGCGGATTGGGTGGAGTCGATGTTTGTTTAAATCGACAAAGAGCACGTGAGAATGCACGTGTGAATTTTTTGTATTGTATAGATGAAGAGATTGGCAACATGAGTGTTGAAGATCTCAGAATATATGCAAATAATTGTCACAATGGTTGGCAAGACCTAATTCTTCATGAGGAAGAGGGCACGGGAACAATATGTGTTAATGACCTTAGGGTTCAATTATTTTAACACATACATGTGTACAATTTGTAATAAATACATGTGTATGTACATGTATACATTTATTTGTATCTACATTAATCTAACAAAAAATTATCATTATATGTTAAAACACCATTTGCAGTTGTCACGCATGATGAATGACGAAAATGTTAATATCATGTTCGGGGCCTTTGGTTCAAACAATGAAGATGGGTCTCACCTGTTGGGGTCTTGTGATTTAGCAAGTTGGCATACTAAATGACAAGGCAACATCAGAACCACTTTGAATCCTAGGATCTAGCCCTCCTGGATTCAGAGAGGGATCTCTCTATATGTGTTTTCAAAGGATTTGTCTTTAAGGCTTATGATAATGATATTAGGATAGTTATGCAGCACAAAGGGTTTGTTTGTTTTTTGGTTGGGGATCATTAAATGAGAAGGTCATGTGAAGTGAAGAAAGAAATAAGTGGAAGGATGTTTTAGCATGGGAAGATAGGTCAAAAAACAATGTTAAACCATTGGGCTATGGAGTCATAAAAGGGTTTACTTGCACAACAAATATTCAAGGGTTTTCAAAGGGCAAGCCATCTATATTAGAAGATATTTTAAGTTGAGTTGATGGTAGGGAAACATTAATGGACGAGGTGAAAGAAGCAACATGTAAGAAAACAAAGGGTAGCCTAAGATCAGGTAAGGGTTTTAAACCTATCCTGATTTTGACACACTCTCAAGAATAAACATTTAAGATAAACATAAAAAGTCACCTAAGATCAGGTAAGGACTTCTAACCAAACCTGCTTTTGGCACACTTTTAAGGGACATCTTCAAAACAGCTGTTTAAGACATAAACAAGGGACAGGGCTAACCATAAACTTCCTTGATTAAGACTCTACTTAGCCTGCAATGAAAATATCATTCAAGAATAATAACTCAAGTTCTACTCAG
The DNA here is from genome assembly GCA_034641835.2 of Pinus albicaulis. Taxonomy (NCBI): domain Eukaryota; kingdom Viridiplantae; phylum Streptophyta; class Pinopsida; order Pinales; family Pinaceae; genus Pinus; species Pinus albicaulis. The sequence continues at coordinate 759,284,968 of CM076578.1, read as the reverse complement.
ACAGACATGGGCTCACCAACATTCCTTGACTGGTTATACTCTATTGAAATCATTCCCAAACACACATTTAGCAGAAAACATAAAGATAAATATTTTCAGTGAGAGATAGGGTACTTTGCAGTATATCCTACTCTATATTTGCTGTTCTTTATCAGAGAATTATGAACACAGTGAAAACATAAAGAAAATAACCATTACAGTGAGAATAACATCACCAATGATTTAGATTAGGATCTAGTGAATCTTCTTGTCTATTGATGTGCAAAACCAGTTACATACTTTGAGTCCAATAACTCTTTACAATCCAATGCTTTTCTTCCCAGCCTACTATATTATAACTACTTAGAGTCTCTTACTCAATAACAGTTCAGGAAATTAACAATTTCCCAACCATTACAATGAATTCTCTTTGAATACTTATAGGTGAAAGAGGAAGAGTGCTGTTGATATGGTAATAAATATGAATTAAGACAGAGTGGGAGAAGTGTTCGAATGCCCATTCTGCTTAATGACCGCTGCATTAAATGTTTGTATCATTTTGGTAGTTCTTCCTATTTTATGCATATATGGTAGGCATGGTGATAACTCCGAAATGTTTCTTTGAAGGTAACTGTGGCTGAAGTACCCTGTTTGACTTCTCGGATAAGCAAAATGTCAGTTTTTTGGGTCTTGTAGCCCCATGCCTGCTTAATAACTATTCTGACAGTTCTAATGAGACTTTGTCAGAGGAATGGCTGTCAAAGTGTCTTTGTAAAGTAAATCAAATTGCAGGTGTCCTTTTGGTGGAGCAATAATGGCTGTAGATGTGGCTCTGACTTTCTTTCTGCTGACATGTCTTGTTTTCCTTCGTGTATAGGTGGCTCGACTTCTTCTGCGCTGGAGGGTTTTATTTGTAATCAATGTCCATGAAACACTGATTAAAATTTGAAATTCGACCCTTCAGCCTCTTTGAACATTGATTCTTTGGCAGTGGGAGACCTGTGGATAAATCCACCATTAAACCTGCACACGACAACAAACTGGTTAAGAAATCGTGCGTTTCGTGGTTTAACTACAATAGAGGGCTCAGGCGTGGGCGGAGGAGCAGGGCAGAGGAGCGGGATATGCAGGTAGAGGAGGTTTTATGGATAAAACCTATGAAAATAGGTTTAAATTTGAATTTGGAATGAAATGACGGAAAGTGGTTTTGCGAAAACCGTCAGCAGTTTTCGCGCGATGATTGAGTGGTAAACGATTTTTCCCGGAGGGAACGTGATCCAATTAAAAGGAGACGCGTGGCTTTTGCAAAACCAGCGGTCTTGCGTGATGTTTGGTTGTTAAACCTTGGATGACAAAGTTGCACGAAATGTGATATCGACCGTTGGATGAGAAGGGTCAGATCCTACGGTGGGGAGAAGAGCACGATAGAAAAGGTGCACGGGCAGGAGTTTTAATGGGAGCCAGGTGGCAACTAGATATTGGTGGATGCTTTGCGTAGTGGGTGGTAGGCCCTGGCGGGGCAAACCTTATTTTTTAATGTTAAAACGTAAAAACCCAGTTATGGATCAATACAAAGGAAAAAAACTTTTTTACAAAGGGCGCAGGGGAAAGGAACAACAACTTAGGGAACAACAACAAGGGAATAACAACTTAGGGAACAACAACGAGGGAATAATAGGTTAGGGAACAAAAACTTAGGGAAAAATAGCTAGGAAACAGCAGTGCTAAGGAACAGTAGCGCTAAGGAACAACAGCGCTAAGGAACAACACCGTTAAGGAACAACAACGCTAAGGAACAACACCGCTAAGGAACAACACCGCTAAGGAACAAAACTATTAAGGAACAACAATACTAAGGAACAACAGGCTAAGGAACAACAGTAAGGAACAACAGCTCTAAGGAACAACAGTGAAGATTGATTTTTTTTAGAAAACACCATAAGGCTTCAGAAATGAGTAATTTTCTATGAAAATAATATTTTGAAGGCTCAAGACCTGTTTTAGCCATCATTTGCTATGAAAAAAATTTACTGATGGCTAACAGTGGCTCCACTTGGGGATGGCAGTTCCTTGGAGGTGTCAAGAACTTCAGAAAATTTTGTCTCTGGAATGTAGATAAATGCTTTATCCTTGACAACCTTTTATTTCTTGATCATGCTGCTAACAAAAGATGATTAGTATTGCATTATATCAAATCAATTTTCCCGAACAACTACCTACACAACCTACTTTCCTAGCATTTTTTCTTCAGCAGGGTGCACTTGGACTTGCAAACCCTTTGAAATCAACATTTTATTCTTTTGAAAACATGAAAACTAATCTAAATCTACCCTTATTTCTCCATGAATTCAGATTAAATAGTTGAAATCATCGCTTCTCTACCTAATCTACTATCTGTCAGGATTAAACTGTCTGGCAGGACTGGCATTCTCTATATTCTAGAACAGAAATTGAAACACATTCAAACTAGGATTAAGCTTTCTGATTGGCTGTGAGAGTATGGCATAAAAACAAGCTGCTCATAGACCTTTATTTGCAGAAAAGAAAAACAAAACTTGGAGGGCTTAAGATCCGACAATTACAAGCCTCCTTCATTTTTTCTTTCAACTCTGATTTTGATCTCTTTGAGTTGTTTTCTTATTTACCTGGTTCAAGTTTTCAGTATGTTAGAACCAATCTTCTTTGTCTCTTTGGCTAAGGTTTTGATCTGATTTGAGCCATCTTTATTTGATTCTTTGGTTCAGATTTTGAGCATATTAGAACCACTTCTTTTTCTGTCCTTATCTAATCTATTGATAAGCCAAGATTAAATTGTTTGGAAAATCTTATTTACTAACCTATCAGCAGTAAATTGAAATATATCTAGCCTTGATTAGGCTGTATGACTAGATAACAGTGCTCTTTAAGTAGTGGAATTTAAGCTTGCACACTTTCAGACTTTTCATTTCCTTTTTGGTATGGGGCTGTACCTTTCTTGTTTTTCTAATCTGCCCTCTTTTCTCTTTTTTATTGTTTTTTTATTTTTCAAATTTTCAAAACAAAACAAAGAAGTGATATTTACAATGGAAAATGAAAGCTTCAAGCAACAGTTTCAACAGTAATTATGTTTGAGAATCCTGCCATTGACATGACCCCCAAACATGTCTGTACCGTCCATCTCCTGTAGAAAAAATGCATTATGACCGATAACAGATTGAATCATGTAAGGGCCTTTCCATAAATTTTCAAACTTGCCATGTTTGCCCTTATCTTCTCTCCTGGAATCCCATTTGAGTACTTTGTCACCAATCTTGAAATCAATGGCCTTTTTCCTCTTATCAAACAACTTTTTGATGTTCTCTTGTACTTTCTGTGCTCTGTTATAAACTTCCTCCCTGGTTTGCTGAAGATGTATGGTCTGATTTATCCTTCTCATCATGCTATATTCTTCTGACTGTATTTCTTGGACCAACTTCATCACTGGCACTCCTAAACTGGTAGGAAAAATTGCATCATCTCCATAAACCAGTTGCTAGGGAGACATTCCAATTGATTTCTTTGTTGTCATTCTATCTTCCCATAAAGCATGTACCAGCTTGTTGTGCCATGATCTCTAATTTTCTTCCAGCAACTTCTTTATGATGCTTATCAGGCTCTTGTTGGAAGATTCTGCCAGCCCATTACCTTGAGGGTAATAAGCTGTGGAGTGAACAAGTAAAATATGATATATATGGCAGAAATCAACCATCTTTTTGGAACCAAAAGCAGCAACATTGTCAGTGATTATTTTCCTAGGACAGCCAAATCTAGACAGGATATGGTCTTCAAGGAATTTTATGATAACTGAGTCTGTGGAATTCCTAGAAGGGATGGATTCTATCCATTTGGTGAAATATTCTGTGGCTGTGAGTATCCATTTATGTTGGGAAGATGAGGCAGGATGGATTTCCCCAATGAATTCTAGGCTCCACTGTAGAAAAGGAGCTTCAACAGTGATTGGTTGCAATGGTAGGGGAAGCAATTTTCTCTTGGCTTCAAAGATTTGGCACTTGTGGCAAGCAACTATCATTTTGTGGACATCTTGGAAGAGGGTGGGCCAGTAATAACCAGCTCTAAGGATTTTATTAGCAGTGGTTTTCCAACTTAGGTGGCCTCCACATTCTCCTTCATGAAACTCATGCTTGATCCTATCTGCATCAACCTCAGGAAAACATTTAAGCAATAATCCATTGTCATTTTTCCAATATAAACATTAATCTAAAATGTAGTAGTTAACAACTTTCAACTTTAAAAATCTTGCCTTAGTTTTAGACATACCAGGAGGGACATTTAGATTAGTAAGCACGTAAAAAATATCAGCATACCAAGATGAATTGAGGAAACTATCTTCAATAATTGGGGCTGGTAATTCTTCCTGTTCATCTAATGCATCTACCATGTTTATATCAAGTGTTTGCAAGTTTTATTCAGCCATTAATTGTGCTAGGCCTTGACCCTTGATGAGTTTAGTGGGTTTAATTTCAAAATCATATTCCAATATCACAAAAATCCACTTCCCTCTTTTGCCATCGGGATCTTGTGACAGAATGTATTTTACCACTATATTAGGCACAAAAGCAATAATGTGAGAGTGTAGAATATAAAATCTGAAATCCTTCAAGGCCTTGACCAAAGCATAGGCCTATTTTTCCATGATATTGTATTTAAGAGGTGCATCTCTTAATGCCTTGCTAAAAAATGCAATTGGCTGCTCTTGTCCCTCTGGATTTTTCTGTAATAGGACAACGACCACAATATGTTCTGATGCAAAGGAAAATATGAGGAAATCCTTAGTGAAATCAGGGCTGATAAGGACTGGTGCTTGGGTTAGTGCATGTTTGACCAGTTCAAAGGACTTCTTTACTTCTAAGGTCCATTTAACTCATATCTCTTTCTTTAGCATGTTTGTCATGTTCCTAAGGAGTTCTGCTAGGTTGGGTATGAACCTTCTCAGGAAATTAATCTTTCCAATGAAAGATTGAAGTTCTTTGATGTTTCTGGGGTGACTGATTTGCAATATACCTTCAACCCTTTTTGGGTCTATTTTAATCCCTTTTTCTGATATGATATGACCCAGAAGTTTGCCCTCTTAGAGACCAAACAATGTCTTCTTGGGATTTAAAGATAGCCCAAACTTTCTACATCTCTCAAAGACTTTCAAGAGGTGAGCTAGGTGTTCTTCATCTATCTTGGAATAGACTGTAATGTCATCTAAATAAATCACGATGAAGTGTCCTATTTCTTTTGAGAAAGCAATGTCGACGGCCCTTTGAAAGGTGGCACCTGCATTCATTAACCCAAAAGGCATTTTCACATACATGAAAGTGCCCCAAGGAGTGGTGAAAGCTATTTTCAGTTGATCCTCAGGAAGTACCAGAATCTGGTTATATCCTGAAAAACCATCTAGCAAAGAGATCCTTTTGGAACCAACTACCCTTTGTAAGATATGTTCCATTTTAGGTAGGGGGTAGCTATCCTTTAATGAGGCTATGTTTAAGTTCCTAAAGTCAATACAGAGCCTAATTTCTCCTTTTTTCTTTCTTAAAACTACCAGATTAGACACCCATTCTGAGTATCTCACAGGGACAATGATCCCAACATCATACATTTTCCTAATCTATTTCTCAACCAGAGGTAGCTGCATAGAGTTTATTCTGCGCAATTTTTGCCTGAATGGTTTCTAGTTTTGTTTAAGAGGTATCTTGTGCTGAATGGTATTTGTGTCATATGCCTTCAGATCTTCATAGCTCCAAGCAAATACATCAAAAAATTCTTTAAAAAGCTCAATGTATTTCAGTTTAATGTGAGCTGGCAATGTTTTCGATAATTTGATCATTTTAGGCTTGTCTTTACTGCCTATATTGCATTCCTCAATATCAGATTCCATGGGTTCTATTGTCGGTTTCTTGGAAACGTCATTAAAATCAAAAAATTCCTCTAGAGGTGCCAATCCTTTGGGCAGACCCTTGTATTTAGACTGTAATACCTCTATGTCTTCCTTTCCCGAGTTTATGTACTCTTCTGTTTGATTTTCGAACTCACTGGTTATCAGATTTATTTCTGTAATGGGTTGAGGTTATTTTTCTACTGGCTGTTCCTTACCAAGACAACCATTATCATACTTTGAGTCTGAATTTGGCACTTCAAACTCATTTCTGAACTGCTAAAATTTCTCTATCTGTTTATCTCCCTCAAATACTTGCCAATACTTTTCGTTGTTTGGGAAAGCTGGCTTATACTTTACTTTGACCACGAATTGTTTGTTGTCATAGGATCTTTGGTAGGAACTGGCAGCGCATGCTAATCCATTGGCCAGAATGTTTTGGTCTCTAGGGACAAAAACAAGTTCATATTCCTCAAAATTTTTCAGAAGGTCCATAGCATCATTCCTATAGGCTCTTAGTCTTGGATGTTTGGCAGCATACTCTCCCTTTATTTTTCTAATGATCAGTTCAGAATCTCCATGAACATCTGTCCTCCTGGCTCCTAATTTCCTCAGTAAATGTAGTCTTAAGAGGAGTGCTTCATACTCTGCTATGTTATTTGTGCATTGGAATTTTAGCTTGTATGCATGGATTTCAACATAATTGTTTTCTGTGTTGTGAAGCCATACACTTGCTCCTGCACCAGTTCTATTACAGGACCCATCAAAACTCATACTCCAAAGAGGGCTAGTTTCAGACTTGGTGTTATTTTCATTGCTATCCTCTTTGTCCTGTGTGTTTTGACTGTCATTATGCAGTTTTATGGGTTCTGCAGTATGTTTATGCTGGTCTTGTTCCTTGAAGTTTTCATGGAGTTCAGGCCTTTCTTCTTGACTTTCTTGATTTTCACTTAGCTGATGGACAGTGGATGGTTCAGACTCTCTGTTTTGTTTGCTGTAATTTTCAGAGTGAGAAAAATGTTTGAGAACTTCTCCCTCCCTATTTTCTGTTATGTTGGGTGATTTCTCACTATCCAACTCTAGTTCACCAAAGCTTTCATAATTGCAGAGAATGAACGAGTCTAGGTCAGTATGGACATAATAAAGAGGGGATTTTTCTGATTTTTCCTGACTGCTCACCATACATTTCATGTGTGATTCCCTATAAAGTCTTCTAAGTTGACTGAAGACAGGGATGGTGGCATATGTCATGTCCATTTGCATGGTACCTTGAAGCTTAGCACCCCATGACCTTGAAAGCAGCATGCCATATTTTGGGGGCACATCAGCCACTACTACATCCATCACCATGCACTTGGATGGGATTTGGGTCAAGTTTACACAAAGGTCTTTGATCAGGCCTAAGCATTTTACTCTACTAGAGTCAAAAGAATACAAATATTTGTATGGTCTGGTTATCTCAAGGCCTAATATATCCATGATTACTTTGGGCATGAGGTTATGAGAAGCCCCTGAATCATGCATAGCATTGTGCAAAATCTTGTCATGGATATTCAAACTGACATAGAAAGGAGGGACTATTCCTTCTTGGAACTTTCCTTCAATTTTAGGACCAAGTAAAAGGGCTGGCTGATCATCATTTAAGTTGACCGAGTCATTATTTTCTTCTATGTTTAAAGCTTTTAAAACCTGACATTTATATACATCTTGAGTGACTAACTCAGTGAGGGGGACAAAGATTTTGATTTTAGAAATTTCACTTTCTAAGTTGAAAGGGAACTGATTCTTTGAAAGGTTCAAATCTGTCTTGTTAGTCACTAATTTACCAAAAAAATCAGCTTGCTGGTTTTCACTATGCACATTAGTTAAAACAATTTTTTCAGGGGCACTAGCTAAAGTGCTAGTGCTGCTAGGGTCAACACTCTATTTATCAGAGGTGTGAGTGTCTTTGCCCTTGTTTTTTCCAGAATTGGCAGCTACTGTTTTGTTGTTTTCAACAACCTTCCTAACCACTTTTTCAGATCTGTTTTTAGCAGCAGATTCAGAGGTCTTTGTTTGGGAGGTTTCTTGGTTCTTTTTTCTTCCGAGATCATATGGTTTGTGGACCTCCAGGATAGCATTCTCAAAGCCTTGCCTATAGTCTTCAAATTCAGAGCCTTCATTATCATAGTATATATATGTGGCCTGGTCATCCTTTGTGAAAAAGGCAGGGTCTTCATTGCTTCCTCCCAGCATGTTTATAACGGTACCCTATGGCTCTTCTATCATTCCATCATCTTCATCAACAAAATTTTCTTGGAATGGAGGTCTGATATGTTGATCAGAATCTCTTTGTCTCATCTGAGGGGGGTTTTTCCTAAAGTTCTGGTTTTTATTTTGGGTTTGGTTCCTATTCTGAGCATTTTCTTGGACAACCAACCTCTTCCATCATTTTTTCTAACCTGTCCATGTTCTTGGCAAGATGGTCTAATTTTGAATCAGATGTGGAAGGTACAGTATCTTCCCTATATGTCACTTTATTTTCAGACCTCATCCTAGCTCTCTTCTCAATCAAATTTGCTTCCATGCTAAGGGCTCCCTTCTGCATGTCTTCTAAAGTCAAGGGATCCTTTTCTCTTTGCTAATAGGCCATTTCGGGATCAAATCCTTCAGGGAATTTGGCCAAAGATGAGCCTTGTGGAGGTTTCAAATCTTTGGGTAGTGCGTTATAAACGCTATTGAATCTAGTGCAATAAATTTGAACACTCTCCCCAACATTTCTCTCGAGGTTGTTGTAATATAAAAGTATTTGGAGAGGGTTCTTCCTCATTTCCCATTTGTTTATGAATGTTTGATGTAAAAAAGGGAGATCATTTATACTATTAGGAGTCGAGTGCTTAAACCAATACTTGGCTTCTCCTCCTAGACTTTGGGAAAAGATTGTCATCTTAACGGTCTCATATTCTATTTCCATATAGTCAAAGGCATCATTCATCTTGTCTACATGCTGTTGAGAAGTAATGGATTCAATTCCTACAAAATGAGGAATTCTGGACTGATATTCATTTGGTAAAGGAACCAGAGGTTGTGGTAACACTAGTGGAGCATACCATGCTGCCATGATGGGATTTTGTGGGAGGGATGGAGTGGTTTGAACAGCAGGTATATGGGTGACATAAATTCTTGGACCAACAAGAGACTGTTGAGCAGATTTTGGATGAGCAGATTTGGGATGAGAGAAACCAAAGTTATGAATGAAATGAAGATCCAGAGGTGTGGATGGTGGGGTTTCTCTGCTGCCAATATGCTGGCCGCTATATTGTGGTGAACTTGGAGGCTCAAAGTCTGTCTGATTTATACCACTAAGTGACTTAGTTCTTGGTAAATTACTTGGGAAATATAAGTCACCTTGGATCTCTTCAAGAGTTGAAAGGTTTTCAGGGACAGAGTTAGCTTTATGAATGGGTCTGACAATAGTTGGATTCCTAGATACAGGAGATTTACAAAGAATGATTTCAGGATTATCAACTGTTTCAAGGGGATTAGTGTCTAGGTAGGCTCTGGTATGAATTCTTCTTGAAGCCAGTATGTTAATATTTAGACCCAAAGAAAAAGAAAGTGAGCCAGATGAAACAATCTTTAGAGGCAAACTAGTCTTTCAACAAGGAAAAATTAATCCTCAAAGTTTCCTAATCATGGGTGTGTATGACATTTTAATGGTAGTGTGGGTTTCCCCCCAGTGGAGTCTTTGTGAAACCAGAAATAATCAGCAGACCTACTGATCACCAGTGGAGTCTTTTAGTCTTTTAGGAGTTGTGGAGTTGCCAAGTGGATAATTTCAAGCGTTTTAAGAAGAATTTCTATCCACCACAGTAATTAACTACCAATTTAAGGCTGTTTTGGGTCTTCTGAGCTCTAAAGAATATAGGAAATGTGATTCACTCAGCAGTTCCCCAGTGGAGTCGCCATTATGTTGGGGTCCTGTGATTTAGAAAATTGGCATAATAAATGACAAGGCAACATCAGAACCACTTTGGAATCCTAGGATCTAGCCCTCCTCGATTCAGAGAGGGATCTCTCTATATGTGTTTTCAAAGGATTTGTCTTTAAGGCTTATGATAATGATATTAGGCTAGTTATGCAGCACAAAGGGTTTGTTTGTTTGTTGGTTGGGGATCATTAAATGAGAAGGTCATGTGAAGTGAAGAAAGAAATAAGTGGAAGGATGTTTCGGCATGGGAAGATAGGTCAAAAAATAATGTTAAACCATTGGGCTATGGAGTCATAAAAGGGTTTACTTTCACAAAAAATATTCAAGGGTTTTCAAAGGGAAAGTCATCTATATCAGAAGATCTTTTAAGTTGAGTTGATGGTATGGAAACATTAATGGATGAGGTGAAAGAAGCAACATGTAATAAAACAAAGGGCAGCCTAAGATCAGGTAAGGGCTTTAAACCTATCCTGATTTTGACACACTCTCAAGAATAAACATTTAAGATAAACATAAAAATTCACCTAAGATCAAGTAAGGACTTCTAACCAAACCTGATTTTGGCACACTTTTAAGGGACATCTTTAAAACAACTGTTTAAGACATAAAAAAGGGATAGGGATAACCATAAAGTTCCTTGATTAAGACTCTACTTAGCTTGCAATGAAAATATCATCCAAGAAAAATAACTCAAGTTCTACTCAGCCAGACATGGGCTCACCAACATTCCTTGACTGGTTATACTCTATTGAAATCATTCTCCGACACACATTTAGCAGAAAAAATAAAGATAAATATTTTCAGTGAGAGCTAGGGTAATTTGGAGAATATCCTACTCTATATTTTTTGTTCTTTATCAGATAATTAGGAACACAGTGAAAACATAAAGAAAATAATCATTACAGTGAGAATAACATCACTAATGATTTAGATCAAGATCCATTGAATCTGCTTGTCTATTGATGTGCAAAACCAGTTACATACTTTGAGTCCAATAGCTCTTTACAATCCAATGCTTTTCTTCCCAGCCTACTATATTACAACTACTTAGAGTCTCTTACTCAATAACAATTTAGGAAATTAAAAATTTCCCAACCATTACAATGAATTCTCTTTGAATACTTATAGGTGAAAGAGGGAGAGTGCTGCTAAGACGGTAATAAATATGAATTAAGACAGAGTGGGAGAAGTGTTCGAATGCCCATTCTGCTTAATGACCGCTGCATTAATTGTTTGTATCATTTTGGTAGTTCTTCCTATTTTATGCATATCTAGTAGGCATGGTAATAACTCTGAAATGTTTCTTTGAAGATAACTGTGGCTGAAGTACCCTGTTTGACTTCTCAGATAAGCACACTGTTAGTTTTTTGGGTCTTGTAGCCCCATGCCTGCTTAATAACTGTTCTGAAAGTTCTAATGAGACTCTTTCAGAGGAATGGCTGTCAAAGTGTCTTTGTAAAGTAAAGCAGACTGCAAGTGTCCTTTTGGTAGAGCAATAATGACTGTAGATGTGGCTCTGACTTTCTTTCTGCTAACATGTCTTGTTTTCCTTCGTGTACAGGTGGCTCGACTTCTTCTGCGCTGGAGGGTTTTATTTGTAATCAATGTCCATGAAACATTGATTAAACTCTGAAATTCAACCCTTCAGCCTCTTTGAACACTGATTCTTTGGTTGTGGGAGACCTGTGGATAAATCCACCATTAAACCTGCACACGACAACAAACTAGTTAAGAAATCCTGCGTTTCGTGGTTTAACTGCAATAGAGGGCTCGAGCATGGGCGGAGGAGCAGGGCAGAGGAGTGGGATATGCAGGCGGAGGAGGTTTTATGGATAAAACCTATGAAGATAGGTTTAAATTTGAATTTGGAATGAAATGACAAAAAGTGGTTTTGCGAAAACCGTCAACGGTTTTCACGCGATGATTGAGTGTTAAATGGTTTTTCCCAGAGGGAACACGATCCAATTGAAAGGAGATGCATGGATTTTGCAAAACCAGCGATCTCGCATGATATTTGGTTGTTAAACCTCAGACGATAAAGTTGCGCGAAATGTTATTTCTACCATTGGATGAGAAGGGTCAGATCCTACGGTGGGGAGAAGAGCGTGATAGGAAAGGTGCACGTGCAGGAGTTTTATTTGGAGCTAGGTGGCAGCCAGATATTGGTGGATTCTTTTTGTAGTGGGTGGTAGGCCCTGGGGAGTAAAATTTGGTTTTTAGTGTTAACACGTAAAAACCCAGTTATGGATCAATACAAAGGAAAAAACCTTTTTTACAAGGGGCGCGGGGGAAAGGAAAAACAGCTTAAGGAACAAAAACGAGGGAATAAAAGCTTAGGAAACAACAACGAGGGAATAGCATCTTAGGGAACAATAGCTAGGAAACAATAGTGCTAAGGAACAACAACGCTAAGGAACAACACCGCTAAGGAACAATAGCACTAAGGAACAACACCGTTAAGGAACAACAACGCTAAGGAACAACAGCGCTAAGGAACAACACCGTTAAGGAACAACAAGCTAAGGAGCAATAGTAAGGAACAACAGCTCTAAGGAACAACAACTCTAAGGAACAACAGTGAAGATTTCTTTTTTTTAGAAAACACCATAAGGCTTCAGGAATGATTAATTTTCTATGAAAATAATCTCTTTAAGGCTCAAGACTTGTTTTAGCCATCAACATCACCATCAAGATATGTTGACAAATGTTAGTGTTTTTAAGTGATATTTTTAAAATAAATAATTGTGCACACATGTACATGTACATATATAATAATAAAATGTTTTAACAGATTCTGATTCCATCTGATGTTTTTGGGATGGCGGTACCTTCTTCTTCCTTGGGAGATGTACCTTCTACTTCCTTAGGAGATGTGCCACATCCACAACAAGTATGGAAAATTTTTCACTTTTAAAATTTATGTTTAAGTTATATATATATTCCACCTCAAAAAGTTCCATTAAAAATTGAGATATATATATCTATATCTTGAGTTATTTTAAATTTTTTGAATTTTAGGTTTTTGGAGATTTTATTTTAGAGCCTCTCTTAAGAGATGTCCCAAATTCACCTCCATAAATATTCAATTTCTCACATTTAAATATATATATGTTTTTTTAAAAGTTATAAGTTATAAATTGAAGTTTATTTAAGTTTTATTATAAATTGAGATCTTGATCTTGAGTTATTTTATACTTTTAAAATTTTGAATTTTAGGTTTCTATAGAAGATTTCTTTAATCCACGGACTCTAGCGACAGAGATAGGAACATCCACACCATTTCAACCATTTGAACAAGTTGTCTAACTTTTTTTTTTAATATTATTGAAAATAAGTTTATATATACACACGTGCATTTTCATCTGAAAATTTTAATATATATATATATATATATATATATATATATATATATATATATATATATATATAATATATATATATATATATATATATATATATATATAACTGTACATGTATATTGTACAGTTTATTTTTGGAGATGTTCCCATGGGGGAATTTGTAGCAGGTGAACAAATGGAGAGGGAACCTCATGAGGTATTGCATGATTTTTTTTATATTTTGTTTTTTACATGAAGTTCTATATATTCTCACTCATTTTTAAAACATCAAATTTTAATGTTTGTACATGCATTGTGTACAGGTTCCCCATGCTTCGCAAGATAGCGCGCAAATTGAGACTCTACTAGGAAATACACTACATCCATCTGTATTTGATGGACATGATTTGTAGATTTGATTGAGATTTCTATGTCTTAAATTTACTTTTTTATATATTATCTAGATGCACAGTCATATATATATATATATATATATATATATATATATATATATATATATATAACTTGATACTTGTGAGATCTACAATTTTTGGAGATATTTTATTGTGTTAATATAATTTGTTTTGTTTTTGAAAGTTAAGTTTTGGATGGTTGAAGTACTTTTTTCATGTGAATGTGAAGTAATGTTGTTATATAATTTGTTTCGTTTTTAAAACTTAAGTTTTGGATAGTTGAACTACTAGTAATGTTGTCATCTATAAATTAATGTTTTGCTTTTGAAATACATTTGGCATGTTATGTAATGATGTGTTATAATTTGTTTTGTTTTTAAAACTTAAGTTTTGGATGGTTGAAGTACATTTGGCATGTGAAGTAATGTTGTGATCTATAATTTTTTGTTAAATTAAAGGTTAAGTTTTGGATGGTTTCAATCTACATTTGGCATGTGATATACTGTTAAATGTTTTTATTGGATAGTTGAACTATAATTGGCATAGCATGTGAAGTAATGTTGTGATATAATCAAAAAGTTTTTAAAACTCAAGTTTTGGATGGTTTCAATCTACATTTGGCATGTGATATAATGTTAAATGTTTAATGTTTTTATTGGATATTTGAACTACAATTGGCATGGCATGTGAATTAATTTTGTGATATAATCAAAAAGTTTTTAAAACTCAAGTTTTGGGTGGTTGAAGTACATTTTGCATGTGAAGTAATGTTGTGATCTATAATTTTTTGTTAACTTAAACGTTAAGTTTTGGATGGTTTCAATCTACATTTTGCATGTGATATAATGTTAAATGTTTTTATTGGATAGTTGAACTATAATTGGCATGGCATGTGAAGTAATGTTGTGATATATAATCAAAAAGTTTTTAAAAATTAAGTTTTGGATGGTTTCAATCTACATTTGGCATGTGATATAATGTTAAATGTTTTTATTGGATAGTTGAACTACAATTGGCATGGCATGTGAAGTAATGTTGTGATATAATCAAAAAGTTTTTAAAACTCAAGTTTTGGATGGTTTCAATCTACATTTGGCATGTGATATAATGTTAAATGTTTAATGTTTTTATTGGATAGTTTAACTACAGTTGGTATGACATGTGAAGTAATTTGTTTTGATATAATCAAAAAGTTTTTAAAATTCAAGTTTTGGATGGTTGAAGTACATTTGGCATCTTAAGATTGCTTTTAATCTCTACATACTCTTCTCTTGTTTGAGTGAAAAAATTTCCAATGAGAAGAACATAGCTTTTCAATGCAACTAACCATATCAATTGAGCTCTAATTGAAAAAAGAGCAAAGAAAAGTTAACATGCCACAAAACATGTTAGCAAAATAAAATTCGTGGTTGTCATTTTTGTTGGAATAGATAAATCATATTTTAAGGATTCTCCATCGAAAAACAATTTCAATGAAGAGAATCCTTAATATGATTTAGTTATTCCAATAAAAATAACAACCAAGGATGTTATTTTGTTGGCTTTTTGGTTTTTTTTTACTTTTTTTTGATATAGAGCTCAATTGATATGGTTAGTTGGATTGAAAAGCTATGTTCTTTTCATTAGAATTTTTTTTCACTCAAACAATAGTATGTAGTATGTAGAGATAAAAAACAATCTTAAGATTACCTTCAAGTACCATCAAGTGTTCTTGAAATGTTTTCCCACATGATGATACCTTCATTGACCTCTAAAAAGTATTTCATGGGCTATATGTTTTGCCTCTTTCCCATATAAACCCCTTTAATTTTGATTGGAAATATAAGAAGTAGATATATGTTTGTTGAATTGGGGTCAATGTCATTAATGCACTCAACTAGGTAGCCTTGTTGATTTATAAATTGGTAGATTGATGACATTTATTTAATTGCATTCTAAAACATATATATTCAGTATGTGAAATTTTTTTCATCAATGCACATGGGAAAACTACTTAACAATTAATTGCATTCTAGAATATATATATATATCCAATACGTTCACAACATTTTTCATCAATGCACATAGAACATATCCGACCATTGGACAGACAAATTTTGTACTAGATTTTCATTCATGAATAGAGATGTGGGTCAAATCCCACAAAAAGTCGGAGAAGTGCTCCGAGTCTTTTGTCTGAAAGGAATATTCATACAAAATTATACTATGGATGATTTATTTACATTGTGGATACTTTTTACCAAAAAATCCCACAAGAAAAACTGGGCATGCATTCAGTTCGTGTATATATCCAGTACGTGCAACATTTTTCATCAATGCACATAGAAAAACTACTTTCAGTTAATTGCATTCTAGAACATATATATTGAGTACATGAAATTTTTTTCATCAATGCACATAGTAAAACTACTTGAACAGTTAATTTCATTCTAGAACACACACACACACACACATATATATCCAATACATGCAACATTTTTCATCAATGCATGTATAGAAAAGCTACTTTCAGTTGATACTAGAGTGTGCATGTACCAAAACAATTTGTACATGTGCAAACACTTGCACAGATAACATAACAAGGCAACTCAATTTTTAATTGAGTACTGGAAATTCTAGAACATATAATCCAAAGAGAATAAATTGTTGGCTAGTTCAATCAAAAAAACTCCAATGGAATTCCATCTTCAATATTCCGTTCATGATTGGATTTTGACATTTTCCATTTCTTAATTTTCGTTTTTTTATTTGATTGAATCTCTATCAAATTTATGCGTGCTGAAAACACCAAGTGAATATATTGACAACTTATGAAATCAGGTTCATAGTCTTCAAAGTAAACAAAATCCCCACTTTGATTAGTTTGTCTGAAAAAATAACCTTTTATTATAATAGATCCTCTTTCATATGGAAATATTTGATCATTATAGTCTTATAATAATTTCATTTTTCATTCAGTGCAATGCATCAAATAATACTTCACATTTTCATCATTGTCAGTAGGTGCAATTACAGCGAAAACATCTCCTGCACAATAAAACAAACTTAACAAAATTATACATATTCAAATTTATTTCTAGATCTTTATCATTAGAAAGAAATTCAAATGTTACCTTCTCTAACAATATCAGAAACTCGATCACCATCAGATGATATTTTAGTTTCCTCTGATTGCATTTCTTCAAACATTGCAACAAACATTTTTCCCTTTGTATTTAGCTCTGTATGTTTCCAATCTTTTACATACATTTTGTTTTCAAAAACGTCATTCGATTTTGTGTTGTCTATGCAAACATGAAAAAAACAAGAATATTTTCTTTTATCCAATGCAAACACATTTCTGGACGACTTTGTTTTAATTGAACACAATTTTCGAGTCCCTTTTATTGTTTCAACGTCATTTCCAATTGATCTATCTACGTCTTCGATCCCAATATGCCAAAAAAACCTTTATATCGAAAATTTAAAGAAGAGTGTAAATATGATATCAAAATACAATCAAAGATAATCATTGTGATAAATGTACACTATTTAAAATTAGATATCCAATAAAAATTAAATTGAATGTACCTTCGCACTTCCCTTGATCGGTTAGTCTCAAGGCTTAGAGCAACGATGCACTATTGAACAACTTGTTTCGTGTCCACAAGTCGGCTTACAGAGGGGTTCATTTGATATCTTTGAAGTTCTCGTTTTATGCATGCCCCTGCATCATCATGTTCTCCTTTTCCATGGCCAGTCTCAAAAAAATTCCAACAATGTTTAATGCAGGTTTTCTTATGAATACAACACAACCAAAAAAATGATTGTGCATATTTGAATTGACCTGTGCATCCGTCCGTCCATATCTAATGTTCATTGAATGTTATTCCATGATTTTTTAAGGAATCACAAATTTTTCCAAAACAATGTTGCACAAAATATGTATCATGTGTACGATTGTCACTGATATAAAAGTGATATTATTTAATAATATGTCGATTTTCACTGGTGCTTTCTATATGATCGACGTTTTGTTCAGCATGTCTATATAGAATATGGACGAGCATGGAGACTTGGTCAGAATGATAATATTCACTCTGAATTTCTTTTTGTGGAACAAATGTGTAGTTTTCTACAAAATCAATTACTGATAAAATGGTCCCTGGTGGAAAAACTTCACGGGATTTTTTGAATTGCAAGTCTTTCCATCGAGCTCTATGGGAATGCTTGGTGTATTTGTAAATTTCTGCCTCAAATTTTCTCAAAAAGTGTATCACAAAAATTTCTTCTTCTCGTAATTCAATTCTTTTAACACTATTTGCACCTTGAATCAATGTATGGATATATTCATATCTCTTCCATTTCACTTTCATGTTGGACAATGATTGATCATTTATATCAGTACGATATTTGTTTTGAAATTTAGTCAAATTTCCACAATCATCGCATTTTTTACCACCAACACATTTCTTTTCGTAAAATAGTTCATCGCTTTCTCTTTCACATAGAATTTGAGATATGAAATCATGGATAGTGGAAGGAGGAGGCGAATCCTTCCAAAATGTTCTACCAAAATCAAGGAATGTGTCATAATATAACTCAAATTCCACATGATAACGACAACAAATGTCGCATACGGTGATAGGTTTTACATACCATGGTTTTTTTTGAACAAAAGGACTGATTGAAACATGAATTTCACGATTCTCCTCTTTGAACTTGTTGAACAACTCTATCTGAGTGGTTTCCAAGAAATGTTTTTCATGTTCTTCGTACTGATTTTGTGCTATTCTTCTTCGCATCACATGCCTTGCAGTTGGCGAAACACATGAATTGTTCTTCCAATATTCATATATTATTTTTTTAACATTTTCTCCAAGTCTATATTTGTATGGTTGCCTACAAATAGTTCTCCAACAAGCGAGTTCATCATTTACATCTATTTGCAACCAAAATTTCTGATGTTTGTGAAATTTTTTTCGTGAGGTTCCTAATGCTCGTGCCATAGATTTTACCAAGCGATTCTCTTTAGTATTTGATGAAACCACTGCCATATGTATTGATCTACGTACAACTGAAACATTTTTCTATCTAGATCTTCTAATTGAATTTTTAGCACTATTTATATTTTGTATCACATTTTCCTTCATTTTTTTTATTATCTTTGGTTGATTTTCAAATACCCAATAAAGTTGCAGCTTTTGTTAATTTCCTTTATGATAGGAGAAATTTCAACATTTGGGCTTGAACTGTCACCTTTTCCTTTATGAAATACTTATAAAAAATGGGGTTAACACGATATCGTATATAATGGTCAGCTTTTTTATGTCCATATGTGTGAGTGTCAACATTTTCTAACATCTCATCATATACATTTATTTCATCTGTACATATTCGAATGAATAGTACATAATAAGTTTACATATTCAATAAATAACTAAATTAATAAATATATGTATAATTTCAATAATACGTGCATGTGTTCAACATATATATATATATATATATACCTTGTGATTCAATTTCTTCACTTGAATTTCTTTCAATATTTTCACCATCTTCAATCATTGTTCAATATCTCTTTCACTTTCTCTTTCAAAATTTTGTATCTCATCATCAATGTTTTGAGGAATATCTCTCTCTGTTTACATTGCAAAATATTTTTCAAATTAGTTCATCAAATAAAAATTAAGCTTCACATTTTACACTAGGAAAATTTTGAATATATCAAAATCATAATATTTACATTTACATACCTGCTTCAACTTCTAGTTGAGGTTGATTTTCCCCTTCAATATTTGAGAGTGCTTCTATATTTCTTTTGTGATAATTTCTCGTCTCTTCTCTACGTTCCTCAGGGTATTTTTTTGATCATATTTTCTCGTACAATTCCTTCGATTTCCCATGATAATAGAGTATGAAGTTTAAAAAATTTCCTTCAAAAATTTAGAAAAAAACTCGAGTAAAAAAAAACATCACAAAAGATTTAATTTAAAAAAAAATCCATTTTCAAAATTTTGCAAAAAATACATACTCCAATCCAAAACACTTACTTTAAAAAATTCAAGAAAAAAATGTCTTAGAAAATTGAAACGAAGCTCAAAATATTTT
This sequence comes from Pinus albicaulis, assembly GCA_034641835.2. Taxonomy (NCBI): domain Eukaryota; kingdom Viridiplantae; phylum Streptophyta; class Pinopsida; order Pinales; family Pinaceae; genus Pinus; species Pinus albicaulis. The sequence continues at coordinate 759,265,273 of CM076578.1, read as the reverse complement.
CTTCCAAGTCCTACAAAAAAATTTCATTTAAAAAGTTACAAAAAAACTCATTTTAAAAAATCATTATAAAAGATTTACTTGAACCCAAAACACGTACTCTAAAAAAATGTCACTTCAAAAAATGCCTCCAAAAAATGTCTATTGAAAATTAATTCCAACTTCATAAAAAACACCACTTTAAAAAATACTTCAAAAAATATCATTTTAAAAAATACTTCCAAAAAATGTCCAAAAAATGTCCCTTTGAAATTAAGCCGAAATCCATACTTTCAAAAAAAATGAAGCCCAAAAAAATCCAAAAAAACTGTATCACATACCTCCAAGAAATGTCCTTTGAATGTACCTCCAAGAAAAGTTTTCAAAAATGTTCTTTGAATGTACCTCCAAGAAAATTCTTTAAACCCAAAACAATTCTTTGCAAAATTAGACCAAATGTACGAAAATAATGTGCCTCAAAGAAATGTCCTTTGAATGTACCTCCAAGAAAAGTCCTTAAACCCAAAACAATTCTTTGCAATCAAGACTTTTCTAAGATCAGACCATATGTGCGAAAATATGTGAAAATAATGAATGATTTCGCAACAATTTATATTGCCGCGAAATGTTTTTTGGAGGGGCTCATTGGTACTTTCTGGCCAAGGGAAAGTTAGGTAAAAGTTTGGCCGAAATTTATATAAATAGTTCAGCCGAACTATTTTGTTATTTGACTTAACGAGCTGTCGACGTAAAAAAATAGTTCGACCGAACTTTATTTAAGAGTTCGGCTGAACTAACGCATCACCAGTTACGTAGAACCAAGCTCTGAATACGTTTCTGCAACTTTGGACTGATTAAACTCCATGAAAATTTTTGAATTAAATATCGGAACGAAGACAAGCATTTTCAGAACTGAATCTACTTTCAGGAAATATAAATTTGATGGAATTTCATAAATATTTACTAATTTTAACTAATTTTGTAATAAAATGGATGCAAACAATTTCTGAAGGTCATTGTGATTCAGTGAAATCAATATTCTGTATCTTCCAAAATACACTGTAAAAATAATTGAAAAAATTATGGTACATTACATTGGTCTGTCGTCTCTAATGGGTAGCTTTTAGATTTTTAGTTTATAACTTGTATGTTAAGAAATTTCTTGCGGCGCGAAACATATTCAAAATATGCAGTTTTTTCTATTGGACCAGTTCAAAAAATTCTAGTAATTATGATATGCATCCATTGGCTTTGTAAATATGAAGAAACCAAAGTAGACTCTGTCTAGATTGTTATAACACATTTTGTTTCTCAAAAACACAAATTTTGAAAGAATACAACATTGCGTATTAACATGACTTCTTATGAATCCGTTGATTGTTAAAAAACACACACTCAAAGAAACAGTAACTTGACATATCAAATGTGTATAAAAAAAGTCCAAAATATAAGTAATATAAAGCTAACAAAATTTATGACAACTTTTATTTTTATTGCAAAATGAAATTCTAAACAGAAAAATTGTTTTAGCTTGCAGAAATTTGAAGAGCCGAAAAAAATGAAAGTTTTTTCTTAAAAACGGGAAAAAAGTGTAACCCAACTTCACATTTTCACCCGAATCCTAACTAGGATACCTATGAATGTTTTATAGATGATTTCTCTTAGTTGTAATCAGACTAAGAATGTTTCTACTTATCGCAACAGAAATGAAATCACGAAAGAGTGCTTTGTGTTAAATCAGGCTTTAGTGACCTAGAAGCTTTTCCTTTTTGCAAATGAATAATAAACAAATATTCATAAAAAGTAAGGTTGGCTATAATCCTGATGGCTCAAAAAGACAAAATGATAAAAACGGTGATCTGAGGCAAACAAAATTAACTTCCATATAGAGAAACAGTAAACCAGGGCAAACCCTAACTTGTAAAATGCAAAAAGGATGATTAATCACATAAGACTCAAAATTGCTAAAAAGGAGTTCTCATGCAGGATCTGACAACTGGAGTAGATCAAGTCAAACTTCAAGAATTTGGTTATATGGCTCTGAAAGAGATAAATTCATATTTTTTCAAAATTTTCCAGGGGGTGCGTAGCCTCTTAGTTGACAACAATGCGCATGCACACTGGACTGAACTGACAAGTCATGCAGGTTGCAACTATTTTTTCCACAGAAAACCGCACAGGCAAGGAAAAATTTGGAAAAAATAAAATATAGGTTTTATTTCTCAGAGATTCTAAAAATTCATCTACCCAACCACGCTCAGAGAAGTCAAAATCAGAAAGCTAGAATTTCAAACCAAACACAAACAAAGAAAAATAAGCTCCAGTCCCCAGTATGGTTGCCAATTTGTTACTAGGATTAATCCCTCTTGCGGACAAGAGCGATCTACCTAGTACTCCAACGAGTAACTAGAAACAAAGGTCCATTTAATATCTCTTTCTCTAGATTATTTGTATTTTAATATCATTACAATAGTAAAGTAAAGAGGACATGCTCCTACCTTTAAATCCAGATGTCTAATGTAGTGCTTTTTCTTTCGCTCCAATTTAGTTCTCAATGATGAGTAAAACCTACAATCACATACAAGACAAATAATCAAAGCATATGGAATATATAATAATCAAAAAATACTAATCCAACTTAGTGATCAAGGAATCTTAGTATTGACATCATTCCCATGAATTCAGAAGCACGAAAATGAGAAAAAGAGATCCATATGTATTATCATAAATTATAAAGAGAAATCTTACAACCGAATGCCTTGATGTTGTACAGATTCCTCTTGGGTGTCTGAGCAATCGTTTTCCTTCAGTCTGATAAGCCTTCCTCTCTAGGATGACCAACATGAAGTCATGGGCACAAAGGTGTGATCTTCAATGTGTCAACAACAACTCCCTAGTATAGAAAGTATGCACTCTATGAAATCTCTCCAGCTTAGAAACTATACAAATCAGTCTATATTCACATCAGTATCTCAGGTATCTACCCTTGAATCTGAAACTTGAGCTCAATATATAGGGAGATTGAAGTAGTTTCAGATCCATTAAGAGAGGGATGGATTCCTCCCATGAATGGATTTGAGTTCCTTGGACCAAGGGATAAGCTCCATGAGTGGAGGGGTAAAGCTCGAACTGGCGCGACTCTAGAGGCTTCCAGTTGGGAGAATATTCAACCAACAAGGCTTCTAGAAGTTACTTTTTATTTTTACTTGCTTTTCACGGGGGTGCGCAGGTTTTAGTGGTGAACAAAGCAGTGATCTCCATGGCTAATGGAAGAAACATTAGTGCATGTGCAGGAAAAGGCTAGAAAACCACGCAAATAATATTTTAAGGGTTTTACAGAACTTTTCTCCAATTTCCAAGACTTGATTTAGGAATATGAGTATTTTTGACCTATAAGGGAACATGATATGGATGGTGATAGACCCATATGAACAGTCAAATGTCATGGTGAAAAAATGACATGTAACACGTAGTAAATAGACTATAATCTCTTGAGTAGTGGAAGAAAAGGAACAATGATTATACCTATTGACCAAGTACAAGAAAGGAGCTATGTACAAGCTAATAGACATGCTTTCATAACCCCCATGAAGAAGAATGCATTAGTTGGCGTGATAATAAAAAATGAGCTTTTCATTGATGATATATTAAGTGAATGTTATCAGGAAGGTATAGATTTTAGAGGAAGGAAATGAATATTACCTCCAAGATGTGCTACTATACAAGTTGGACGAGTTATGCATACTAGATAACAAAAGTATATAGAATCTCACATTGCGGTGATTGTTGGACATTTTAGCATGATGAAGATAATGGAAAATTTACATAGGTATGTGTATTGGGAAAATATGAAAAATCATGTGGTGAGATTTGTTGGGGGCTATGTTCTTAGTAGCACTAGAAAGCCAAGCAACAAAATGCTTAGGTTATACATATCACTGCTAGTACTAAGAAGAACTTTAGAGAGCACATGCATGAACTTTGTTGGAGGTTTTCCCATGTAACAAAGAGGCCATGATTTCTTGTTTGTCATGGAATACCTGTAACACACCCAACCACCTAGTACTTGATTAAGGTTGTTAGGTATTTAGACCTGACCTCCAAAGTTCTTTTATGGAGATGGAGTCATCAAAAAATCCTTTTCTTTTCACTATCTTAAAACTCAATTCTAATACTATAATTGTCTTATGCTCACCGAGAGATTTCCAATGATATGAATTTTATCCAAATATGAGTTTTAGATACCAAGTTATGCCCATTTAAAGGATGTCCACCAAATACCACATAATATCTATATTATAAGTGATTGGAGACTTCCATAGTTTTTTGTATTGTTGGATATTTTTGGAAGAAAACTGTGTAATGGATTTTGATTTGTCCAATGTTTCAGATGATTACTCCATCCATCATCAGGGACCAAAGAGCTAGTGTGAGTAAATGAGTGCCGAAGAACCTCTTTATAGGATAATAAGAATTAAGTATCCATTAGATTAAAGTGTAAAGAATAAGTTTGATGAAGGTCGAATTTATAAAAAACTATTAAAATAAATTGATAAGTGAAACTTATCTTTAATGAAAAATTGAATTTAAAGAATTAAAGTTGAATAATTTGACCAAATTACAAATTGAAAGTATAAAATAAAAATTAATTAAAAATAAAATAGGAATTAATTGAGGTTTAAAAATTAATAACAATTAACTAATTTATAATAAATAAAAATTAATAATAAAATAATATCTATTAATAGAAAATAAAAATTAAGGAGAATTAAGAATTAAAGTAGTGATAATTAAAATAAGGAATGAAAAAAGAATAAGAAATAATTAAAAATAAGTGATAAGATAAGAATTAGTTGAAAATTAAAAATAATAAAATAAGAATAAGAATTAGTTAAATAGATGAAATTGAAAAATGAAAATTAATGATTTAAAATAAATTAAAATAAGAATTCTGTGTACACCTACATTAGATCTCAGTTTCATAATCTTTGTTGTACTACTGATCTTCCTAGCTTTTTAACATGTCAAGATTAAAGTGAGCTCGGGACACTTCTCTCCAAGCTCTTTGAACATAGGTGTACAATTTTAAAACGAACTAAATAATTTGTTTCTTTAGGTCCGATAGACCAAAGTTTGGTCTGAGTGGACATTAACCATCATCATCATCATTATCAATAAAAAATCTTATAATAAATAGATTTTTTTATTAAATGAATATAAGAATCAATAAATATTTAAGCTTAAAAGTAAGAATTAATAAGCAATAAAATAAAGATCCAATTAAGAATTTATAGAAATTCATAATTAATAGTAATGGAAATAAAAATCACGTTGGCCCAATTCGAAATTGAAAAATAATTGATTTAAAATTAATTAAAATGAGAATTAGATATTAGAATTAATAATAATTAAATTATAATGATAAGAATTAAATATAATTGATATTAAAATTCGATAATAAATTAATTAAAAATAGGAGAAAATTTGAAAATTGATATTTGGAAATAATTATACATTTAAAATTTAAGGGAAATTTTGGAGTAAATCTAAGAAATGATATTATGAAATAATTAGACTTTTTTTAATTATATGATTAAGGACTCAATTGGAGCAATGATGGATAATGGGCTTCGAGGAGTGGCCAATCCTATATCCATTATGTCTATTAAAATTATTAGGGTTTTCTTGATTTCATGGACTTCTCGAATAATTCGAGAGTTGTGAAATAGAACAATGGCTAAGATTGTTGATTGATCAAAGAAAATCAAATGTTTGGACTTAAATGAGCGTTCAATGATGGCAAATTTTGATAGACGATTGTGGTTAGTATCAACTATATGTTCTTTGAGGTGGGCTTTGAAAGGACAACCCACTTTGCCAGTATAGGATTTCCCGTATCAAAATAATTGCTTGAGGGTTTTATGGGGCTTGAATACGGTTTTGATCTTCTTCATAGCCAAGATATTTGTTAAAAAATTGTGATTCCTTTAATGTACATAAGCATAAATTAGACACAAGAAGGAGAAGGATCAGGATTGGAGGATCTAGACTGTGAGACAAATTGAAAGGATTTAATGATTTGAGCAGTGGAATAGCCATTGGCCTTCAAAACTTGGAATAAATGAGATTTTTCAACTGAACGGAACTCAGGAGAAGATGTTTTTAGAGCTGTGGAGATAATGGTTTTAAGAACAAAAAAAATATGGGATCGATGGTGATGCGAAAGGGTGTGAAAATAATGGTCAGTGTGTGTCATTTTTCTATAAACTTGATGGGAGAGGGAGGCATTGGGGGGGTCACGTAACGAGGAAATCAAAGAAAGGAAGAGATTTATTTGATTCTATTTCCATAGTGAATTGAACATAAGGAGAAATACTATTGCGATGGGAATGATCCACTACTTATATCATTAAAGCCTTTCAAGTTGTCTCTCACCCTAGATCCTCCAATCATAATCCTTCTCTTTCTTGTGGCCAAGTTACGCTTCCGTACATTAAAGGAACCACATATCTTATAACAAAGATCTTGAAGAAGATTAAAACCATATTCAAGCCCCATAAAACACTCAAGCAATTATTTCGATTGCCCAAAGTCAAATTTGAGCCCATGCAAGGATCAGGGTCTATCAAATTCTCTTTTCATGCAGGAAATCCTATCAACCATGTCATCCTGTCAAAGCTCGCCTCAAAGAACACATAGCGGATACTAACCATATCTGTCTATCAAAATTTCCATCGTTGAACACTCATTTAAGTTCAAACATTTTATTTTCTTTGATCAATAAAAAATTCTAGGCTATATTCTATTTCAAAACTATCGAATTATTTGAGAAACCCTTGAAATCGAGAACCCTAATAATTTTATCCATTCTTTTTATTAAAATTATTAGGGTCGGGTCATTTCGTTCAGGTCGGGTCGTTTCGTTTGAGGGCGCCCGTATCAAATTTTCTAAGTTGTGATCGCCCGGGTGCCTTGTGCACGTTCGGGCAACCCATTTTCCGTTTGCTCCCTTGTGCCTTCGTTCGGTCAGACACGCCGTGTGAGGGCGCCTGACCAAACGCGTTCGGGTTGGGTCGTTTCGTCCGAGGGCACCCGTATCAAATTTTCTAAGTTGTGACCGCCTGGATACCTAGTGCACGTTCGGGTGGTCTGTTTGTAGTTTGCTCTCTTGTGCCTTCGTTCAGTCGGGGGCGTCGTGTCACGCCGTGTGAGGGTGCCCGACCAAATGCGTTTGGGTCGGGCCCTGGTTCACTTATCAATTTATTTGAATATTTTTTTTTTTATAAATTTGATCTTGACCAAATTTATTTTCTACACTTTACCTTGATGGACACTTAATTCTTATTATCCTATAAACATTACAAGGAAAAGACCCTCTAGTGGAGGTTATAAAAGAGGTTTTTAGTGTTATAACCTCTGGCTTTAGAAATATTTTACAAGGTTCCATCTTAAACCTGAAATTTTTGAACCGTCTTTCTTCTCCCCTTGGAATCTCTGTCATTAAAGATATGATCTCAGGGGAAATTGGCAAGTTTAAAACTCCAACTTTTGTATTTGAACCAGTGAAATGAAGAGAAAACTCTTTTGTCACTTGATTATGACCTCCCTGCAATTTTTCACAGAATTTATAACATCCTGTCTTCTTGAAGGCCTCCTCAACTGATTTGTCCTTGGTTAGAGCCTCTATGCTTTTAGGTTCTGTCCTTAAACAGTGGCCTGAACTATGGTTCTTTCTTTCTTCTGTCATATTTCCCTTGAAATTCCCGTGTGTTTCTTGAAAACCTGTAATATCAACCTCGCTTGATTTCAGAATAAGCTACCTCGCTTGATTTAGGAATTCAACCTCACTTGATTAGGGATTCAACCTCGCTTGATAAATGAGAGAAGCTTTTGTTTCTTCTTACCATGAGCTTACCATTCGAAAAAAGGGCATGCATGAGGTGTTTCTTGCATAAGAAAATAAAACCAGGAACCAACTCTTTTCAAATTTGAAAATTACTAACATAAATGACCTCTAATGAATGTCATGATGGCATGTATGAGAAAAGACTCCTAGCTGACACCTAATCATGAAAGATTAACAGAATTTTATGGATTTGATAACTTGACTAGACATGCTACGAATCCCTGATTTCGTAGCGCACCTAATGTAATTTCATGGTTTTGCGCTACAAAAAGAGCAGCGTTTTCGTAGCGCAAAAGCAATTTTTAACATTGTCTGTGATACGAAAATGTGGTTTTGTGGCTTAATCATTTTTTTTTTTTAAATGGTTAAAAACTGGACTTTCTAAACATGATATGAGACACTCAAGGTATGAGATAAGGTTGTTGGACTTTATTTTGTAATGAAAATGAGACTCTAACCCTATCACTTACCCCTTTAAGCATGAAATGACTCAAAACCTATTTAAGACCATGACTAGAAACAAGGTAAAATTTCAAAGTTTAGAATTTTTTTTAAGGTGATAACAGTGGCCCCACTTGGGATAGTGTGCCCCTGTGGTACACTAAGAACCAGTAGCTCCAATGCTGCTATCCATCCTTTAGAAAAATAATTCTGAAATTTTTCCAAGTTTCCCATCAAACTTTTAATGGCCTTCACCTCGGGCTTAAGCTTGATGATTTCTGCAAGAAACACTCAAACTGTACCTATTGAAAAATGCTCAGTCAACCTTGAGCTTATTTTCACATTCCTAACTACCCTATCAGCTGCAATCTCCATTTGTAGCTCAAGGAACATGAAACTTCCAATGAAGCCAGTCATTGATCTGATATGATATTTGAAGCTCTTGATTGTGCTTGAACCCAAAGTAAACATGATATTGAGATGACCAATGCCCCTGAAAATGTATCTAATCTTCATAATAAAAATGAAACTGAAACACTGGAGAGTAAAAATCTTCCATGTATTCAGCTATAGGGTCAAAGAAGACCTGATCAATTTGATGATCCTCATAACTTTTTGTAACTTCAGACAACTGATTCTCAGCCACAAAAGATTTCTTTTGTATGCTTTCCAACTAATTTTCAAAAACAATGTATTCTTCCTCAAACTCAAAGGAGAAAGGTGGCACCACCCTCTCTTTGTTTTCTGGAATAAAAATAAATTGAAAAGACTGATCTTGATTATGAATACTATGAGATTGAATTTTATCTTTTGAAACTTGAATGTCCTTTTTAGTGTTCTCTGCAACTTCATCCACAAACTGAATCTTATCTATTGATTTGCACTCAAATGATTTCAGATTAGAGGACAAGGATAAAGAGAAATTTTCACCCACTTTTTGATCAATGTAATCATCATTTGATGTAGGTTGATGCAAGAAATGACATGAAGAATCAACTTTTTCCTATACCTGAGGATTGTAGCAAGCATTTTCCAATATTTCCTCTTGCTGTTTGAAATGATTCTCATACTCCTGATGATCAAAGGATTGACAAGTCTACTGCAAATTTTCCTCAAACTCAAAGGATGTGACATGATTTTCATAAGTAAACTCCTGCTGGGTTTCATTTGCATCCAAGGGAGATGTTATCCTTTCTTCTTGGTGATGAAAGGTATTGTCATGAAGGGCCTCTAAAATTTCTTCATCCATGAACTCATCATCTTCATAAAAATTCTCCAAATATTCAATAAAAATCACAGAATGTTTACAACAGTCTTTGACCAGCAATAAGGAGGGATGACACTCTTTATACATCTCATAAAATGCATCATGGAAATTAGCAAGAGAATATAATGAACCATTTGGAAAGCTTTCATACCAAGACCATGCTTTTCCTTCTAAAGTGGTCATAAAAATCTTCATGAGACAATATTCAGGAAACTGAACCTTAAGACTGTATACATGCATATGTAACCTAACCAATGAAGAGCATCATTGTCTTTATTTTAATCTTTAAATATTGGAAGATCATCTAACCATTCAACCTTTGGCATAGGATTTGGAAAACTAGGGATATGAGACCGATTCATAGGGGCATACCTGGCATTCATTCTTGCAATGGAACTTATCTTGAAACTTCATCAAGCTACTGATCTTTAAGCAGTGGAGTCACCTTCCAATTTGATTATTTGATGTGTGGAGTCGCCAAGGTAGTGCTGCAGTCTCTAACAGATTCTGAGCTCCTGCTACCTTCAGAAGTTCAGCTTCTTGATTTCGGGAATGAATAATCTTCAGGCTCCTGACAGACGCACCAAAATGTTATCACAAAATCTGACCCTGATAGGCTGCTGATCAAGTAGACTCTGAGTAACTCTTTCAAACCAGACTTTTGGTTGAGGCTTAGCCTCCTCAACCTGAGAGGGCTCTCACAATAGGTTTAAGATTTTCAATTAATGATTAGATGGCTAACTCTAGAAATGAAAAAGGACAAAAATGTATAATTGGTTGAATCATAGATTAGCAAACACTCATTGGGCCGTGGAGTCAAGATAGTTTTCAAAAAAACATCATAATTTGTCAAACATGGAAGTAAAGGCACTTGGAGTCTAGGTTTATAAGTGAAAATAGTAACATAATGAATAAGCACAGTCTACAAGCACGTGAAGGAAGTTAGAGCATTATTCAATGAATTCTAAGTAACACATGCTCATACCACTGCAAATAGATAATTAAAAAGGGCCATAGAAAGATGATACACTTAAACTCCTTGTGAATCTTGAGTAGTGAAACAAATCTCTGTATTAAGTTGAAAGATCACAGTAACATACAATAACACAACTGATTTGCTAATGAAAATTCCAACCTTGATGAATTTTACCTCATGTCTCTTATAGAGTCATTTACGATCTTAGATTCCCCCATCCATCTTGAGGAAAATTCAAATTTCTAAGTTTGACACCTATCTACTCTAAAACAGACTCTTAATTACAATTGACAGTTAACTGTCTCTTTAGGAGTCCTAAACAAATAGGATTGAAAATCCTTATTATGTCTAAAACAACCTTATCTAAGACTTAAATATTCTCTTTGACAACTGCTTCTCCATATCTTTGACCTTGATGGTGCCTTTAACCTTGTTATGAGATCCTGCTGACTCATGTCTTATCTGCCCTGAAAACCAGGGAACATGTTTTCTGTGATTAAGCCTTTATCTTCATTGATGATCTTCGAACATTTTTGCTGGAAATATTGACTATTTTAGATAGGTAACATGTGCTATCATTTCCTTGTAACCTTACCCTTCCACCTGTACAGAAGTAAACCTTTGAAAAAGTATAAAAAGATGTGATGTGGCTGCGCTATGAAAATAACAGCTGTTTTCGTAGCGCAGAATCTGGATCATTGAAAAAAATTTCTTTAACACCCTTTTTCTTCTGCTTTAAAACCTGAGCTTTCATCTGTGACTCTTTTCCATCCACCAGCAGCAACAAAATTTGAAAACCAACTGGTTTTACTCCAAAAATATATATGAAAAATGCCTAAAAACTCACCTACAACAGTTTCGTAGCGGGCTACGAAACTGATGTATATGCCCTTTTTACACAGTTTTTTCAAAATTATGAGTCTTAAGGATATTTTCACTTCTTTAATGATGTCCATAGACTTTAAAAAGTAAAAAAAGTTTGCTTTAAAATGTCTTTAAAAAGTAATTCCTTCTTAATAACAAAACTTCTTTAAGGATTTGTTACTTGTTGCTCTGTTTTATCTCTGCTGTAACTTACCTTCAGACTTTGTCAATTGAATTTCCAGGTCTTCAATCTGTCTCTTCAGCCTCCGCTTAGTAGCCCTTAATTTAACATTTATCATTCTCACAAATCTAGCCTCTTTGATTGAAGGAACAGTCCAGGTAAATATTGAGCTTCACTGCTAATTGTTTCAGGTTTTGAAACTCTTTCAACCTCCCACAGAGCCTTTATTATATTGAAATTTGTCTTCTCAGCAGCATGTCTTCTTGATTTCCTCTTGAGCTTAGAAATTTCAAAATTAGCTAATCTCAACTTCTCTTCAATTTCTTCATGACTGCTCTTTTCTGTTTGAGTATGAAAAACTCTGTTTTTGTCAGCTTCAGGCATTGGTGATGATAAGTCTATATGTTCTTCATAAACATTGGAAAATTTCCCTTTTTTCTCTAACTCCATATCCAAATCTTGCAAATTTTTTGATTGCTTGGATAAAGGATTTCTGGGCTTGAATACAAACTCTGAAATCTCATTATCAAAATCCAGCTTTTTAGAATATTTCATCTTCTTAGATTTCCCTTCATCCAATTTTATGAAGTCTGCCTGAACCAAAGGAGATTCTTCAATATCAATAGCCCGTAAAATATCATTCAAATCACCCTTTAAATCTAGAATTTCTCCTGAAACCACTGTTTTACCCTTTTCCTTTGCTATTTGACTTCTAGTCAATCTTTTCTAGACTGATTTGCTAGTTGATTGTTCCTGTACTGTTTCCTTAACTTTAGTTGTCTTCTTTTGTGCAAGTTGAGGAGTCTCTCGAATAATCACTGATGTTTTAATTTATGGCTCTTTCACTTTATTTTTGGGTTTCAACTTGAAAAATAATTTTGATCTTGTCTCTGCAGGATCACTAGTTTCTAATGGTGATTTTTCTTTGGCCTTAGGGCTAATACCTGTTTCTTGTGTTTCCACCCCAAATCCACACAAAAACAAAAATGTATACCATTATCTGTTTATCCTCTGAAGTTCATGTAAAAATATCAATTTAACTAGACCATGATGGAAAAGTGAAGGTTCACATCCTTGAGTTTTCATTTGCACTTTATCTGCCATCTTAGCTCAACTTCGAAACAAGAAGAAAAACAAATCCAAAGAAATTATTCCAGTAAAATGCAACAGGAGTTTGAAATGATAAGAATACACTTTATGGTATCTTCCCTCACAGATGAAATACCTTTGAATGTTGAAGAGCAGGTTGGCATAGGTGTTCTTGATGTAATCTCTTGGCACTGCTTTAGTTAATTCTGTCTCTGCAAACTTTGGCTTCAGAAATATTTTACAAGGTTCCATCTCAAACCTGAAAATTTTGAACCATCTTTCTTCTCCCCTTGGAATCTCTGTCACTAAAGATATGATCTCAGGGTAAATTGGCAAGTTTAAAACTCCAACTTTTGTATTTGAACCGGTGAAATGAAGAGAAAACTCTTTTGTCACTTTATTATGACCTCCCTGCAATTTTTCATAGAATTTCCAACATCCTGTCTTCTTGAAGGCCTCCTCAACTGATTTGTCCTTGGTTAGCGCCTCTATGCTTTCAGGCTCCGTCCTTAAACAGTGGCCTAACCTGTGGTTATTTCTTTCTTCTATCATCTTTCCCTTGAAATTCCTGTGTGTTTCTTGAAAACCTGTAATATCAGCCTCGCTTGATTTCAGAATAAGTTGCCTCGCTTGATTTAGGAATTTAGCCTCGCTTGATTAGGGATTCAGCCTCGCTTGATAAATGAGAGAAGATTTGGTTTCTGCTTACCATGAGCTTACCATTCAAAAAAATGGCATGCATGAGGTGTTTCTTGCATAAGAAAATAAAACCAGGAACCAGGCCTTTTCAAATTTGAAAATGACTAACGTAAATGACCTTTAACGAATGTCATGATGGTTATGAGTGATGGCATGTATGAGAAAAGACTCTTAGCTGACACCTAATCATGAAATATTAACGGAATTTGATGGATTTGATAACTTGACTAGACATGCTACGAATCCCCGATTTCGTAGCGCACCTAATGTAATTTCGGGGTTTTACGCTACGAAAAGAGCAGCGTTTTCGTAGCGCAAAAGCAGTTTTTAACATTGTCTCCGCTACGAAAACGTTGTTTCGTGGCTTAATCAATTTTTTTTTAAAATGGTTAAAAATTGGACTTTCTAAACAGGATATGAGACACTCAAGGTATGAGATAAGGTTGTTGGACTTTATTTTGTAATGAAAATGAGACTCTAACCTTATCACTTACCCCTTTAAGCATGAAATGAATCAAAACCTATTTAAGACCATGACTAGAAACAAGGTAAACTTTCAGAGTTTAGAAATTTTTTTAAGGTGATAACATGATGTTTGGATTAATTTGTTATATCATATTATAATTATTAAGATTTTTTAAAATTCATTATTCATCAAAAGTCGACACATATATATCTTATAACAATATTCGAATTAAATTTTTATTAGTGCATTTGAGAATGACTATGGAGAACACAATAACGACAATGGAGAATGCAATAGAATAAATTAAAACACACACACACACACACACACACACACATATATATATGACAGTCTTTGTCATATAAAATGAGACAACTATTGGTATCCCTTTGTCTTTCAATTGGGACACTATGTCCATTACATTAAACAAAATGTCGGATTTCACAGACAAATATTTCAAAAAATACAACGCCTTGCTTTGATATCCAAACATAGTGATTATTATTCTTCACTTGAAATGTTGTTACTTCTACAACTACTTCCATGACTTGGGTTATTTCAGGAATGTTTTGTTCACGGTATTGATTGTTTTCTTCTTCTTCACCTTCCATCTACAAACATAAAAATAAACTGTAATGAGTGCATATACATTGGTGAGAATAATGAAAATTGCAATATTGAATAATATACATCAATGTAAATTGAAAAGAAATGACGTAGCATAGCAACAATTGACTCATAAACTATACACATTCTTTCAAAACCATGTACCATGACATATTTCAAAATTTCATCCGTTGGTGCAGTTCCATACTTTGTTTCCTGCAAGTTTTATATCCCATAACAAATCATATATTTAATATAAAAGATTTTTTTGTTCTATTAATTATAAACAGAGCTAAGTAAAACAAGATCAATAGATGCTTACAAATTCCATAATTATTTTCTAATATGCCAACATATACTCACAACCCATATTTAACCCAATGTCAATTAATTCGTTTGATGGTTCTTCTTTGTATGTTAGCACATGTTTGAAGAAATTCAATGATGATTTTTGTAAAACAACTTAAAAAATAAAAAAAATGAAATCTAGTTAAGTTGTTATAAGGAAGTAAAAATTACTCACAAACTTAGATATCAACCCTTTTCTTCCTTGTCGTCCTATTTTATGTGCTGAGTAGGTTCCATTTTCTTTTCTTTTCTGTAGGAAAATACTTGAAAATTGATATTTAATGCTAAATTGTTTATTTATTGTACCTAATGATCGAAAAATTCAATGATTACATATTATATTTGAAGCACGTTGTTGTTGAGATGGCTCCTCCTACGATGCAATTTTGTCCATTTCTTTGACCATCTCCTTGTACACCTTTTTGGACATTCCTACTGGCATATTTCTGATATCAACTCGTTCATCTTTTGAGATTTTCATAATCTTCCTGAAAATGTAACATGACAATAAACTATTTAATTTTTATATGATATATGAAAATTAAATATAACAAAAGTGATATTTATAAATAATTCTAGACAAACATTTAAAGGAATATTACTTTTCATTCCTTCTTTTTTGTTGTTGTACGTTTTTGCTATTGAAATTCTGACATGTCTCATTGACCAATTCTCTGGAAACTCTTCCTGTAGTTTAGATAAATTTGGTTCTTGGAATCATTGGATTGATTTTTGTATTATAAGTGGAAATAATGTTTATACATTCATTCCACTAGATCCCTCAAACTTTTTTAAAAGCTTTTCTCCCTTTCGTTAACCTCCAACACCACTCCAGATGAGCTAAGGAGCAATTCATTTTCATTTGCATGTTCTATTTTTTTTCTTTTCTTAGAACAAAATTCTTTTTCTGAGTTGTTGGTCCCTGTAGAACATTAAACATATGTGAATTAATAGACTATTTGACACATGTTATCTAATAATTTTAAGTATATAATTAATGAAAATTAAAAAAAGAAACTCATATTAGATCGATAGTATTTTTTCATTTACCTGATTCATCCTTTTGCAATTTTTCCATCAAGATTTTACGTTCTTCTGGTCCTAGATCAGAAACAATCTTATTGAGATTCATCATTTTGTGGCTCTGCATGATACACAATAAACAATACATATTAATTAAAATTACATATAGTTCAAAAATAATATTTTTTGTAAAGCATTTACAAAGAACTTTCCTTTTTTTCTTTTCTTGATGCGTTATTAGTATTTTTGTTACTTGATCTCTTGTCAGTAATTTATTTATCAATCTAAAACCTGTACCATATCATTCATTAATATATTTATAAATAAATTGTCAACTTTTCAGGTAAAAAATAAATCTCAAGAAACCGGTGCACCTTTCATGATATATGCATCGACATCAGTGCGTGGGGGTCTTATAAACGCACCGCACAAATAGTATAATAGACCGTACGGTGCTCTATGTCAACAAGGAGCACCGATGCATTACATGTTAACCACCGCACCGATTAACACAAATAAAATAATAAAAATCGTCCAGTGTTAGTTTTTGTAGCATAAACGCCCTGCATAAACAAGGGACCAGCATATGGTGCTCTCTGTCAACTAGGAGACCCGATGTAGTGCGTTATATGTTACATGGTGCACCAATTAACACAATAAAATAATTTTTTGCGAAACAACATGTTCGCAGTGCACCATAATGAAATAGCACGTTATCGGTACGCCCCTCGTAACCTAGCACACCGGTGCCCTATTTTAGATATGGCGCATTGATTTAAAAAAAAATTGTTTTTAAATTTTTTATTACACAGTACTTGCGCGGTGCGCTGAGATAATAAAAGACATCGGTGCTCTAGGTTACGCAATGCACACTGATTAAAAAAAAATCCTTTTTTTTCAAAAATTCACGCAAGGGATGACATGGATTGGGATCTGAATATGCAAGTCATCTCGTGGGATGGATTTCAATCTAAAATGAAAAGTCCTAATTTTGAAATCACAGAAACAGGGAGAAGAAAGAGGAGAAACAAAAATAATGAAATGTTTAGGGTAAAAATGGATTTATTATTATTATTATTATTATTATTTATTTATTATTATTTTTTAATTTTTAAAATTTTTTTTCTTCTGAAAATTAAAAACAAATTGAATTTTTTTTCTTACTTTGTAAAAAAACTGCAGAAAAAGTAAAAAAAAAAAACCAAATTTAATCATGAGATCGTTTGAAATTCTATGCTACAGGGTTTGAATCACCAGAGTTTTGGAATTCTAATTTTCTGAATAATTCTGTTCGAAAGTATTTCGCTACTCCACAATGCTCTCGTGCTCTCTTGCTCCAGGTATGTCTCCTGCAAATCTCTGGCTGATTTTTTTTCAAAAATAGTGAAATAATGAAAAGTGTTTGGTATTTAAAGAATTGTTTTATGAAATTAGATTTTCAAAAATATTTTGCCGCCCATTTTTCAATTTACCGTTTTTTTTTTTCATTTAAAGAAAATAGAGTTGCGCTTTTTTATTTGCGGTTATTCGTCACCGGTGCAAGACTTAACAACACCGCACCGATTCTTCCATTTATAACATGACACCGGTGCGCAGTAACTAAAATTCACCGGTGAAGTTATCTTTACATTAGCACTGATTTGCGGTTAAGGCACCAAAATTAATTTTAGGTGTGTACACCAAAATTTAGTGAAATCTAACCATAGAAATTGAGAATTAAAATTTTGTTTATTCTTGATGGAAATATGCAATTAGAATTAGAATTTTGTTTATTCTTGAGAATTAGAATTAGAATTAGAATTGAGAATTAAATTTGGCTAAATTATTGATGGAAATAACTATTCTTCCAATGCATTTTGTTTATTGTAGGAGGTCCCCACTGATTATGTTGAGAGAATGAAATGTGGGGTGTGTGAAGATGTAATACTACAGGGCCCAACTGGGAAATTGTGGCATATGAACCTGTGCTATGCTATGATGTGGGCAGTGTTGGCTCCCTGTGATTTGCAAGAGTGGCAAGAAAAAACACAGCAGGGGCCACATTAGAACCTCTTTGGAATCCTAGGACCTAGCCTTCCTGGATTCAGAGAGGGATCTCTCTATAAAGGTGTTTTTATTGATATATCTTTGTGTTCTTTGTTTTAAGATATTAGGCTAGTTATGAAGTTCTAAGGACTTGTTTTATTTTTGGTTGGATTAAATGATAGATTGAAGGATCAATGGTGTGACTGATTGAGGGAATGTTTTAACTGAAAAAAATATACTATAAGAAAAATTAATCCATTGGGCTATGGAGTCATAAAAGGATTTAATTGTTCATCAACTCTGCAAGGGCATTCATAGGGAAAGCTAACTATATAAGGTGGATTCTTTAGATTAGGTTTTGATATGAAACAATAATAAGTTATGAAGGCAGCAAAGCTATAGTCAGTTAAGAATATTCTAGCTCTACTTAGACAAGATAATCCTTTTAAGGTAATTGTTTGGAGCAAGCCAAAGGAGAGGGAAAACCATAAATATATTTGGACTAAAATTTAATAAGCAACCTTCCAGACAACAATCCAACAATCAAAAGACTACTTTCAGATAACGAAAACATATAAGATAACAACAAGAGTGGTCTAAGATCAAACAGAAATAATCTAATATTCTTTTGACAACTCTCAAAGACTCTTCAAAGCAACATTTCAAGGAAAACCAAAGGGTAGGGCATACCATAGACCTCTTTGGTTTTAGACTCTTGTAAGCATACTTCAAAGAAAGATCCTAAAAACAATATCTCAAGTATTTCTCAAAGGAACATGGGCTCACCATAATTTCCTTGGTTTACTCTATTGAATCATTTCCAAGATAACAAGCTAGATGTAACTAGAAGGCAATTAAGAATCTTCCAATCAGACCTTGCAGAAGAAAACATGAACATAAAGAAATACAGATAGAAATAGGGTGCTGAAGCAGTAAATCCTAATTTAAAACTTCTGTTCCTTTATCAGAGAAAGATGAACAAAATGGAAAACAAAAGGAGAAACAATAACACTTTAGGAAAACTTCACCATTGATATAGCTCAAGGATCCCGTGAACATGCTTGTATTATTGATGATCAAAATAGTTACATCACTCCATGTACAATAACTCTCTGCAACTTAGAGCTTTCTTTGGTTCAGTCTAGCATTCCTCAACTAGCTTAATAACAAAAATCAGTCCAATAACCATCAAGTAACTAACATTCTAAATGAAGCTCATATGCAATATTTATATGCAAAATGAGGAGGTGTTGCTAACCTAAGGTGTTTAAATGTTTATTTATTATAGAGTTAATTATTTTTGACCTTTGAGACCATGCAAGGCCTAAGGCAAAAATATATGAAAGATTTACTCTGAAATAATAACTTCTGTCTTAACTTCTAAGTTATTTTGCTGAAATATTTGACTTTTAAGGCTTAGTAATAACTTTGTAATAACTGCTGAGCTGCCTCAAAAATATCTCTAACTGTGTAATAACTGTCTGATGTCTTTATTAAAAGAAATAATGCTGTAGGTGGCAAATTTGTCTTTGAAGGAGTAATTACCTCTTTGATTGAGTTATCCGAAGCTGTCTTTTAGGTAATCTGCCTTTGTTTTATTCATCAAACCTCTGTATTAGGCCTTTAACCTTAATTTGGCTTTAACAATCTACATCACTGTTTAAAGGGAAAATTATTTGTTTTGTCCTTTGACCTATAATTAGCCCTCTAATCTTCCTGTCCTTCATTTCTTCTCTAACTGTAACTGTTTATTGTGTGTAGGTAGGGTTTCTTCATGGCATGAGGGTTTATAACCCATCGATGATCATGACAGATTGATGGGTTAATTATTTTATGTGAACCCTTGGCCCTTTTATTTTCATTAGCCTCTCGGATAGTCATCCAGAGGTTGTTTATCATTAAAATGCTTCTCTGGGCCTTTGCCGCCATTAAACCTGCAAAAACAAACAAATATTAACTTAAAACCTGCGGGATGGGGGTAAATCTGTTTTTTTTCGGGATTTCTGAGGGTTTGGGGAAATTTGTAGAGGAGGAGGGGATACAGAGGGAAGGGTTCCAGAGGTGGAACATGGAGAAACTTGAATGGGGCACGAAAACATTGAATTTTGGCAAGCAGAGGAGGAAGGTGGTTTATCGCGTGGGCTATAGGCGGTAAGTGGTATTAGGTGGAGGCTGCGCGATAGCATTCGGCATTGGACGCGTGTCCACGGCTAAACCGCCCTTTTCACATGGACTGGGGCCGTTGAACCCCTTTGTAAAAATCGACGCGATATGCAATCTAGACCATCAGATCTCGAGGAGCGAGATCGATGGTGCGGGTGAAGCCCGAAGATGGGGTGTAGGTTGGTAGGGTGGGTAGTGGAGTACATGTGGCAGACAATGATTGGGGCGAGGGGTTTGAGTGGAAGGTGGGGTTGGGGTGGTGACGTGTGCATTTTTTAGGGTAGCGCAGAGTCGGGTTTGTATGCGGGATGAAGGATGGTGAAGGGATGACCGTTGGATCAGGGTTGATCAATGACGGAGATGGCCCGGGGAAAGATGAAGCAGGGTGAAGTAAAAAGGAGCAGAGGCATAGTTTTCATGAGGGAAGGGGCTTAAGGACAGAGGAAGGGAATGGTCCTATGGGGGTAGAGGGGATCGGGGGTCAGGAAAGAAAATATCTTAGGAGAATAGCGGAGGGTTGGGGTCAGGGTTGTATGAGCGAGGGGGCTGGAGCTTAAGCAGAAAAAGGGCTTAAGGCATTTTATTTGCAAAGGGCAGGTTTTAACACAAAAACATGGTTTTTGTAATGTTTTAACAGGGTCTGATAGGTTAAAAGTTAGGATAAAACAATGTAAAAGGGGTTTTTACATTGTTTTAAGGGTTTTTATGGGAGAATGATGTATGAGGAGGGATTTTTGAGGGTTTTTTAGAGGGGAAGGAAGCAAGGATAAATGAGGGTGTTAGTAGAGGGGTGAATGAGAGAATTAGGCCCCCAAAAATGGAGTTTCTTTAAAAAAGTAGGGTGAAATTTTGAGGAGGCATAAAGATAGGAAATTTTAGTGAAAAATAGTCATTTTTAGGATGATGAAGGAAGTGAGACTTCTAAAGATAGCTAATAGGAAAATTATGCTATCTTTAGGTGCTTGTAGGATATCCACAGTCATCTAGTGAAATATGTAGAATACAAGAGGATAACAGTGGCTCCAGATAGGGAGGGAAGCTCCTTTAAGAGGTGTCAAGAACCTAAGAAAATAGATCTCTGGAAGAAGTAGACCAGTGCCTTGATTTGCACCTTGACAGACCTCCATTAAACTTGATGACTTGCTGCTTTGAAGAAGAGATTTTCAACATTCGAATCATAACATGATTAATTCCAACTCAACAATATACCTACCCATCATAATTTTTCTAACATTTTTTCTTCATTGGGTGCATTTGAATTAGCCAACCCTTGACATCATTTTCTTTTGAAAACAGGAAACTAGCAAATTCTACACTTATATCATCCAAGAGTTCATATTAAACTGATGAACTCATTTATTTCTCTACCTAATCTAACCATCTGTCAAGATTAAACTATATGACAGATATTTATTATCTAATCTATAATATAAAATTGAAAACATAACCAAATCAGGATTGAACAGTATGATTTGTTATAAGCAATGATACTTTGTACAAGTCTACTATAGAATTTATTTTGCAGAAATTTTAACACAAAACTTAGAGGGCTGAGATTTGGAATTTTCTTTTTATCCCTCTCTTTCTTTCTTGGTTCATATTTTGAGCTTTGGAACCAAATTATTTTCCTAATCTAATCTAATCTTACTGATAAGCCAAGTTTAGACAGTTTGGCAAATCCTCATTCACTAACCTATCAACAGAAAATTTAAAATCTATTTAGTCATGATTAGGTTGTATGGCTAAATAAGGCTTCTCTTCAAGTAGTGGCATTTGGACTTGCACACTTTCAGAACTTACTCTTTTTTGGTATGGAGCTGTACCTTTTCTTTTTTCTGCCTTCTTTTTCTTTGTTTTTCTATTTTTCTATTTATTTTTATGATTTTTTTCAAAACAATGTCATATACAATCGATAAATATTTAAACTTAGGCCTCCTAATGGAAATAATGCTTGAGCATCCTGCCATTGACAGGACCTCCAAAAAGTTCTGTTCTATCCATCTCTTGTAAGAAAAATACATTGTTGCCTCTGGCAGAATGGATAATATAGGGACCTTTCCATAGATTTTAAAACTTACCATCCTTTCCCTTGTCTTCTCTTCTTGAGTCCCATTTGAGCACTTTGTCACCAATGTTAAAATCATTTGCTTTGTCCTTTTGTCAAATGACTTCTTGATGTTTTCTTGAACTTGCTGTGTTTTGTTATAGAATTCCTTTCTTGTTTGTTGCAACTGCATGGTCTGATTTATCCTTCTCATCATGTCATTTTCTTCAGACTGTACTTCTTGGATTAACTTCATGACTAGCACTCCTAGGCTTGTTGGAAAATTGCATCTGCTCCATAAACTAGCTGATAGGGAGACATTCCAATTGATTTCTTGCATGTTAACATGTCTTCCCATAATGCATGTACTAGCTTGCTATGCCATGACTTTTGATTCCCTTCTAACAACTTCTTGATGATGCTTATCAAAATTTTGTTTGAGGATTCTGCCAACCCATTACCTTGAGGGTAATAAGCGGTGGAATGACCTAATGTGATATGATATTTGTGGCAAAAATTATACCATCCTCTTGGATCTAAAGGCAACAGCATTTTCAGTGATAATATTTCTAGGACAACCAAATCTAGACAAAATATGGTTTTTAAGGAATTTTATGATGACTAGATCAGTGGCAGTCCTAGAGGGGATGGCCTCTATCCATTTTGTAAAGTAATAAATTGCTGCGAGGATCCATTTATGTTGGGTAGATGAAGAAGGATGGATTTCCCCAATGAAGTCTAGGCCCCACTGTTGAAAAGGAGCTTCAACAGAGATAGGATGTAGAGGTAAGGGTAAGAGTTTTCTTTTGCCTTCAAATATTTGACATTTGTGGTAGGCTACTACCAATTTATGGATATCTTGAAAGAGGGTGGGCCAATAGTAACCAACTCTAAGGATTTTGTTGACAGTTGTTTTCCAATAGAGATGGCCTCCACATTCTCCTTCATGAACTCATGCTTGATCTTCTCTGCATCATTCTCAGGAAAAAATTTAAGCAATAGACCATTAGCATTTTTCCAATATAACCATTTATCTATAATGCAGTAATTTATAGCTTTTAACTTCAAAAATATTTCCTTTATCTTAGATTAACCAGGAGGAACATTAAGATAAAAGAGCACATACAAAATATCAGCATACCAAAGTGAATTCAACAATACTTCTTCAATAGGAGGGGTTGTGCATTATTCTTGTTCTTCTAAAACATCAACCATATTCATATCTAAGGCTTTGAGGTTTGATTCAGCCATTAGTTTTGTAAGTCCTTGTCCTTTGACCAGTTTAGTGGGTCTGATTTCTAAATCATATTCTAATATAACAACAATCCACTTTTCTCTCTTTCCATCAAGATCTTGTGTTAAAATGTCTTTGAAAACATTATGTGGGACAAATGCAATGGTGTGTGAGTGTAAAATGTAAACTCTGAAATCTTTCAAAGATTTAATTAAGGCAAAAGCCTGTTTTTCCATTATGTTGTATTTCAGAGGTGCATCTCTTAAGGCCTTGCTGAAAAATGCAATGGGTTGCTCTTGTCCTTTTATGTTTTTCTGAAGTAGGATAGCAACAACTATATGTTCTGATGTAAAGGAGAAAATGAAGAAATATTTATCAAAATCAGTGCTAATGAGAACTGGTGTTTGTGTGAGTGCTTGTTTAACCAGTTCAAAGGATTGCTTTGCTTCAATGGTCCATTTAACTCCTGTTTCCCTTTTAAGCATGTTTGTTATGTTTCTAAGGAGTTTAGAAAGGTTTGGTATGGACCTTCTTAAGAAATTAATCTTTCCAATGAAAGATTGCAGTTCTTTGATGTTTCTAGGATGATTGATTTGCAATATTCCTTCAATCCTTTTTGGGTCTATTCTTTTTCCTTCTTCAGATAT
This sequence comes from Pinus albicaulis, assembly GCA_034641835.2. NCBI lineage: Eukaryota > Viridiplantae > Streptophyta > Pinopsida > Pinales > Pinaceae > Pinus > Pinus albicaulis. Next base: position 759,241,318 of record CM076578.1, on the reverse strand, counting down.
GATATGGCCTATAAGTTTGCCTTCTTGGAGGCCAAATAAAGTTTTCTTGGGGTTCAAGGATAAACCATACTTTCTACATTTTTCAAAGACTGTTCTTAAGTGAGCAAGGCGTTCTTCATCTATTTTGGAATAGACAGTGATGTCATATAAATATATCACAATGAAGAAGCTTATCTCTTTTGAGAAAGAAATATCCATGGCTCTTTGGAATGTAGCACGAACATTCATTAAACCAAATGGCATTTTCACATACATGAAAGTGCCTCAAGGTGTAGTGAACGCTGTTTTTAGTTGATCATCAGGATGTACTAGCACTTGGTTATATCCTGAAAAGCCATCTAGCAAAGAAATTCTTTTAGAACCCACTACCCTTTGTAAGATATGATCCATTTTGGGCAAGGGGTAGTTGTCCTTTAAAGAGGCTTTGTTCAAGTTTCTAAAGTCTATGCAAAGCCTTATTTCTCCTGTTTTCTTCCTCACAGATACAAGATTGGATACCCAGTCTGAGTATCTTACTGGGACTATGATTCCAGCATCATACATTTTCTTGATTTCCTTCTCAACCAGAGGTAATTGCATAGGGTTTATTTTGCGCAATTTTTGTCTAAAATGTCTTTTGTTTTCTTTGAGGGGTATCTTATGCTGGATTATCTCTGTATCATATGATTTTAAGTCCTCATAACTCCAAGCAAACACATCAGAAAATTCTTTAAAAAGCTCAAGATATTTAAGTTTTATATGAGATGGCAGTGTTTTGGATAATTTGATCATCTTGGATTTTAATTCACTGCCTATATTACACTCTACTACTTCAGCTTCAGTGGGTTCCATTTTTGGCTTTTTTGCAACATCATTAAAGTCAAACAATTCTTCTAGAGGCACCAATTCCTTTAACAATTTATCAGTGTGAGACTGCAGCACTTCAAAATCTTCTTGTTCTAAATTATTAGTGCTCAACTCTGTTTTCTGTGGATTTTCTTTAGTTAATAGATTTATATCAGCAATGTTTGGAGTTTCTTCTTCATAAGACTTTTCCTTAGTAGGAAAATCGTCTTCACTCTCTGAGTCTGAATTTGGCATTTCAAACCCATTTGTGGACTGTAGGAAATCCTCTATCTGTTTATCCACTTCAAACACTTGCCAATACTTGATATTATTAGGGACTGCTGGCCTATATTTAACTTGGATTGTGTATTTTTTTCTTTCATAAGGTTTTAGACATGTACGCAGCAAATGCTAAACCATTGACAAGGATGTTTTGGTTTCTAGGGACAAAATTAAGCTCATATTCCGTGAATGTTTTCAAAAGGTCAACAACATCATCTCTATATGCTTGCAATATTGGATGCTTGGTTGTATATTCTCCATTTACTTGTTTAATAATTAGTTCTGAGTCTCGATGAAGAATTACCCTCTTGGATCCTAGTTTTCTCAATAATTTCAGTCCTAAGAGGAGAGCCTCATATTCAGCTATGTTATTGGTGCATTGAAAGTTTAGTTTATATGAATGGCCTTCAACATGATTATTCTTTGTGTTATGTATCCATATGCCTGCTCCTGAACCAATTTTACTACAAGGCCCATCAAAACTCATACTCCAAAGAGGTTCAATTTCAGATTTGTTTAAAGTCATTTTTTTCTTCTTTGTCCTGTTTATTTTGGCTGCCACTATGTTTCTTTTTTGGATCTGCACTATGTTCATTTTTGTCTTGTTCCTCATGGTTTCCATTATGTTGAGGATTTTCTATTTTTTTCTTATGGACAGCACTATGTTGGTGATTGGTTTGCTGCTTATGATCTTTATCATGTTTTCTATGATTTTCTAGGTTAGCAAACTGTTTTATCTTTTTCTCCTCTCTTCCCTCTTTTCCTATTGTTGATTTGTTACCTACTTCCCCTTGCTCATTGAGATTTTCATCATTTTAAAGGATGAATGAGTAAATGTCTGTGTGAAAAGAATAAAGAGGGGATTTGTCTGGTTTTTCCTGACTACTAACCATGTATTTCATGTGTGTTTCCCTATATAGTCTTCTTGGTTGACTAAAAACAGGGATGGTTGCATAAGTCATATCCATCTACAGGGTACCTTGAAGTTTAGCACCCCATGACCTTGAAAGGAGCATGCCATAATTAGGAGGTATATTAGCTACTACAATTTCCATCATTAAGCTCTTGGCTGGTATTTGTGCTAAGTTGACACATAATTCTTTGATTAGGCCTAGACATTTAACTCTGCTGGAATCAAAGGAGTATAAATATTTGTAAGGTCTAGTTACCTCAAGGCCTAGTCTTTCCATCACTACTTTATGCATAAGGTTGTGGGATTCTCCTGAGTCAAGCATGACACTATGCAAAATATTATCATGGATGTTTAGACTGACATAAAAGGGAGGAAAACCTCCTTCTTGAGATTTCCCTTCTACTTCTGGTCCAAACAGAAGCTCAGGCTTGTCATCAGTCACATTGAAAAAATCGGTTTGTTCTCCTATGTTTAAAGCTCTTAAAAGTTGGGTTTATATACATCTTGGGTGACTAATTCAGTAAGAGGAATAGGGATATTGATTTTTGCAATTTCACCCTCTATGATGAAAGGTATGTGAGTTCTTAAAATGTTCAAATCATCCTTCTTAGTTACTGTTTTCTCAGCAAATTCAACTTGCTGGTTTTTATTATGGACAACAGTTAAAATATTTTTACTAGGAGCATTAGTTGAGTTGCTAGTGCTACTTTGTTCACCACTATGTTTGTCATAAATTTGGGTGTTTTTTCGTTTGTTTTTATCAGAACTTTCAGCCACTTTTTTGCTGTTTTCTGCCGTCTTTTTGGAAATGTTTTTAGAATTGTTTCTAGCAGAAATTTCAGAGGTTCTCCTCTTGGGACTGTCTTGATTATTTTTACTCCTAAGGTCATATTGTCTATTCACTTCCATTATATAATTTTCAAAGCCTTGTTTGTAGTCTTCAGACTCTGGGATTTCCTCATCATAGGGTGTAAATATGACTTGTTCTTCTTCATTGAGGAAAACAATATCCTCATTGTTTACTCCTAATAAGTTTATGTGATTTCCCTCTATTTCTTCAATCACTCCCTCATCCTCATAAACACAATTCTGTTGGAAAGGAGGTCTGACTTGTTGATCAGGGCCTCTCTGTCTAATATGAGGGGGATTCCTTCTAAAGTTTTGGTTCTGATTTTGGTTTTTGTTTTGAGGAGTTGCTTGGTTTTCTTTAGTATAAGCTCTCTCATTCATGTTTATTCTTTCCATCATCATCTCCATGGTTCTAACCAGACTATCAATTTTGGAGTCTGATGTGGAGGGTCCAGCTTCATCTTTGTAGGTAACCTTTTTCTCTGCTTTCAATCTATCCCTTCTAGCATTTAGGTTAGCTTCTACACTTATTTCCCCTTTCTGCATATATTCTAATGTGAGGGGTTCTCTCTCCCTTAATTGATAACACATGTCTGGGTCAAATCCTTCAGGGAAATTTATTAAGGCTAATCCTTATGGGGGTTTCATTTGTGGAGGGAGTGCATTGTAAACACTATTGAATCTAGTGCAATAATATTGGACACTCTCTCCAAAATTTCTTTTGAGGTCATTGTATTCTGAAAGGATTTGAAGAGGATTTCTCTTGACTTCCCATTTGTTTAGGAACAGTTGATGAAAATCAGGAAGATCATTAATACTGTTAGGGGTTAAACCTTTGAACCATTTTCTTTCTTCTCCCCCTAAGCTTTGAGAAAACATTCTAAGTTTTACAGTTTCATCATCTATTTCTTGTCTGTCAAAGTAGTCATTCATTCTATCCACATGTTTTTGAGCTGTAGTAGAAATACTAGTGTCATATAATGGAATATTGGACTGATAGTCCTGTGGTAGAGCAACTAGAGGTAAAGGAAGGACTAAGGGAGCATACCATGTTGCCATGATATGAGCTTGTGGAAACAATGGGGGGTTAACAAGTGGAAGAAGGTGATGAAGTGGAGTGGTTTGAATTGTGGATGTATGGGTGGGTGTAGCTGAAGTACTTGGACCAGCTAGGTGATGTTGAGCAGATCTAGGATGAGAGAAGCCAAATTTTTGGAGAAAATGGGAATCAGGAGGAGTGGAAGGGGAGGATTCCCTACTACTACTTGTTGTGAGTCTACAAGCTCAAGGTTTATCTGGTCTATACCACTTTGTGACTTAGTTCTAGATAAGCTTCTTATATGAGGTAAGTCAACTTGGGTATTTTGCAAGTGTGTAAGTTTCTCAGGGAAAGAACTTGCTCTTTGGATGGGTCTAACAATATTTGGATTCTTAGGTGTAGGAGACTTCCTAAGGATGCTTTCAGGATTGTCAACTATTGCAGGAGGATTTGGGTCAGGATGGGATCTAGTATGGATTCTTCTAGAAGCCAGGATTTGGACCCAAACAAGTCAGAAATTTTTTTTAGAGGTATAAAAGTCTTAAGACACAAACCAAACTGTAAAAGAGATACTTGATTCACATAATATTCTTGACTAGGTATTGTTTAATGTTTTGATGATAGGGTAAGTTTCTTAGTGGAGTCAATGGAAATCAGTGGAGTCACCAGGTGGAGGATTTTTACTTGTTTTATAGGAATGGTTGTTGTCCACCATCAACAATCAAGAACCATTCTTGGCTGACACTTGGTTCATCTTAAATAATGAGGTTTTCTGAGTTTGAGTGAATCCAAAATTCTTATCACTCAATATTCCCCAGTATGATCGCCACTATGTTGGCTCCCTGTGATTTGCAAGTGTGGCAAGAAAAAACACTACAGGGGCCACATCAAAACCACTTTGGACTCCTAAGTCCTAGCCTTCCTAGATTCGGAGAGGGATCTCTCTATAAAGGTGTTTTTATTGATATATCTCTGTGTTATTTGTTTTAAGATATTAGGCTAGTTATGAAGTTCTAAGGACTTGTTTTATTTTTGGTTGGATTAAATGATAGATTGAAGGATCAATGGTGTGACTAATTGAGGGAATGTTTTAACTGAAAAAAATAGACTATAAGAAACATCAATCCATTGGGCTATGGAGTCATAAAAGGATTTAATTGTTCATCAACTCTGCAAGGGCATTCATAGGGAAGGCTAACTATATCAAGTGGATTCTTTAGATTAGGTTGTGATATGAAACAATAATAAGTTGTGAAGGCAACAAAGCCCATATGCAATATTTATATGCAAAATGAGGAGGTGCCGCTAACCTAGGGTGTTTAAATGTTTATTTATTACACAATTAATAATTTTTGACCTTTGAGACCATGCAAGGCCTAAGGCAAAAATATCTGAAAGATTTACTCTGAAATAATAACTTCTGTCTTAACTTCTAAGTTATTTTGCTGAAATATTTGACTTTTAAGGCTTAGTAATAACTTTGTAATAACTGCTGAGCTGCTTCAAAAATATCTCTGACTGTGCAATAACTGTCTGATGTCTTTATTAAAAGAAATAACGCTGTAGGTGGCAAATTTGTCTTTGAAGGAGTAATTGCCTCTTTGTTTGACTTATCCGAAGCTGTCTTTTAGGTAATCTACCTTTGTTTTATTCATCAAACCTCTGTATTAGGCCTTTAACCTTGATTTGGCTTTAATAATTTGCATCACTGTTTAAAGGGCTAATTCTCTGTTTTGTCCTTTGACCTATAATTAGCCCTCTAATCTTCCTGTCCTTCATTTCTTCTCTAACTGTAACTATTTTCTATGTGCAGGAAAGGTTTCTTCATGGCATGAGGGTTTATAACCCATCGATGATCATGACACATCGATGGGTTAATTATTTTATGTGAACCCTTGGCCCTTTTATCTTCATTAGCCTCTCGGATCATCATCCAGAGGTTGTTTATCATTAAAATGCTTCTCTGGGCCTTTGCCGCCATTAGACTTGCAAAAACAAAAAAATATTAACTTAAAACCTCCAGGATGGGGGTAAATCTACTTTTATCGGGATTTCTGAGGGTTTGGGGCAATTTGTAAAGGAGGAGGGGATACAGAGGGAAGGGTTCCAGAGGTGGAACATGGAGAAACATGAATGGGGGTGCAAAAACATTGAATTTTGGCACACAGAGGAGGAAGACGGTTTTGCAAAACTGTGGTGGTTTATCGCATGGGCTATAGGAGGTAAGTGGTATTAGGTGGAGGCAACGTGATACCATTCAACATTGGATGCGTTTCTAGGGCTAAACCACCCTTTTCGCATGGACTGGGGCCATTAAACCCCTTCATCAAAATCCACGCGATATGCAATCTAGACCGTCGGATCTTGAGGAGCGAGATCGATGGTGCGGGTGGAGCCCGAAGATGGGGTGTAGGTTGGTAGGGTGGGTAGTGGAGTACAAGTGGCGGAAAATGATTGGGGCGAGGGGTTTGAGTGGAAGGTGGGGTCAGGGTGGTGACGTGTGCGTTTTGTCGGGTAGCGCAGAGTCGGGTTTGTATGCAGGATGAAAGATGGTGAAGGGATGACCGTTGGATTAGGGTTGATCAACGGCGGAGATGGCCTGGGGAAATATGAAGGAGGATGAAGTGAAAAGGGGCGGAGGCATAGTTTGCATGAGGGAAGGGGCTTAAGGACAGAGGAAGGGAATGGTCCTATGGGGGTAGAGGGGACCGGGGGTCGAGAAAGAAGAGAGCTTAGGAGGATAGCGGAGGGTCGGGGTCAGGGTTGTATTAGCGAGGCGGTTGGGGCTTAAGCAGAAAAAGGGCTTAAGTCATTTTATTTGCAAAGGGCGGGATTTAACACAAAAACAGGGTTTTTGTAATGTTTTAACAGGGTCTGATAGGTTAAAAGTTAAGATAAAACAATGTAAAAGGGGTTTTTGCATTGTTTTAAAGGTTTTTATGGGAGAATGATGTATGAGGAGGGATTTTTGAGAATCTTTTAGAGGGAAGGAAGAAATGATAAATGAGGGTGTTAGTAGAGGGGTGAATGAGGGAATTATGCCCCCCAAAATGGAGTTTCTTTAGAGCAGCAGGGTGAACCTTTGAGGAGGCATAAAGATAGGAAAGTTTAGTGAAAAATAGTCATTTTTGGGATGATGAAGGCAGTGAGACTTCTAAAGATAGTTGATAGGAAAATTATGCTATCTTTAGGTGCTTGTAGGATATCCACAATCATCTAGTGAAATATTTAGAATATAGGAGGATAATAGGCAGTTTTCACAAATGGTTGGGAAAGTTTTGTTTCTGAGCATTTTATTGAAGTTAGAGATATTTTAGTTTTTAGACATGTTGGAAATGTACATTTTCCCGTGAAAATATTTGGGCCATTTCTTTTAAAAAATACACCCCTTCTTCTTTGAGAAAAATAAACTTAAACCTTTCCACAACCTGCAACAAGAAAAGGTGCCAACATGAGTCTCTGACATGCATATCTATTTCTAACATGCATATCTATTTCTGATGTTGAGGTCTTGAAGGAATTGATTGTGGCCAGTCTACTTCGCTGAGGAATCTTCCTGATTTTTCTTTGGTTCTATCGAAGGGTGCAGTTACTAACAGATACAAGATTGTAAGCTCCCTCCAACTCTCATTAAATTGCATAATATGGATAAAACTCCATAGAAATGCCTATCATTTGCGTAAAATGCCTCGAAACACAGAATGAAGTGTTTTCTTTTTTGAAAGTTGTGTGTTATTATGGTGAAATATATTATTCTTTCTATTTTGTGCTAATATGGTGAAGAAATGGAATAGTGCTGAAGTATATGACAACAGTCTTCAATCATATTCTCAAAATATATGGGTTCTTTGTTAAGTGCATAGCTACAAGATTCGGTAATATTGCTGCTAGGAAAAATTCAACTAAAATACCAATACGGCATGGTCGATACTGTCTACTGTCCCATGAACCCATAAACCCCACAAAAAATCTCAAAAACCTTTTAATAAAATGCAAAATAGTCCAAAAATGTTTTTTTTTTTTTTTTTTGTCTATTGCATTCTTGACACTCGAATTCTTCTAAAATATGTTCATGGAATTAGCATCCATAAGAGGCAACACAATGGTAATATAATCAAATTCTTCTAAAATCTATTCAATGGAATTAGTACATGTGAAATGGTACATGTGTTATTAATTCATCAATATTTATACTTTTTAAAATGGGATTTTATAAAGAAGAGGACTTAATTACCTTATACCTTATAAGAATCTTTTTTTCGAAAAATTATAATATGTATTTTGAATTAATGTTAAAATCAATATTTCACTTGATAATTTGCAATTATGTTGATCTCAATGAAAGTGGTGTACTGTATAAAGTTCTTTTTTTTTGGTATGTAAGATCATAATAAAATAATGATAATTCTAAAGTACATGAATTTATTTGCATTATTTTCTAAACTTTATTATGTTACAGAAATTCATATTATTCTAGATTTATTATTTTACAATTATTTACAATTTTACAAATATAAATTTTTTAATAAAATCATTTCACATTAATACAATTAAAATTTTCATATTAATACAATTAAAATTTTACAAATATTTTACATATAATTAGAATTAGAATTACAATTAAAATTACAAATTTTCATGATAACCATCATACAAACATCATATTCGACTAAAAAACACATTCAAATTCACTAACATCATCGTGATCATGATCATCTAACAAAAAAAAATTAGCATTGTATAACATCATCACAAAACAAACATAAAATATACATCTCATGTCAAATAACTCATGCTATCACATACACATCTATCTGCAACCTGCACATTAAATGAACATATCTAAAATGACCTAACAATATACACATCATGATGATCACCAACATGTAAATTAAGTACAAATGCAACATGAACATAAAATACATGGACCATATATATATATATAACTGAATAATGTCAAAAATATACAATTGTAATATAAATGTCATGGATTAGCTGGTGGTACAACATCAATAGCAGTACTAGTTAAGGCCTGCTCAGTCAATGGTGTAGTCCCTATGGTCTATGGTCCAACCTGTTCATGATCGTGAGTACTGCTGGATGCTGTAGGCTACTGACTGGACGTGGCCGATGGTCTAACTTTCTCTCCATGATGACTGCTGATAGATGCTAGTGGAGGCTACTCATCTGGCGCAACGTGAGGTGAACGATCATTAGATGATGAGTCGCTGCTCGCGGACTATCGATCACGTGCTGCATCTCGACCATGCCTATAATGTGCAACGGTCATCCTCAACCGCGTAACTAAGGTCGTAGCTCCTACGACATGCCGCATCAGGCTGTACATTTCATGCGACATGCCTCTCCACATATGTAAAATCCTACCATCGGCTTGCATGTCTCTCATATTAGTGGGCCTGATGCGTGCCTCAACAATCAATGCAGTGAGTTGGTCGCCAAACTCCATCCTATATCTGCTATCAAGCCGACCACGCACCAGCAGGAGCAAGTCTCTTTGTACCAGCCTCTTGATGATCCTCAACATATGGCATGCCTTGATCGTCATCAAGATCCACACCTGGATCATGTGGTGGTGCCGGCATGTCCTCGCCATCAAAATACCATATTTCTGAAAAATATATATAAGTACAAAACAATAATTAGAAAATTTCATTACACATTAATAAAAAAAAGTTAAAGAACATGTTAGAATAAATTTAAATAAAATAGTAATATTACCTCTATCATCCGGAAAATCATCATATGTGAAGAGGATGTTGGCACACCCTCGTCAATCCAAACCAGCATAAGGACAGGGGACCATAATGAAGGAATGAAGCTCGTCAACACTGGCTAGAAACTCCAGTGCATCATGTGATATCCTCTCTAAAAACACAGTCTCGCCCCTCTTAGGCATCATCTGCCCCCACATGTGCATCTGTGCCTCGAACATCTCCCTACGAGGCTGCCGAAAAAAAGTAGGCCTCATCTTCGGAAACCTCTCAAAAAATAAACAAAAAATCTCTGAGAAAAAGGGAAGTTGACCCTCCCTTGTGCATGAGCACGACATCTATCTAAGGATGTACAGAACTACCACAAAAAAATGGCAGACTACCTAACAAGTCGTGGCTCCTGTACTAAAGAATCAACATAATATAGAAGCGAGCAACTAATGCGTTGCCCGTCACTCATGTTGTGTGAAATGGTCGAAATCATAAGTGAGAGGCACCTCACCTCTTGATTACCAAATGCACCAATACATAACTGACTTCCGGAGACCTGAAAATATGAAGGAGACAGTATATCTGCACTAATGGATCTCTTGGAGTACACTAATTGACTCCCTGCTGAATAAACAACTGGAACCTCTGGGAACGAGGGAAAATCCACCCCTCTTCTCGATATCCCTGTAATGAAATATATGTCCTCCTAAGTGGGTGTGTGTGACTAGTTAGGACCAACCTGGAAATCCTGTCGGTGAGAATTCCACCTGCGGATAAGATGTCTCAAAAGCACACCATGGCCCTTTAGGGAAGTAGCCTCCTCATAGAACTTGAGGAGGCCTACCTGTGTTAGGAGCCCCTAGGTAGCTGTTGTAATAGGGTGAGGGTACGCATCTCTCTCCCTCTCTCGTGCCTCCCACAAGCAAACCATGTCATACTACTTCGCCTGTTGTTGCTATTGTTCCCCCTCTTCTCTCCTTTCAGGTCTCTGAATGATTGACATATTAAATACAATTTTTTTATTAAATGAGACATGTATTTAGGAATCTACATATATAATTTTTTTTGGAAAAAAAAAAACAAAACCATCGGTGCGCCACAAAAAATATTCATGCACCGGTTTCGGTGTGTATTTTTTTTGTCGTGCACCGACGACGGTGCACCAGATGATATTAAATGCACCGGCGGTGGTGCACCTGACTAAACTCTTCACCCCAGGGCATATAGTTCAGTCAACGCACCGACCTCCTGACATCATTACATAGTCAACGGTGCGATATTTTACCAAGCCGCACCATTGACCCTATCAAAATGTGGAATGTGGTGTGCTGACAAAAATACCCACCCCGAGGCAGATATTTGAGTCAACGCACCGGCTTGCCGCTATTCCACTTGGTCAACAGTGCAACCGGGTAACCGATCACCGCACCGCACTTTTTTAAAAATTTTAAAATAACACGGTACGCATTCGGCACTGCCCCGGAACTGGTGCGGATACTGTTAGCACTGATTGCGGCGTGACTTGTAAATTTACAGGCATCACCATGAACCGATGTGAGCCGAATGGCTCGAGTGCACCGCGCGACAATATTTTGTTTATTTTAAATGGTTAATTTTAAAGTTATTTGAAATTATAATCCACTAAAAGGCTTAATTATGGAAAAAAAAGAAAAATACTTGTACATTTGGCCGACGAGGAGGCATATTGACTATATAATTTGCAAAAGAAAAATTTCCCACCGTTTTGCAAAATTCAAGCTGGAGATTGGTGGGCAATGCATAGCAACAGTGCATGCAATGGGTGAAATGGGAGCATTGATGTCAGGGCGGCTCAGATAAGGATAAATTGCATTGGTGCTTTAGAGCTCTGGAGCACTAAGAAAAGTGAAAAATGCAGTTTTTGGCCATATTTTATTTATTTATTTAACCTTGTTTCGGTGCGCGGGGTTTTATAGGTGCACCGGTGCGGTTTCTTAAGACCGCACCGGGCGGTTTCTATTTTGGCATGGCGTTTTATGACGCACTGGTGCAGAAGAGTTGTAAAGCACCGATGCACTACAGTAATAAGATGCACCGGGCCAGTGTGTACGGAGTGCACGGTGTCTGGTGTGCCATTTTTTTGTGTGCACCGTTGCTTTCTCTTGTTGAACGCACCGGTGCGGTTTATGATGATAAGCACACCGGATGAAAAACATCCGCAAAAATCTCCACCCACCAACCTCCTCTAGTAACCTCCGCTATAAATAGATGTATGGGGTATTTTTATAAGGGGTTCCTCAAAAATATCCGCTAGAGGGTCTTTTCCTTGTAGTGAAATAGGCTCTTTAGCACTTGTTTACTCACATTAGCTCTTTGGTCCTTGATGATGGATGGAGTAACCATTCGAAATGTTGGATGGATCAAAATCCATTACACAGTTCTCTTTATAAAATATCCAATAACATCTATATTGTTTCCACATGGCAGATACATTGAATCCCTTGCCCACATGTCGCCATCTATAACACAATGTCATTTCCCACCCTAACATGCCATGTCAAGATTCCTTATTGGATTTCAATAGTTTTGGGAGGAAACCCCGATATCCTTGTTTCATAATCTAGAAACCCGATACCCAAAGGCTAATATTCACTACACCATCATCATATAACAAGAAAACACATATCCATTTGATGACATTTTAGGTTTTGTTAATATTTGAGGGTATGCTCGATATGGAAGCCCCATCCTCTCGATAGATTGACATCGATAGTACATTGATGTTCCATTTACCACTGTGAATCCACTCCTCTCGTTAATAGATGTTCCATATCCTAGGTCTGACCTACATACAATACATGGATAATCCACTCACAACAATTTCCTCGACTTGATTGATAGACATCATATGACACAAATATTCTCATTGACTAATGGACTTGTCAGGGTTTTTTAACATCAGGGAATTCATGTGGACCTTGTATTATTCGAAATCTAATACGCATATCACCTCCACCTCGATTTTTACCTAGCCACCACCTCAACATCATTGTGCACTCTAATCCATGTCATCTATACCCATTGGCATGCCTCATCAACACCACAATAACGTGTCATGCTATGAATCAACTACTTTGTGCCACATCAACATGACACATCACTTTCCAAATTGACACGTTACCTCAGAAAAAACAATCAACACCACATTAATATGCAATGTCACCAAAATTCCATGCCAACATGCCACCTCCAATACCATATCGGGCATCATTGGTATTAGGAGGAAATATTGATATCTAGGTCTCAATCTCCCAAAAATTAACCTTCAAAAGCATGATATCCTTATACTCTTGTCCCCAAACCCATCGACTAATCACTGTTGAACCTTTTGTCAATCGACAGACAATGTGGGTTCTAATTGCATCAGGGACTTCACCCAATATTTTTTGTTTTATTCTCCTAATAACCAATAGAAAAAATGGCATTACTTAGTGGTTGAATGCCTGATAGCCCCTTTCTTCGAGGCTCTTGGTCACATCTCTCATGGACCATGTGACTAGGGACTAAGACCAAGGACTATGATCCCCAAATTTCTAACGTCTCTATTGTATCATTCCAATCTGTGTTAAAGGGGTAAAACCTTGGGTTTCCAATATGCCCAAACTGAGAGTTGATGAGCCAATTCCCGATGACCAATTCTCTATACATTGATGAAAAATGTTCCCTTAGTTGTTAATAGATTAAATCATTTTAGTGTCAAATAACTTAAGATTGTTGTTTGTTTGTAAAGCATGACACCTGGGCCTGATATTCTAATACTCTAGTAGTCTACTCTTCTAGGAATCAGGCCCCTATAAAATTTAAGGGTGAAATTTCGCCCATGGGAAAAAATATGGGGTTTTGTATTTTGGTTGGGAATTTTTTTTGCAAATATGGGTTTGAATATGCATTTCCAAATATTTATAGAGCTATTACCCCATGGGAATTTGAGGGTGGATACTTGGAAAATTCATTTCTCTTTTCAAAATTTTAACTAGATCCTCCCATTAGCCTTATTCTTCTGGTAATGACAATTACTAAGATATTTTTCACTATACTTTTGTGGAAAAGATAATTTTTTGGAGGTATTTCACCTTGTGGAATTCATATTCATTCTATTCAAGTTTCCATTTACCCAAATTTGTTAGAATTTCATATTTTATAATAACATTTAGCTCACACTTCATGGAATCAAGGGTTTATACGAAGTCAATGGTCCCTATATAAAGTACCAAGAATTGAGGTTGCAATGGAGGTTGATACAAAATTTGCATCAAATTTTCAACTCTTTTTGGCTTATTCGACATCTAGCAAATACATGCTATAGCTACCACGACCTCTTCAAACTTATACTTTTTAATTCTGTAAGCACCCATGTCCATGTTATTTGAATCTCCAAATCAATTAGGCTATAATGGGTACTGTTGAGATAATGTGAGTGAAATTATTTTAGTTTATGATAATTTATTTTTGTAATTAATTTCTTCTTGGAGATTATTTATAGATATCTATAGAACTTGATTTTTAGTCTTTACCCTCTAAAGCCATTATGATTAGAGTTATCCTTTCTCTTAAATATACCACTTGATTCATACTATTATTTGAAGTTTGATTGGATTTACCTAGTTTAACATATTTTTTGTTAACATTTACTACTAATTTGGTTTACTTAATTAAAATTATGCTATGATATTCCTTTTTATACATAAATTGAATTGAACATATAAATGTGCATCAATGGATTAATGTCAAAAGTACAATCAAAATCTATTCTTATGTACTTTTCTTGTGAAGTCATAACCTTTTTTATGGGTTTTCGCAAGGCTACACAACCATTCAGCCTTTTACAAAGTTACCACTTGGAAAATAAATTGGGAGAATGCTTTCTTCTAGTTGAAATCTTAACCAAGGTTCTCACATGTACATCAAAATGATCATATAGGCTCAAGCTTGATTAGCAAAGAAATTCCAAGAAGACATGTTAAGTGTAAAAGTATTCATTTTTTATTAGTTCCAATACCAATTCAAACTACCTGGCTAGAACACAAAAATTAAGAGAAGCAGATATGGACATCACATGCATTACAAGTTTGATACTTTTGTTTCAATAAGTTAGATCTCTAAACCAAGCATAAAATTACATTGGATAATATTTCATTAAACACTTAGGATAATTGAAATCACTTAGAAGTGACAGTTGTGCAATTGGTCTCTTGGTTGCCAAGTAACATATCACCATTTACTTAAGAATAAAGTTTACAATATATTTTATGAAAGAAAAATGATTGCAACCAACAAAATCAATTAAGGTATTATATCAATTGGTTTAGATAAGTTGAATCTAAAGACAACCTCTAGGTCAAAAACATTCTCAAACAAGTTCTTAGTTGGAGAAATTACAGTGTTTCATAGGATTTAACATGCCCAATTTTATAAGGGAAATATGCCTTACACTTATGTCAAAAGGAATGTCACATGCATGGATCTTACTAGTCATAACATGGGAAGGGATGAGGACATTTTCACTATGATTTGTATTAAGTCCCAACATATCAACTCATGGAGAACCCTAATGTAAAAGCATCATTGATTGTAGGGATTTTACTTCAACTCATGGAGAAAACAACACAAAATATCAACCTATAGTAGATCTATGTGATGTTATCATTCATAGTGATGTTATCTTGTTCTTCCTAAAATCATTCCCTAAATAAGCACTTAGATTATTCTTACATATAGCCTATTTTGATCATACAAGTTGTCAAGTTTATTTCTCTACACTGGAAATATATCAATGCCAAAATAGTATATGTTAGGTCCCTATATTACTAGTGTAGTCCCTTATTGTTGCTAGTGTAGCCCCCTTATTGTTATTTTTGTACCCCTGTAACCCCCATATTTTTATTATTGTGCCCTTACATTGTTATTGTTAGGTCGGCTAGGATTATATTGTGACCCCATGGACTCCTATATATATAAATGAGGTTTTGTCATTTGTATCATCAAAGAATTTTTCATTTATATAATGTAAATTAGGTTTCCCCCTTGAAGCGGCTGATTTCTAAGGCATTTATCTCTCTTTTATTATATTTTTGGAGCTAGTTTCATAACATTTGGTATCAAAGATTTGGATTCTAGGGTTTCGCTGTTGCAAACAGGTCATCGTGGAATTTTCGCTCTAACTTTTTTTCTAAGAAGTTTCAGAGGATAAAAAAAACCCATTTGCGAAGAAATCCTGAGGAACTTTGTGTAAAATTTTTAGATCTTGGTTCGCAACATTTTCGGATATATGATATGTGGAAGTTAGGATTTTTGCAGCCTCCCGAATTTCATCTCAAAGAGGTGACCTTAGTAAAATCGTCATAACTCTCTCTATGAGCATCAGATTGGAATTCTGTAAAAAGTGGCCAAAAGTACACAGACTGTGGTTTCCTATGTATCCATGTCAGAGATGAAGGAGGAAACGGTGACACGTGGCACACCGTACAGTTCTCTCCTCTTGAACAGTCTAGTTAGGTCATTGTGCGAGACTGTGAATAACTTTGTCATGAAACATCCAAAGTAGGTCAGACCTGTGGAATTGGAAAGAATATTCAGAGGGATACTACATGACCAAATTTCAAATATTTAAGATATGCAATCATAGAGATAATTCAGTTTCAATACCGAGCTCCTAAAAAGAAAGAAAAGGTGTGTATTTTTTCAAATTGCATAAGTATTGTTTGAAAAATCAGTTTGAAGTGATTCCAAGGGAATATTAAAGAATAGATATCAATATTGGGTTCTAAAATCCCCCTAAAAATAATTCAACACCCATTAATCCCCCAGAATACTCTACTACGACTCATGTAGAATAAGTGCAACATGATATATCAAATTACAAGAGCAAGTGCACAAATTTGAAAACATAAGGCATCAAAATGGAATTGAAGTTTTAAAGAAAGGCGTCGAAGCTAAGATGGATGGTTTGAAGAAAGGCATGGAAGATAAAATGAATGTCATGGAAGATAAGATGGATGGCATCGAATTTAAGATGGATGAAATTGACGAAAAAATGAAAGAAAACACGAAAGACATGAAGAATGACCTAAAAGCAGACATGGAAGGTTTGAAGGAAGGTTTGAAAAATTTGATACAAGAAATGATTCCTAATGGAGAAAATATAGTAGAGGAAACTCATGATGAGAACAAAATAAATGTTAATCGTGATTTCATAAACTCTAATTTTGGATGGAAGAACCACCATATTCCAAAGATGGATATGAGGAAGTTTGATGGCAAGGATCCCGTAACATGGATACTACAGATGGAGCAATATTTTGATCTCAATAATGTGCAAAACACACAAAAGGTACGCATTGCAACTTTACATTTAGAGCAAAATACATTTGTATGGTATCGATGGCTTTGCTCCCGTAAAAAAATTGTCACTTGGTCAATTTTTACGGAGGAAATGATAGCACATTATGAGGATACAAAGAGCAACACCTTCTTTAGCCAATTGATAAATCTTAAACAAAAGGGTTTAGTGGGGGAGCACATTGAGGACTTCCAAAAATTGAATATAAGGGTAACTAATATTCCAAAGGAACACAGGATTGATCTCTTCATAGGTACTTTAAAGGATAACATCCAACATGAAGTTCGCATTTTGGAACCTGATTCATTGGAGAAGGCATTTAGGTTGGAAAGAAAAATTGAATGTAAAATTATGGCGACAAGGAAGCCTACCACTCACTTCTATAAAGAGGGAAGTGTTGCTACTCCTAGATTTCCACAACCTACAAGGTTGACACCACAACAATTGGAAGAAAAAAGAGCAAAAGGGCTTTGCTACGGTTGTGATAGAAAATACACTAAAGGTCATAAGTGTGCTGAGAAGAAATTATTTTACATAGATTGTGAAGAGGAAGAAGAAAATGAACAAGAAGAGGATATACACCAGGAACCAGCCCCAGAAGAGGAAGAAATGAATCCGACCATATCGTGTAATGCACTGGCAGGAATTACCACTACTCAAACTCTCAAGATAGAAGGACAAATCAAGAAGAAAAAGGTAATAGTGTTGATTGATTCAGGTAGCACCCATAATTTTATTCATTGTAAGGTAGCCAAGGAATTAAATTGTTTCCTATACCCAGCACCAGAATGCCAAGTGATGGTTGCAAATGGAGGAACTATAAATTGCTCTGGGAAATGCAATAATATCAAGCTAACCATGGGGGAATATGTATTGACTAGTCCAATGCTTTCCATTCCTATGGGAGGTGCTGATGTTGTACTAGGAGTACAATGGTTACAATCTTTGGGGACGGTAGCTTTTAATTTTCAAGAACTTTTCTTGAAATTTTTTTCAGAAGGAAAGGAAGTCGAATTACGGGGTATTGCAGGGAAACCGGGAAAGATAATAAGCTCTAATGTCATGACAAAGCTTCTAAAGAAAGAACAACGAGGCGTAATTGCACAATTATGCTCACTAGAAGTTCCAACATCAAAATCATCTATTTCTGCAGATCTCCAACAAGTCTTGGACAATCATTCCAAGGTGTTTGAAACTCCCAAAGGATTCCCACCTATTCGTGATCATGATCATGCTATTCATTTGATTCCAGGAAGTGTTCCTCCAAACATCAGGCCTTATAGATATCCTTATATCCAAAAGAGCGAAATTGAACGTATGATTGCAGAAATGTTAGAGGCGGGTATAATTCAACCTAGTCAAAGTTCTTTCTCTGCTCCTGTAGTATTGGTACACAAGAAGGATGGATCATGGCGAATGTGTCCAGATTATAGGGAGCTCAATAAGCTCACCATCAAAGATAAATTTCCCATTCCTGTGATTGATGAATTATTGGATGAATTACATGGAGCAATTTATTTTACCAAGTTGGATCTTCGTTCAGGATATCATCAAATTAGAATGAAGACTGAAGATATTCCAAAAACAACATTTCTAACTCATGAGGGTCATTATGAATTTTTGGTCATGCATTTTGGCCTTAACAATGCAACTTCTACATTTCAAGGGTTGATGAATTCCATTTTCAAACCCTTCCTTAGAAAATTTGTGCTAGTATTTTTTGATGATATACTAATCTACAGCAGGTCTTGGAAGGATCATGTTGAACATGTTGACAGGGTGCTCAAACTATTGCAGGAGAAACAATTATATGCAAAAAAGTCCAAATGTTTCTTTGGAGTACAAGAGGTGGAATATCCGGGTCATATTGTATCTCACGAGGGTGTTAAAGTGGACCCTAACAAAATTAAAGCCATTAAGGAATGGAAAGTTCCCACAACCATAAAGCAGTTGCGAGGATTTCTCGGGTTAACAGGGTATTATCGCAAGTTTGTTAAGAATTATGGGAGAATAGCAGCAACTCTAACAACATTATTGAAGAAAGATGCATTTTCATGGACTCCTGAAGCAACTAAGGCCTTTGAACATCTTAAAGAGGCAATGTGCCTAGCACCGGTCTTAGCTACGCCAGACTTCACAAAAACGTTTATTGTGGAATGTGATGCCTCATGAAATGGAATTGGCGTTGTTTTAATCCAATAAGGAAGACCCATTTCTTTTGAAAGTCGTCCAATCAAAGGAAAGTATTTATAGAAATCTATTTATGAGAAGGAAATGTTGGCAATAGTACATGCACTAAAGAAATGGCAACCTTACCTAATGGGAAGACACTTTAAGGTAAAAACTAATCATGATAGTCTTAAATACTTTTTGGAACAAAGAATATCTTCAGAAGAGCATAAAAAATGGGTCACAAATATGTTGGGTTATGAATTTGAAATAATCTACAAAAAATGGAAGCTAAATGCTGTTGCAGATGCACTCTCAAGAAAGGATGAAGAGGTGGAAGCATTGCTTTGTGCCATTTCTATTAGCCAACCAGATTGGATAACCGAAGCAAGGGATGAATGGAAAAAATACGAAGAAGTGTGGACACTCATAAGTTGCAGCAAAATCCACTACATCTGATACATTTAGTTGGAAAAATGATTCCTTATGGTACAAATATCGCTTATATCTTTGTAATAATTTCGAACTAAAACAAAATATTCTTTTGGAATTGCACACTTCTCCCTTAGGAGGAAACTCAGGATTTTTAAAAACATACCACAGGGTGAAGAAAGAATTTTTTTGGGATGGCCTTAAATCTGATATTCAAAAGATTGTGGCAGAATTTTTGGTTTTCCAGCAAAATAAAGTTGAGACAATTAAGAACCCGAGTCTTCTACAACATTTATCCATTCCAAGTCAACATTGGGAGGAAATTTCAATGGATTTATCACAGGTTTACCTAAGTTCGAAGGAAAGAGTGTCATCATGGTGGTAGTTGATAGACTTAACAAGTATGCACACTTTTGTGCATTATATCATCCATTTAAAGCAAGTACAATTGCTACTGCATTTATGGAAACAATTCAAAAGGTACATGGAAACCCAAAGATTATTATTAGTGACAGATATCCCATTTTTATTGGATTTTTTTGGACGGAATTATTTTCTTGTTTGGATACTCAACTAGCTCATAGCTCATCTTATCATCCTCAATCCGATGGGAAAACTGAGATAGTGAACAAATTTTTGGAAGGGTATCTTCGTTGTTTTCTATCTGATAAACAAACACAATGGGTCAAGTGGTTACCTCTGGCTGAATGGTGGTATAATACTTCCTTCCATATTGAAACAAAAATGACCCCATTTATGGCACTTTATGGATATCATCCACCATCCATCACATAATATTTAAGAGAAAATTGTAAGGTTAAAGAAGTGGAAGATCACATCTAACAACAACAACAAGTTATCCAACTCGTAAAGGATAACCTAATTTTGGCACAAAATCGAATGAAACAACAAGCAGATCAACATCGCAACGAGAAATTTTTTTATGTAGGAGACTAGGTATTTTTATGACTACAACCATATAAAAAAATGTCCCTCAAGAAAGCTAAGAAGGATAATAAATTATCGCCAAAGTACTATGGTCCTTATAAGGTGTTGCAAAATATTGTCACTATGGCATACAAATTGGAGCTTCCTGTTTCTTCTCGAGTGCATCTAGTTTTCCATGTTTCATGCTTAAAGACGGTTATAGGTGAAAAACTTCCAGTTCAAACAATATTTCTAGAACTTTATGAGGAAGGAAAAATCATATTGGAACTTGAAGTAGTCACGGAAACAAGAAATCGACAACTACGAAATCGATCAATTTGAGAGTATCTCATAAAGTGGAAGAAATTACCCACTGAAGATTCTACATGGGAGGATTAGAATTTTATACAGAAGCATCTAGAGCTACTCAAGAATTTAGGACAACACTTTTTTGAAGGAGAGGGGCATCTTAGGTTCCTATATTACTAGTGTAGTCCCTTATTGTTGTTAGTGTAGCCCCCTTATTCTTATTGTTGTACCCTTGTAACCCAATATTTTAATTATTGTTCCCTTACATTTTTATTGTTAGGTCGGCTAGGATTATATTGTGACCCCATGAACTCCTATATATTGAAAGTAGGTTTTTTAATTTGTATCATCCAAGAATTGTTCATTTATGTAATGTAAAGGAGGTTTCCCCCTCGAAGTGGCTGATTTCTAAGGCGTTGATCTCTCTTTTCTTCTATTTTTGGAGTTGGTTTCATAACAATATACTACAACATTTGCATCAAATATTTGAGAAAAAATCCCTTTATGTACCTCCACTTTGACCCTAAATACAAACAACTAGCTTATACTTTCTTATCAATAAGTAAATGTGCCAATTTTTTCTTTAATACGACCTTAAGGATATTCTCTCTTTCCCCAACCAAGTTAGCTTATAATTGTAGCACTTGTAACATTTAAGATTGCATTCCAATATATTTAGCCAATTAGAAGTTCTAATGCATTCCTGATGAAAATATATCTAGCAATAGTTGCATTTAACATGCTTCTTGACCAATATATCCATCCCACACTAGGTAGTAAGTACAAGCACAATTAAAACTTCATCTCTCTTTACGTTATATAAAAGGTCTAAAGATACATTATTCTTTTCATTTCGTTTCATCAATATTTACAACTTGTTTAGAATCCCTTGCATAATCCTAGAGAAGCTTATCTTCAAATAAATTTAATAGATACATTTACACAATAAGATATTATAAACTCCTCTCAGTAATATTTGTTTCTACTTCCTTAATCTCTTTAATTTTCTACCATATTTGAGAGTACATATAGGAATGCCTTTCTTATTCCCAAAGTCCAATAAATACTTTAGCCTTACCACCTTCATATATATTTTCCAAAAAACATGACATTCCCCAAAAGAAATATCCTCTTTTTTTCATGGACTTATGATCATGACAATGATATTCTATATATTTAATATCCTTCTATTTAATATAATCCTCTCCCATCCCTTATGACAACTTGTTGGTGTAACATTGAAATAAACACAATGATAGAATAAAATCAATGATTGCATAAATGTTTTTAATATTTCATTGCTAACATGCCAAGCCTTAGCTATGTCAAATATTTTCTAAGGTTCATTATATGTAATTCTATTTATCTTCCATATCACTTAATATGAATCTTGTTTCAGTGAAATTCCTAGCTTATTTATTATGCCCGACCAAATTCTACAACAATGTGTATATCTCTTTTATTTGTTGGAATCTATCTCCTATAAGGAATACATGTATCGTCCTCCTATACACATTTTTATTCCATTACTTAAATTAATCATGACCCCTTACATGCTAATAGATGAATGCATATTCAATTGTAGTAGATAATTTCAAGCACATAAAGGTTTAATCTTAAAAACATGTTCACCTGCCATTTTTTCCCCTATCTCAATGTTGGAACAAACAAATATCCCAACTTTATATGTTGTTTGTACATAGCTATGATAATGTATTTATTTTGAGACTTATAATTATGAATTACCTTCGTTGCACAAGCTAGTGAATTTTGGATTGGTGAAGTTGGAGATGTTAGCACAATACACAAAAATGATATCAAATTATTATGCAATTGATTATAAATATGAACTCACACTAAGCTAGCGTGATTGTATATCCAAGTCCATTTTCATTCAAAATATATTTTCATTACAAAATAATTTTAATGGGGGAGTGTATGCATCGAGAGTTATTCCATCTTGCAATAATGAACTCACTCAGATAATGAAAGAGTGACACTATTGTAATAATATGAATATTGTAATTTCATTAGGAATAGATTGGTGTTATTCGTGAATGCATCTAAAGTGATTTATATATATACACTCATGGCACTCAGAGAAACTAATGCATGATTTTCCCTTAGGTTCTGTTGAAGCCTCGAAAATTGTTGCTTCAAACATTGGGGGAAAACCACCTGGTCCGAACCTTAGAACAACTCCTTATCTGTTTGGAATGGTGGCTCCAACTGGATTCATAGTACCAGTTTCCTAGTAATGAAAAAGATTGGTGATAGGGTGTTTGTGCAAGTGAATAATGGAACTAACTAACTGAGCTAATCTGTCTAACTTAATCTATGACTTGCAAATAATTCTAAAACTAACCCGGGTATTAAATATGAATACGACTTAAAGATTGTTTCAATTAAAAAATAACCATGAAAATGTATTATTTACTTAAAAGAAAGATACAGTATCATATAATGATAACTCTGTTTAAGAAATTAAACAAAGTTATAATAGCACATCGCATTCATAAATTTATATCGTTTACACACACTATGAAATATGATATCCCTCTATCTTCAGAAATGATATGATAAAGAAATATTTGAGAAACAAGCATATATAAGCGATAACAATTTTTAATGAGAATATTTCATCACATAAAGAAAATAAAATGAAATCGATAGAAATACCAGACACATTTGATATCTTCCTGATACGATTTGATATTCTGATCCTACGCTTTAACTTAGAACAATCTTCAAGGTACAAAAATGCAACTCTAAAAAATATTTCACCATGAAATCACAGGAATCTTGTGCTTTAACTTAGAACAATCTTCAAGGTACAGAAATGCAACTCTCAAAAATAATTCACTATGAAATCACAAGATATGATCCTTTATAAAAATAAGATAGTTAAGGAGTACATAAATGTATTTTCCAAGCCCAAAATATTACAAATTGAGGACCCCTTCTAAAATGCTTGAAAGGGGTTTAAATAGGAAATTCAGAAAAAAAAATTAACTACAACTTATGCTAGAAATGATCATCAGAGATCCAAGAATAGACTTGCGATATCAAATAAAACAGATTCATTGAATTTATTCAATCCCCAATGTGCTAAGCTGGAAAATTTTAAGCATATCTTTAACTTCAGTTGGATGACTCAGCCTTGAATGCAACTGACTAGTGTATGTGGCATTGGAGAGTTCTGGAATGATGGAATTGATGGCATTAGAAAGGCATTTGATTACCATCTGCTGACTGTGTGGTTTAATAAAATATGTCCATAGGACATCCCATGTAATTTCCTATTTTTTACTGATTTTTTGATTCTGATTGATTGATTCCTGCTTCCACCTAGTATCAGTTTCTTTTACCCTTGGCAGCTTTCCTGGAGTACAATCTGAAATTAAATTAGCTGCATATAGACCATCATTAACCAATTTTTTCAGATTGTTCATTATGGTTCTTTCTCTTGATGTAGCACGGTCTTATTTAATCAGATGTGTTTCCCATTCAACAAATAAAATCTCTTTATGATTTTCTTCAATTCTGGGAAGATTTGCAATCTTTCCCTGTTCTGAGTCCTGCCATGAAATAAATTCTAAAATATTTTCATCTGCATTTTCAAATTCTATTCTTGTGTTGACTGCTTCATCGATGAGAGATGATGTTATTTCACATAGAGTTTTAGCTTGTGCAATTTTTTGACATAGATCATCCAACTGTTGAGATAACAACTTACTTGTTTCCAGAGCTTCTGTTTTGAATTGGTCAATTTTAGGATAATCCTTGAATTTATCCAATCTCGCTTGAAATATTTTACTTTGCTCTTCTTTGGAAACATTTTCATTTTGCAGCAATGTCTGCAATTTGGATACCTCTTGAGACAACTGTTGTTGTTTATTTAAAGCTTGTTGATCAAGCTTGCTCTTTTCAATACTCAAATGTTATTCTAATTGTTTGACTCTGAGTCTTTCTTCTTCCAACTGCTGCTCTAAATGTAATATATTTTGCTGATCACCTGTTGTTATTTCTTCTAATAATTCTATCTGTAAGTCTTTTTATTTTACCAATTGAGTGAATTTAGTAGCTTTATCTATAATAGCTGCACTATAGGCACCTGCATATTGTGATAGTTTGGTAAGATCCTCTGAAGGATTTACTTCAGTGTTCTTCCAAACAAAATTCATTAATTCAACTTGTGAAGTTTCAAGTGGTCCTATATCAATCCTCCTTCTCTTTCTTTGTTTTCTGACAAAAACCCTATGCTTAGGGCTGTAAAAGATATCCAGAGGAGGTATGTCTTTAACTCTCAGCACAATTTCTTCAGATGGATTTTAGGAATGATCTCAATATCCTGATTGTTTAGATTATCAACTTGAGGATTGGTTTGTTCTCCTATTTGCTGAGCGAATTGTTCATATTGTTGTAGAAAATGGGGAGTAATAATCATTTCAATAGAATTTCCCTCTTTCCGTGAGGCCTTTTTTCTTTCAAGTTGATCATCGGGCTTATTACCTGTATCTTCTTTTTCAGACTATACATCAAGATTTCTACCTGTATTCTCCTTCTCTGACTGCACATCAATTTTGCTGGTTGTCACTTCTTTCTCTGTTTTTCTGGCTTTATCTTCCTTTATCTTTTGTTCTATTTCAATACTTTTATTTTCTTGTGAAGGAATCCTCAGCTGGTCAAGGGGAACTTTAAGTAATCTCTGGCTTCTGAACTGCATAAATTTATTCATATCTTCTTCTTGAAACTTAGATTTAGCTATATCATAAACTTGGGAAAATTTCTCAATTGAGACAAATAAATCATCAAAGTCATCAGGTTCATGCTCAAACTGAGCAATTTGGACCAAAGTTGTGAAATCAAAAGCCACTTTATTTGGATCATATTGTCTGCTTGGAACGGTTGCAAGCTTAATATTTCTTATCTTAAGGGCTTCTTTTTCAGCATGCTTAAAATTATTAAGGGTATAGGTTCCACAATGGAAAGGAAAAGTAGGCCACATGAATTTTTTGGAATTATTTAAACACCTGTACATCCCTTTTTCTGTCAACTGGTAAGAAATCTCTTGAGCTAAAAGTTTACCAGGGACATATAGAGGTAAGACATGAGGTTCAAAAATGCTTCCAAATACTCTAATATAGGTGAATTTCTCTTCACCGAACCAATTTACGATTTGGGATATGTCAAGTTTTGACTTATCAGAGAGCCGAGGAGGGGGTTGGTTAAAAATGGTTTGGTAAATAGGCAACATGTAGCCATGGAAAATTCTGTATACATGGTTCTTGAAATGGGCTTTCCACAAATTCTTATGGTAGATGTGTATAGGGATAGGATCTTGAGGGGTCCTTTTCCAACCCAGAATAGGAAATTCAGAATTAAAACACAAGGCATCTAAAATATAAGAATATAAATGAAATGGGGGAACATTTCCAGTATACTTATTTCTTCTATAATCTAGAATCTTATTTGCTATTTTTTCCGATAAAATAACTGACCAATCCATAATAACAGAACCAACAACGGCCTCAATCAGGGGTACCATTTGAATAGAAAACCTTGCAGAATTATCATACCCAAAAAGTCTGCACATCATGGCAGCAACATAGCAATACAAAGGTGCGAGAGATTCTACAGAATACATACCTGAGGTCTCATGCTTATGTTTGTCTAGAGCTCGTCTCCATTCTTTAATTGGGTCTGATTCAATTTCATTGCTTGAGGTGAAATCTTCTATGAAGGCTTTGTTGTAGGTCTTTTGAGGATTTGGCAGATGGTACATTGCTTTGATGTCTTCTGCTCTAAAGGACCCAAAAATATTTCCCCCAACTGTCACACATTTTCTATTTGTGATGGTGGTGTTGTCTATCACCCATCGTATTATGTCATAATATGGGAATACATTCGACCGAGCTGCAATTCTATGAAGAAAAGAATTTGAGAGTTCTTTAAGGGGATTGTCATATGAATTTGATTCTTCATATGGCACTGTTGCCTTTACCTCTGTAACTGTAGGGTCTTCTTTTTCAAGCAAATTATAGACTTCTTCCTAGGAAAGCTTCTTGATACCCTGGAACGTAGTATCCGTAACTAGCTTTATCTTGGCTGGATTTTATTTTGGCATTGTGGTAATGGTAGCAGTCTTTGAGGCGGCAACGGTTCTTGATTTCTTAAGTTTCTTAGATATTTTCTTCATCTGGTATCATTTCAATGATTCGGCGACCGAGAGGGTTTGATGTTCTAGAACTCTGAAAACGAGAAAAAACCTTTAAGAAGCGGGAAAAAATGGAGTT
Source organism: Pinus albicaulis (assembly GCA_034641835.2). Taxonomy (NCBI): domain Eukaryota; kingdom Viridiplantae; phylum Streptophyta; class Pinopsida; order Pinales; family Pinaceae; genus Pinus; species Pinus albicaulis. Next base: position 759,214,176 of record CM076578.1, on the reverse strand, counting down.
AGAAGAACAACCATGCAAAAATATTTTATTAATGATTCCAAATTGATTAAGTCCGTATTTAAAATTGAATGCCTTAAAGGATAGTCACACTCACGCATTCATAATAGAATTGATTACCATAATTCGTTAGATTTTCAAATTAATGATGCTCGTACAATTGGAGATCGGTGATATTAAAATCTTAAAAAAAAAATGTCCTTTTGAAGCTTCTGATTGCGATAGGGCGATAAATGATATATGTGAAGTGAAAATAGCGATTTGTGAAGACTGATGATTTATTGCATCAGAGTTTTCTAAAGGAGAAACAAAACAACATCTCATGTTTTCTCGATTTGCGATTCACAATAAAGTCATATCACATTAGATACTTTCAAAGGACTTGAGTTGTACATGATCTTCGCCGAAATGAGATTGCCATGATGGTGGGGTCCATCGCATCAGATATTTTATAAAACAAGTAGTCGTGATGTTTCTTTTTCGAAATGCAATTACGATAAGTCACATCGCATCGGAGTTTTGCAAAGAAAATATGAAAACATAACACTCTACTGATTTGCGATTGCGATGATGGTGGGGTCCATCGCATCAGATCTTTTATAAAACAAGTAGTTGTGATGTTTCTTTTTCGAAATGCGATTGCGATTATGACATCGTGTCGGAGTTTATAAAATAGACCCGAATGAAATATGACTTATTCAAAATGCGATTGTGATAAGTCACATCGCATCGGAGCTTTGCAAAGAAAATATGAAAACATAACACTCTACCGATTTGCGATTGCAATTTACTTTATCGCATCAGACTTTTTAACATGAGAACTTTTACACTTTTTGCCGATGCGATATAAGATTTATAGTTGATCGGGTCGGAATAAAATTAATGTTAAATTTTTTTATTTTCACTTGAGATATGCGATATGTGATACATGCTTTTTAATCAATGAATATTTTTATTGTTTTATTTTATAATGATCGGATTCCCTCAAAGTTTTTTATTTCTATCTAAATAAGAAAGGGGACCCATTTCTAAATGAAATTTATTCTAAAATTTTCAAATGGGGAGGGTTTTTGTATAGTACAACAGGTTCAAATGAAAATACTCTTGAAATAATAGGGTTCCAAAAACACTATGTTCTCTAAGAGTTCTAAATAATGTCCAAGGAATATTTATTATATTGACCTACTTTTGAGAAAAAGTGTTTCTATTTACTGTATTAAATTTCATTAGCAGAGGTAGTATGATTGGACTCTTAATAAAAAAATAAATATCATTCATTTTTATGCTAGTTAAATCCATAAACCTTAAATCTTGACAATTTTGTTTAGGGTTTAGGTTACTTGCGTTGTATTATAAAACAAATGATTTAGTTTTTGCAATTTATTTTCTAACATCGTTGTAGAAAATCCAGTATTAAATTTTATATAAAAAATATAAGACATAAAATCCATATTTTATTGTGTGGATTCTACTTTCTAGAGTTACATGCATTATGGAAGTTATCACCCCAAACTCTTACACATCACCTAAGCTACACCGCCAAATGATGTGCTCTACATATTAGATGGAGTAGATGGGATGAATTTTATGTGCAAAGGGTAGGCTTGTTTTTTAATACGCCTTCATATATATATATATATATATATTGAATTTGTTATATAACTACCTTCAAAATATATTTTTCAAGTTATATAGGTTTGGAAGTCTATAACTCGATCATGCATCCAAAACATATATATAAACTTAATGTATGTTCCTATCTTACACACACACACACACACACACACACTACAACTGCCTTCAAAATATTTTTTTCAAGCTATACACGTTTGGAAGTCTATAACTCAATCATGCATCCAAAACATAAATATTAATTTAATATGTATCATTGTAATTAATATATATATATATCCAATTTTAAGGTCGCAACCAAGCTAGACAAAAAATTGCTGTATGAGAACCCCCTTGTTTGTGGGACAAGGAACCGCTAAGTCTATGAAGGCATACATACTCTACCCTCTCTAGTTTTGAACGTGTGACGTCTTAGGAAGAAGCACATACTCTTAACCATTAGGCCCTATATATATATATATATATATATATATATATATATATATATATATATATCAGTTATATAAATTTGGAAGTCTATAACTTCAAAACATATATATTAATTTAATATATATTCCTATAATTAATTAATAATGATGATGATGATTAATGTCCATTAATACCAATGCGGTCTATCGGATCTCAAGAAAATAAAAAAAAAGAGTTTAACTGTGATTCTTTAAAACCTTGTTTTTGTGATCGAGGAGAAGGGAAAGAAGCACTCCAATATCGCTATAGTTGGGTTGGCTTAATAAGTCAAGAATATTGGAGGTGTGACTGATGGTAGGGAATTGAGAGCGGATGTGGGAAAGAGCCGAGCAGTCTAAAAGGAAGTTATTTTCATCTTCCACCTTCTTAGTATCATAAATTTGATAGATTCTATCATCCCAAAGAGTCTTGGGAGTAGAACACCACCCCATCTCACTTCGAAGCTCATGAGAATTAGTTATTATCGTAGCGATGCTCATTTTTTTCTTAGTGCTGGTCAACATAGAGAGATAATTATGATTATCAAGGGTGGGGTTGATCACCTCCTTATAGTATCTTAGCTTCCTTTTACCCTCCAACTCTTTATCATCCCACAACTTTTCCTTAAAATTAGAATCCTTGATACTATCCTTGCTTCCCATGATGATCTCCTCCTTAATCCCCCAAAGGTTGAGCCAATAATGGGCATCCTTATGCCACCCACGCTTGACGCGTATGTGGGGGTTTTAACTGAAGTTAGAAGAAATTTTTGGGAGCCTCTTAGATTCCATGTGTTAACTATTCTTCTTATACATTAGATATCTAAACATAGTTGTACTTTCAATGGGGGATAGGCCCGCTTTGATCAAGAGGATAGGTTAGGGAGTACTTACCTTGATCTTGAGGTCATAGGTTATGAATTGCTTTTGGATCATCTCAATATTTCTCCACGACTCTCTAGATATACTACAACCCCAAACTTCACATCCGTATAAGACAATAGGGGTCATGAGAGTCTCAAAGAGGAACCTTTTTTTACTCCAAATGTAAATATCAATCAACTTACAGTTGTTTTAAAACTCGTAATAAGCTTTCCTACATCCAATAATTCTTTTCTCGATGCTATAATTCTAGTTGAGCTGATGAGGAAAGTCAATACCCAAATATTTATAAGAAGAAACCTACTCTAGACAATTTTTATCATAGATGAAACTACCATGGGTGATAAGTTTGGATTTAACGATCATGAATTTAGTCTTGTCGGTGTTAACTATCATACCTATCTTGGAGCAGTAGACATGAAGTGTCTTAAGCTATTTTTCTAGGTCATCATGGATTTTTTCAAGAATAATGACATCATGATCATAAAGGAGAAGAGTAATGATTATACTAGCGAGCTTGGTTCCCTTGCAACCTGAAATTTCCAGACACACCTCTAGCTTATCGATGAAAATACCAAAAAGGGTAGGGGATAAGGGAAACCATTACTTAACCCTGATATTCAATTTAATATCTTTATACCACCCTTCGCTGGTCTTAAGATTGGAAATGATAGTCTCGTAGAGGCAGGTCACATCAACCCTCAACTCAGGAGGAACCATAATCTCTTCAAGTCTCTCCCAGAGCTTACCTCGAGGGACAATGTCGAAATATTTTCTAAAGTCCACAAAACAACAGAAGAGAACGAATTTACTATTGCGACATTCCTCTGCAATGATCCTAAGAGTGACAAGGTGGTCGATAGTTGAGTGTTGTATCCTAAAACCAACTTTCCCTTTAGCCCGTTTACCTTGGTTCTCAAGCCAAAGGCTAAGCTTATTTTCTAAAATTAGCCCATAAATCTTGGCGAGGATGTGGCTAATCATAATTGTCTTGTAGTTAGAGGGAAGACTTTTGTGCCCATTTTTAAAGATAGGAAGAATAAGGCTTTATAACCAAATTGAGAAGATTGCGGAGATAAGGAATGAAGATAGATCTTCCTATTATAAATATCTCAACTTGGTATCCTTCAATATCTTTAGCTCTCCCATTAGCGAGCTTATTTATCCCAAACTCAATGTCTTTGAGAGGAAATATATCATCCTTAATAAAAGTGTTTAATATGGTTCCCATGGTGTCCGGAGAGTCATACAACTTCTTAATATAATTATTCTAATTTTCTAAGGGGATATAATGATTATCTTTAGTTTTACGAACAATCACATTCCGCCAATAAATAATGTGTTATAAAAATAACTTCAAAATATTTTTTTGAAGTTATATAACTTTGGAAGTATATAACTCGACCATGCATCCCAAAAACTGACTGCATCATGATCCATTCGCAAGGACTCACACGAACATATTCAACTTATAACAGTTATACCAAATAGACCATACAAATGTTGATAATTTTAAGCAGTGAACCTTTTAATACACTAACAATAATTTCCATAAATGAACTGACTTGACCACACCCATTCCAATCACATATTCATTCGCTTGTGGTTCATCAAAGTTACCATACCTTTGAATACTTGGTTCCCTGAGACAAATAATGAATACATAAGTTAATTTCCATTAAATATCCGGCCAACCATAACACATATTGTTTTTCCTTTGAATCAATTCTAGTTTCGAATTAACTTTTCAATTTAATTAAATTAATATGATATATATATATATACTTTTAAAAATTCAAGAGATTAAAATTAATTTTGAAATACATTAATAAAAATAATCATAATGTGATTTAAATATACAATATATGATTAATATTTAAATACAAAGAAGGAACATATGATTAATATTTAAATACAAAGAAGGAACTCCATTCATATCTGCATTACAAAAGTCTTGGATAGACAATGATTGGGTGATATGTTAAGCCACTCCTTGATGTAAAGTCACTGGGTCAATTCCCCGGCATGATCGGGGTGATATGTTGGACATGATGAAAATGTAGTCCTGCCAAGCTTACAAAAAAAAATATCTGCATTACAAATGGTATCACATTGCCACTAATATCTAAAAAAATTTCTTGCATGCATATTAATATTAAAGAGAGGGGATTGTAGCTAATAAACTAAAATAGAGTTTGATTAATTAATAAGGTATTTTGTGCGAGAATTAAGGGGTGAGAATTACATGGATTTTTTGCAATATGTGTTCAAAGTATTGTAACTTATGTATTCTCAAACATAAAAACGAAATTTCTCTCTTTATACACACACACACACGATTAATCCATAAAATGTCGTAGATATTCCATTGGAAGTTTTTCATAACATATTTGATAAAATTATATTTAAAATATGAAATTCTACACTGTTACAATTTTATTTCCTTTTAGATTTTAGGATCTGTAGATTATTGTTAATAGTATATGGATGAAAATTAAAATTATTCAAAAAATAGAGAACAACATAATAAAATCTCACACATATATTTGACACAAGATATGACTTGGGAAACCCTTTCGGGAGAAAAACCTAGCTAGAAGGTGAGGCTGCTCTACTCTCTTTCTTTGAATAGAAAATGTTTGTGAGAACAAATGGCCTATGGCTTGTGGGATTCTACAAAGCACAAATCCTCTTTTTTTTCTCTATCTGCTCACCCCCTAGGTTATTTTTTCTCAGCTATGGAACAGATTCACTTGAAAGAATGGAACCCCTTTTCCTCATAGTGGCTCAGTTATAACACAACCCGATAGCCTACTTGTGGTTAGTTTTGACTATCTCAAATATTAACCAGAGTTACAATATAGAGTCTTCTAGAGTCTTATACATCATAATCACATGGATAGCCCACTAATCATGAAAAATGGGGGTTGAAATGGCGTCCTCTAGAATTATGGTGGCGAAAACAAGAATTTCATCTTCTAAGTGGCATAAATTTCGCATACAAAATCTAATTGACGTGATTCATCCACCATGGAAAGGTATCTGTGTGTAGAATAGGAAAAAAATGTGCCACACTAAAGCGAAAAATTGATGCCTGAAAACACTCCTCGAAGGTTTCGGACCCCAATTTTCCAAACTGGGCCCTGTTGGTAAAATAGTCCTGAGCGCTGATTCCTCCACCGTTTCCACTCTGAAATCATCAAGATGGATGAAAAAAAATATAATGATCCAATCCTTATCACACCTCCCCATTTTGGGAGGTTTTTGGCCCCCAAAATCTTCTACTGAATTAGGTGAGGAATTTTTCCTCCACCTTCTTTGTAGTGTACTATTTAGCTTTGTCTTGAAGTTGTCCTTTCAACCCAATCTTACAAAGGTCATGTTGACCCTGTCTTGTAGTTCTAGACCTCTTTCGTAAAACCGTATATTTTTTCAACTCTACCAAAGCAACTGGTACCAAATTCTTCACAAAAGGTATGAATTGTTCCTCTTCTTGACATAGCATGGAAGGATCATAGAGTTTCAGATTTTCTACGTTCACAATTGAGTAAATGCACATATATGGTGGTAAAATGAGTTGATATGCATTATCACCCACCTTTTCCAATATCTTGAAGGGACCATACCTCAGAGCATTGATTTTCTTATGAGGCCCTTGTAGCCTCTCCTTGTTCAATTATAGCCGTACTATGTCTCCCACCTTGAATGATTTTTCTGCTCTACACTGATCATGCGTGGCCTTATATTTCTCTTGTGACTTATGCAATGTCTCTTGTATCTATATACGAATATGCCCAATCTTCTCTATAAATTTTTCAGTGCTCAATGCATCCCTTGTAATGTCTTTCCTCACTCCTCCTTGCTTCCCATATGAAATTTCCAAAGGTGAAGGTGGAAAATATCCAAAAGAAGTTTCAAATGGGGACTTTGTTGTAGAAGTGTGGACTATTATGTTGTAAGAATGTTGGATATACCATATTTTCATCCCAAGTTCTGCGGATTCTTCAGGTTGTATCCCCTTATAAGTTGCACCAAAGTCCTGTTAATTACTTCTGTCTGCCCATATGTTTGTGGATGGAATTTTTCATATCTCTTAAAAGTTTTGTCCATATTATCTTATAATGTAGTAAAAAATGCACTAATAAATATCGTGTCCATGTCTAAAATGATGCTCCTTGGTATCCCAAAGTGCACCCAAACCTGTCCAAAGAAAAAGTTTGTTTCTTCTTGCCTACTGATAGCCTTTTACAGGGCATCAATACAAACATCTTGCTGAACTTATCAACTACCATGAACAGGTAGTCATGTCCCTTATTGGTTGTTGGTAAACCTCCCACAAAGTCCATGGAAATGATTTTCCAAGGATGAGTGGGTACATGTAAGGGATGATATAGACTGTGTTTCCTATTTCTAGGCTTGCTGGTACAACAAAGCATGCATCCTTTTATGAACCTAGCTACCAACTCTTATATCTTGGGCCAATACACATACCTTTGCAAGCTGGCCACGATCTTCCCTACACCAAATTTCCCTACAACCTTGGAGGTGTGAGATTCTCTAATTAGATGCAACCACTCACCTTTAATAATACATAGCCTATCTAGCCTGTAGAGTAACGAATCCTGGAGATGGTATTCGCCAACGTTTTCACCATCGTCCAGATGTGTTTATATTGCAACAAGATGATGAGCTTAGTGAAAAAATTTGCCTTCACTAAGTGGGCCCGCAGGCTATTTTTGGCGCAAGTCTATTTGTAGACTATGTCTATTTTTAGACATGTCGATCATATTCTATGAGTTGCAGGATGCTATTTTTGGATGGTTGGTCAAGTTGGAAAAATATATGGACTTCTATTTTTAGACATATTGGGCAGAATCTTTTTTTAGATTGCTAGTCTAAAAATAGATATGTCGAATATTATTAGCTCTTAATAATATTTGGACTATAAACATTATCTTATTCTCTTGGAGCACTTCAGTTAAGTGCACAGATTTGGCACAGGAGCTGACAGAAGGAATTAAGCTATTCCTGAGGGTTAAGTGGAGCTATTGCATGGAGAATTCAATTGGAACTCATGTGACAGATTTTGGTGGAGTTATTGAGGTAGTTGGTGGAGTTGTGTTCAGTTTAACTTAGTTAAACATAGTTGAGCTAGTTGTATCTAGTATAATTGATTGATACACTAGTGAGAGTGGTGTGAATTAATTAATAATTAATTCACTAATTATTAACTTGTTTATCAACTAAAGAATACATCAGTTAACTACAGTGCATGGAAAGTTTCAGTGGAGACCAGTGAAGAGGTAGGTGAAAGAGTAGGTTGACTATCGGTTGTGACTATAGTGTTGCATGAATTGCAACACATAGTGGTTGGATATGCCAATGAGGATTGCGTGAGCAAGGCTAGACCAATTCGAGTTCATTCAGAGCCATTCTTTAGCAGTGATTGCATAGTAGAGGCAAGCTAGCAGGTGGCAGAGATCGGTGCATGGGATTTGCTAGATCGGACCTGATTAGTGTGTAGCAATTGGAGATTGTAATGAGAGCTTGTGAGAAGCTTTGTATGATGAATTTTACATGATCTCTATGAAATATAATATACAGATAGTTGGGGGTTTTCAGCTTTAAGCTTTCCCATAAATTACTGTGTTCATATGTGTGATTTTTTATGGTTTCAATGTGTGCATGCAATTGATTTAATTTCCGCAAGTAATGATCAATAGTAGAAGAGATTCTGTATTGTGCATGAAGTTAAAATAGTGTGTGATCAGGAGAATATCGAATGTATAATGCATTAGTTATATAATTTCTACATGGTATCAGAGAGATATTGATCATTGGAGCAATTGCAAAGCATTGAAGTGGTTGAGTTTTGTGCTGGTGGAATTCGAATTTGCAGTAGTGTTTTCTTGGTGTCAAAGTGGAGATGTCTTTCAATGGATTGTGATTGGAGTATGCCCTTGAGGGTATCTCAAAGTATATTTCATGGAAGGACAGGATGGAGGCGGTGCTGGAGGACAATGGGTTGAAGGAGTTCATAGATGCAGAAATTCCAAAACCTGCTTCTAGCGATCCTACTGCACTTGACGCATGGAAAAAGAAGACAACAAAATGTCGAAGGATTCTGTTGGAAGGTGTGAAGGATCACCTAGTGTCCAGCCTTCATGGTAAATATTCTCCATTCTTGATGTGGAAAGCTTTGACAGATTTGTTCCAAAGCAAGAGCGACCAGAGGAAGTTGGTACTCAAGGATAAGCTCAGGAATATAAAAATGGAGAAAGGCGACAGTATACCCAAGTACCTCACGAAGTTTGTCCAGTGTAGGGTGTTAGCCACCCATAATATTTTGTTATACCAAAAGGTGGCTAAAATTTTTTGGGAGCCTCCAAGGAACAAATTTCATCTCTAAAAATTGTTGGCTCTTGAATTCTCTATAAGGCCTCCTGCTTTTCTTCCCTCTATCCAAAATCCTTCATTACTTTTTCACATCTCAAAGGCTTCTGAAATCCCATAAAAATCCACAGTCATATACTGCTGCAAAGGACCCCTTTTTCCCCCTTAAGCTAACCTTCTTTTCTTTTCCTCCATCTCCCATGAAAGCCTCTAAATTTCATGATTCTCCCTTTTCCCCTCATTAAAAACCATTTCATAAGGTCTAAGACCCCTTCTTGACCTTATCGGAAGCCTTCATTTCCCTTTGAAAACCATTAAAAAACCATAGAAACACACATTTTCTATGCGTTGGTCTTAAGCCGGCTAATCCCCCTACCTCTTTTCCTCCATGCACCCGAGCGCCGGAACCAAACACTGTAACCATTGGGCGCTTATCCATTTTTCTCCGCCCGAAGCACCAAAAAACCTTTGAAAATCATGAAAATTGGGTTTTAATTAAATTTCAAAGTTTTCCGCCCGCAAAAATTATGAAATAATCTTGACCGTCGATCTGCTCCACAGATCGGACGGCACGGCACACGACTTATCGTGTGGACCCCCCAACCATACGTCACTTATCAAATCCGCCTGGTTTTTCCGCACCGCCTTTGTGCGAAAGGTGGTTTTAACCCGACAGCCAGCGATTCCATACACTGGCTGCCACGCGTCCTCCGCCCTGTTTCAAAACCGCCGCATAAAGTTAGTCCCCCGTGCGTTATCCGTCGGGCCATGACCGCCCAGCGGAATCAACGATAGCCGTCCGATCTGGGCCCCCGCATCCAACGACTGTCATTCATCGAAATCGCCCGCCCTTTAACCAAGTTGCATGCAATTTAGCCGGCCCCCAGCGCAACCGAGAATCCATCTCCGCCGTCGATCTTTGCAGATCGACGGTCCACATTCGATCGCCTGATTCTATTACTCAGTCAACGCATCTCCGCCGCTGATTTTTCCACTCGCCCCTGACCGTTGATCACCGCACGATCAACGGTTCCGATTGACCCGTTCTCCCGCATGCCCTCCGATGCAGATTGACCCATATAATCGCAGGATTTCCTCATTTTGTTTGTTTTGTGCATGTTTAAGGTTTTTTCTTGATTAAATGGAAAAATTTCATGGGGCAAGGATGACGATCCTCTGCCTTTCGAATTCATCGGAGAGATTATCCGCAGGGTGTAAATTATATTGTCAACGAGGTTCCATGAGCCTTCGCTACCACGTGCCCCTATAAAACCTGGAAACAGCAAAGAAGTCACAGAAAAAGAGTATCAGATCGTAGGAAATCAGAAAACTAACTAGAGGCCGAGGATTAATGGACAAATGAGTGGGGATTACGACTAAGACAGTTATCAAAAGCCTAATCCCCGGCTCAAAACACAGTTTAAAAGAGAAAACCTAAAAGTGTTTATCAGACATATTTCCTCCACCGCCATATCTGAGGCAAATTGATTCCTCAACCACCGCAGTGCCACCTATTGCCTCAAAGTATTCAATCAGGAGCCGAATTTATTGAGCAGGATCAGATATTGTGCCTACACGCAGCCAAAGAGATGCATACCTTCCATGGAATTTATTGACGGATGTTCGCGAGGAAGTAGCCCTAACATCACACAGAGCCTCAAAGGTCAACAAAAGCTCCCTCCGAGCTTAATTCACAAGTGTAAATCAATTATTGCAATGAAACACCTGTATAATTTCTTCATTGAACTTCCCGAAGGCCATGAAGACATTAACTCTGCATTAATTGTATTTGAGATCTTTATTCGGATCTCACCTCCTCATCCTACCATAAATAATTCAATAGAAGATGAGTGAGGGGTTGATTGGTTGTTAATGTAATTGCTGAAGCATTGCGATGTAATTGATGCGGAGGCTTCTGTTTGTAAATAGTGATTCTTTGGTCTTGGTGAGCCCTTGTATTAAATAAGGTTAGATTGTGAAGAGATGAATTAAAACAAGTTTGAAGATTGTAACTGGTTTGGAGCATCAATACAAGCTGATTTATGGGATCCTGATCTATGTTGACGGTGATGTTATTCTCATTGTAACTTGTTGTTTTATTTCTGTTTTCATTTTGTTTCAGTTTCCACTATAAAGAAAAGTTTAAATAGGGTTACGACCTGCTGTATACCAGTAACCTTCTCTGGCTGAGAAATCTTTATTTAAATGTCTTCTTTCCACTGTGTTATTTGAAAATGATTTGATTAAGTTCAGGCATAAGAATGTTGGTGTTCCCTCATCTTACTTCCTTAGTTGGATATCGTTTTGAATGTTATTTTCAGTATATGTTGTGTGAAGATAAACTGAAGGAAGATATGGTTAGCCCTGGTCCCAGACTTGTCTGCATGATTATCTGAACGTTTCCCTTAGAATGTGTTAAAAGCTGACTAGTTTCAAAGTACGCATCAGATATTATGTCATTCTGTGTTATCTATGTGATTGTCTTGAAAGTAACTAAGTAAAGAAGAGCTAGGAGAGGATTTGTGGTGAGCCCGGTCCGCTAGTTTCTACTCCAAAAGTTGCCTTCAAAGTTTCCCTTTGTTTTTTATGTGTTTTCTATCAGAAGTATATCAAAGGCTGGATAGTTTTAAAGTACTTACCAGATCCTAGTTTTCTTCTATGTTTTTCTTAAGTGCCTGGTCAAAGGCTGGCTAGTTTCAAAATACTTACCAGATCCTAGGCTGCTCTTTGTTCTGCATTTCTTTATTTTCTCCTTCTTATTGTATCACTCCATTCCATAAATCAAACCTTAAAGAGATCCTTAGGCATAGATGACTTGCCCCATAGACCACTCTTGAACCTGATTTGCTTCAATTAAATCCTCTTATGACTCCATAGCCCAATGGATTGAAACTGCCACCATCTTTCATCTTGATCGAAGCTTACTCTTGTTGCTTGCAACTTCTCACCTTTGAGCCTATTTGCATATAGATATTTCCGCCTCGGACAAAAAATCATGCCCAAACATCCAAAAAAAAAAACAAAACAAAACCCTTGAACTTCATAACTAGCCTAATATCAATACCTTAAGCTTTCAAAGACAAATCCATCTTTGTACATATTGGAGAGATCCCTCTCCGGATTCAGGAGGGCTAGATCCTAGAATCCCAAAGTTGGTTGAAATGATGTTAACTCTGTGATCGGACTTTTGCGAATCTTGCTTATTACAGAGACCTAACATTTCTGGCGACTCCGCTGGGGAGATTACAAACCCAGAAGTTTTTAAGGATAATTATACGATATTCAGAGATTTGGTTCATAGAGCATTTGCTTTATTAACCAGCTGGAGCCACCTAAAATTTCTGGCGACTCCCCTGGGGAACTGAGTTGAGTTTTCACCTTTTCCCCTTTGATTTTCATACAAACCTTGAGAGTAAAAAGCATCCTTTTCAAGCACCACCAAGAAATGGTAATCATGATGAAACTTGTTTGAATCAGTGACAAGCTAGGTGAACCCTAGGATTCTTATAAGCTTTTATCTAACCTTGAAAAATCAGTTGGCTTAGCCATAAGAGTAGACTGTCTTTGTCTCACAACCGTAGCTAAGTTTTGAAGCAAAGGTAGCTTATTCTTAGAAACCACAAATGAAAAATAACTCAGAAAATACCAAAAACATTTCAGATTGGTAGTAAAACACTTGCTCTTAAATTTCATTTACCATTGGATGTGTTTTACCTCATACTCTTAGACAGAGTCTGGAAAGGGCCAGGTAGCCTCCGGATCTCATCCTCTTTTATAGGTGACATATCTGGTAAATGCCCTCCCAGTCAATCTCTGGTTAGAGTTTGTTGTGTTTTGGGATATCCTTGAAAAGGGATGTTTGACAAGCATTGTGGTGGACAGTCTATCTCTTTGAAAACACTATAAACTTTCCACCTGGCGACTCCATAATCCTTAAAAGACCTTAAGACTCCACTGGGAATAACCATCATCATCATAATATCTTTCAAACTCAGTTAGAGGACTGTAGGGTTAGAATTGTGAAAACAGATTAGTCAACCTCTCGAAGACTGTCATACCTGGTTGAGTTTTTCTTATTTATTTGGGTCTAAAAACATAGCATAGTGGCTCCTAGAAAGATTCACACTAGAGCCCATCCTGACCCTGATCCACCTGAGATAGTTGATAACCCAGAAAGAATCCTTAGGAAGTCTCCTAAGATAGAATATTCAACTGTTTTCAGATCATCCCTAAGAGCTAATTCAGTCCCTGAAAATCTTTCAGCTCTGCAACAATCACAAGCTGACCTATTAAATCCATTTAGAACTAGGTCCCTTGATGATTTAGATCAGTTAGATTCTGAGTCTTCACATTCATCTCCGGAAACAAGTGAACACCTTGGGAATAGAGAATCAACACCTCCTGATTTACATTTTCTACATAATCTAGGTGTCTCTCATCCAAGATCAGCTCAACAATCTACCGCTGTTCCATCCACCTCTGTTCATCCTTCACCCACTGTTCAAACCACTCCACTTCAGCCCACTCGACCTCTTGTAAATCCACCCCCACCACCTATCATGGCAGCATGGTATGCCCCCTTAGTCCTTCCTGTACCATTAGCCAACCTTCCATAGGACTATCAGTCCAAAAACCCATTGTATGATGCTAGCAATGCTATAACTGCATCACAACATGTGGATAAGATGAATGACTACTTTGACAGAAATGAAATTGATGAAGATTCTGTCAAACTTAGACTATTTGCTCAAAGTCTGGGGGGAGAAGCAAGAAAATGGTTTAAAGGCTTAGCCCCCCATAGTATTAATGATCTTCAAGGTTTCCATCAAACATTCTTAAACAAATGGGAGGTAAGGAAGAACCCTCTACAAGTTCTTGCTGACTATAAAAATCTCCATAGGAACCCAGGGGAAAGTGTACAGGCTTATTGTACCAGATTTAACAGTGTGTATAATGCACTTTCCCCAGAATTAAAACCTCCACAAGGTTCAGCTTTAAACAAATTTCCTGAAGGGTTTGATGCTGATATGACCTATTCGTTAAGAGAGAGAGATTTTGCAACCCTTGAAGATATGAAAAGAGGTGATCTCTCTGTGGAAGTGAACTTAATGGAGAAAAGAGCAAGGATGAAGAAAGAGAAGAGAGTATCATTTGGGGAGGAATCCATACCTTCCACTTCAAACTCAAAGATGGAAATAATGATGGAAGAGATGATGAAGAAAATGAGCATTCTAGAGAAAGCGCAAGCAAGTCTAAATCAAAACACTCCTCAAAAAAGAAACCAAAACCAGAATCAGAATGTTAGAAGAAACCAGCCTCCAAACAGACCCAGGGAAGATGATCAATAGATCATTCCTCCCTTTCATCAAAACTTTGTGAGTGAGGTTGAGGAAACAGATCAAATAACGGAGGAGGATGATATGAACTTATTTGGGGTAGATGATGATAACTTCGAGGTTCATTATGATAGAAAAGAGGGTATTTACACACCTTATGATGACAAAAGGGATGATAATGAAAATTGTTGTCAAGACATGGAGAATGCCATGACAGAACCTTCAAAACAATATGAACTCAGAAGTAGATCGAGTCAACAAACCCCCAACACCAAAAAATCTAACAAACCTTCTCAAAGCAGCACTGTAACCAAGCCTAAAACAGTCAAACAAAAGGATAAAACAGTGGCTGATAATTCTGGTAGTGGTAAAGAGAAAGACACTCAAAATATTGAAAAACAGAGTGCAGACATTAGCAGTACTAACACTTCAGCTAGTACTCCTGTTACAACTGTATCAAATGTAAATAAAGAAAATCAGAAAACTGACGTTGCTGATAAAATGACAGCTAATAGGGCTGAAACCGGCACCTTAAAGAGTCAAACTCCTTTCAGCCTGGAACAGGAAATCTCAAAAATCAAAATTTCTGTTCCCTTAACCGAGTCAGCTGCCCAACATATATATAGGAATCAAATTTTGAAGGCCTTAAACATAGAAGAGAACGTGGACACGCTCAATCTTAATGATGACCAACCAGAGCTTATTTTTGGTCCAAAGATTGAAGGTAAGTTTCAAGAGGGTCCTGTCCCTCATTTTTACGTGAGTTTAAACATCCATGACAAGATTTTGCACAATGCTATGCATGACTCAGGGGCTTCTCATAATTTAATGCCAAAAGCTGTGATGGAAAGCCTGGGTCTAGAAATTACCAGACCTTATAAGGACCTTTACTCCTTTGACTCAAGCAGAGTAAAATGCCTAGGGTTGATAAAATACCTCTGTGTTAACTTAGCCCAGATCCCAGCCAAGTCTTTAGTTATGGATATTGTTGTGGCTGATGTACCCCCAAAGTATGGAATGCTTTTATCAAGATCTTGGGGGGTTAAGCTACAGGGGACCATGCAAATGGACATGACCTATGCGACTATCCCTGTTTTCAATCAGACTAGAAGAATTTACAGGGAGACCCACATGCAATACACAGTGACAAGTCAAGACAAGCCTCAAAACTCTCCTCTATACGCTCTAAGTACCAGCCTTGATTCTTTTATCATGTTTAATGATGAAACGCTTACCGAACAAATCACTTCAACAGAATTAATGGCTGATACGGAGGGAGAAGAACACAGCACTCGAGTGTCAAAATAGTTTGCTGCACTCGAAAACCTTAGCAAACCAAGCACAGGTCTTGAGCTACAAATCATCAATCCATTAAACTTAAATCTTGACAGTAAATAGAACGATCCTCAACCCGATGAAAAACTTGAGGAGTCAAATCATAAAAAGGACATGCACCAAACTGATAAAAATGAAAATGATCCTCTCTGGACTATGTATTTTGATGGGTCATGCACTAAAAATAATGCTGGTGCAGGGGTCTGGATTACTAACACTGAAAATAATCATACAGAATGCATTTCATGTAAATTAAACTTTCAGTGTTCCAATAACATAGCAGAATACAAATCCCTTCTCTTAGGCTTACATCTCTTGAAGAAATTAGGAGCCAGAAGAATTAACATGTATGGGGATTCTGAGTTAATTATTAGGCAAGTCAATGGGGAGTATAATGCAAATCATCCCAGACTTAGAACCTATCGGAATGATGTCATGGACCTTTTGAAAAAATTTGAGGAGGCCAACCTGAGTTTCGTCCCAAGGAAAGGAAACATTGCAGCCCACAATTTAGCTTTTGCGGCCAGGACATGTCTAGCGCCATATGAAACTGGAGACAACACAACTCTGATAAAATTTAGACCAGCAGTGCCTGATAACAAAAAATATTGGCAGTTGTATGAAAGTGACAAACAAATAGAAGACTTCATACAATTCAGAAATGAATTCGAACTTCATAGTTCGGACTCAGATTATGATACAGATTGCAGTGAAGAAAACTTTCTTGGTGAAGAAGAATCGTCTCCTGAACCTGTCAATATTAACCTTCAAACTAGCAAACTCAAAAACAAAATAGAATTGAGTGCAGAATTAGAAACAGAAGAATTAGAAACTCTACATTCCAAAGATGAAGGTTTGCCCAGTGGTCTTGCACCTTTAGAGGAGTTGTTCGATTCTAATGATGTGGCAAAGAAACCAAAACTGGAACTTGTGGAGACTGAGGTGGAGGAATGCAACATAGGCAGTGAGGAAAAACTGAAGATGGTCAAACTGTCTAAAACTTTGCCAGCTCACATTAAACTCAAATACATAGAGCTGTTCAAAGAATTTTCTGATGTTTTTGCATGGAGTTACGAAGATCTTAAGTCCTATGACACCGAAATAATACAACACAAAATCCCTCTTAAATAAAACCAAAAACCATTCAAAAAGAAGCTGCGCAGAATAAACCCTGTCCAACTGCCTTTGGTTAAGAAGGAAATCATGAAAATGTATGATGCTGGTATTATTGTCCCTATTAGATATTCTGAATGGGTATCTAATCTGGTGTCTGTTAGGAAGAAGACTGGAGAAATCAGACTTTGTATAGATTTTAGAGACTTAAACAAAGCTTCATTGAAAGACAACTACCCTTTACCCAAGATGGATCATATTTTACAAAGGGTGGTAGGGTCTAGAAGAATTTCTTTGCTTGATGGCTTTTCAGGGTATAATCAAATCCTAGTTCACCCTGCTGATCAATTAAAGACAGCCTTTACTACACCCTGGGGCAGCTTCATGTATGTGAAGATTCCCTTTGGTCTAATGAATGCTGGGGCAACTTTTCAAAGAGCCATGGACATAGCATTCTCGGAAGAATTGGGATTATTCATCATTATCTATCTTGATGATGTCACTGTGTTTTAAAAAACAGATGAAGAACACTTAGAACATTTGAGGAAATTTTTCGAGAAGTGCAGAAAGTTTGGGATATCTTTGAACCCTAAGAAGACTTTATTTGGTCTCCAAGAAGGTAAAATTATTGGGAACATTATTTCTGAGGAGGGTATTAAGATTGATCCCAAAAGGATTGAGGCCATATTGCAAATCTCTCAGCCTCGAAACATCAAGGAGTTGCAATATTTCATTGGGAAGATTAAATTTTTGAGAAGATTCATGCCTAACTTAGCTGAGCTCCTTAGGAATATCACAAAAATGTTGAAGAAGGAGCAAGGGGTTAAATGGACCTTGGAAGCAAAGACATCTTTTGAATTGGTAAAACAAGCTTTAACCAAAACGCCAGTTCTCATAAGTCCTGATTTTTCAAAGGATTTTTATATCTTCTCGTTTGCATCAGAACATACTATTGCTGCTGTCCTGTTACAGAAAAATCCACAAGGACAAGAGCAGCCTATTGCATTCTTTAGCAAGGCATTGAGGGATGCCCCTCTGAAGTATAACATTATGGAAAAGCAAGCTTTTGCTTTGGTAAAGGCTTTAAAAGACTTCAGAGTATACATCCTTCACTCACACATTATTGCCTTTGTCCCAAATTCAGTTGTTGAAGACATTCTAACACAGGACCCAGATGGTAAGAGAGGTAAGTGGATTGATGCTATTCTTGAATATGATTTAGAGATAAAACCCACTAAACTCATCAAAGGCCAAGGTCTAGCTAGATTAATGGCTGAATCAAATTGTAAAGTTCTTGATATTCATATGATTAATGCTTTGGATAGCCAAGAAGAGTTCTCGATTCCCATTGTTGAAGACCATTTTATGAATTCTCCTTGGTATGTTGATATTGTCTATGTTTTGCTTAATTTAAATGCACCTCCTGGTTTATCAAAAACAAAGGCAAGGTTCTTAAAATTGAAGGCTGTAAACTATTGCATTATTGATAAATGTCTTTATTGGAAAAATGCAAGTGGTATATTGCTTAAATGTTGCCTGAGTTTGATGCAGAAAGGGTTAAGCAGGAATTCCATGAAGGAGAGTGTGGAGGTCATTTATACTGGAAGGCAACAGCCAACAAAATTCTGAGGGCTGGTTTCTATTGGCCTACTCTTTTCCCTGATGTACACAAGATGACCACTACTTGCCATAAATGCCAACTGTTTGAAGGCAAGAGAAAACTGCTACCCCTTCCTTTGCATCCAATCACTGTTGAAGCTCCCTTTCAATAGTGGGGACTTGAATTCATAGGAGAAATCCATCCACCATCCTCTGCCCAGCATAGGTGGATCCTTACTGCCACAGACTACTTCACCAAATGGATAGAAGCCATTCCTTGCAGGCAGGCCAATGATTCAGTTATCATAAAGTTCATAGAGTCTAACATTCTCTCCAGATTTGGCTGTCCTACCAAGATCATCACTGATAATGCAGCAGCATTTGGATCAAAGAAAATGGTTGACTTCTGTCATAGATACCAGATAACATTGGGGCATTCCACAGCCTATTACCCCCAAGGTAATGGACTTGCAGAATATTCCAACAAAATCATAGTGAACATAATCAAGAAACTGTTGGAGGACAATAAAAAATCTTGGCACATAAAGCTGATCCATGCACTTTGGGCTGACAGATTAACTTTGAAGAAATCTATTGGAGTGTCACCTTTTCAGCTTGTGTATGGTACAGATGCAATTTTTCCTAACAACCTTGGTGTACCAGTTATGAAGTTGATCCAAGAACTGCAGACTGAAGAAAATGACATGACCAGAAGAATAAATCAGACCATTCATCTTCAACAAATCAGGGAAGAAGTGTATAACAAAGCATTACAGAAACAAGACAGTATCAAGAAGATATTTGATAGAAGAACAAAGGCCAGCAATTTCAAGATTGGGGACAAAGTTTTAAAGTGGGACTCAAGAAGGGAAGAAAAGGGAAAGCATGGAAAATTTGATAACCTATGGCTTGGCCCTTTTTCTATTCATTTATTTGCTGGTAATAATGCATTTTTCTTACAGGAAATGGATGGAACAGATTCGTTTGGGGGTCCTGTCAATGGCCGAATGCTTAAGCATTACTTCTCTTGATCCACGTTATGTTTTAAAGCCTTTTTGTATTTTTTCCATTATGAATATTCCATTCACCATTGCATTCAAAGTTATGAAAAATCGAAAAATACAAAAAACAAAGAAAGGAATAAAAGAGGGCGGAATGAAAACAAGAAAGGCAAAGCCCCATGCCAAAAAGAGAAATAAATCTGAAAGTGTGCAAGCTCAAATGCCACTCCTCAAAACACACTTCTAGTTAGTCAAACTGCCTAATCTTGACTAATTAGCTTTTAAATTTTTCTGCTGATAGGTTAGTAAATCCGATTTTCCAAACTGTTTAATCTTGGCTTATCAGTAGATAGATTAGGTTATAAATTTAAGGTTCAAACAAACTCAAAATATGAACCAAAGAAGAAGAAAAAACAGCTCGAACAAAAGCAAAAACAGAGCTGTGGTAAAGGAGAAGGCTATGATAAGAAACTTTCACACCTTAAGCCTTCCATTTTGTTTTAATTTTCTGCAAATAATAATCTATGTGTAGCTTGTTTTTATGCCATAGATCACATCAAGTCAAACAACTTAATCTTGACTTGGCTGTTTTTAAATTTCTGTTGTAGAATTTAGAGAATGAAAGTCTGCTGGACAGTTTAATCCCAACAGACAGTAGATTAGGTAGAGAATGATCTGAGCTCAACTGTCTAATCTAAGTTCAGGGAGAGATAAGAAGTAGAATTAGATTAGTTTTTATGCTTTTAAAAGAATAAAATGTTATGAAAAGAGTTTTCCAATCCAAGTGCACTCTGGTGAAGAAAATTTTTTAGATCAGTAGGATTGGGTAGGTAGAAAGTTGTATTGATGAAGTCCATTTATCTTTCATGATTGACCCTATTTTTCAGAAGCAGAGCAAAATCATCCAGCAAAAGAAAGCAATCCAAAGGATCAGGCACAAGTCAGCATCCCAGAAGAATCAAGTCTGAATTCTTGATGCCTTCAGGAAGGCACCATCCCCATGTGGAGCCACTGTTAGCCACCCATAATATTTTGTTATACCAAAAGGTGGCTAAAAACTTTTGGGAGCCTCCAAGAAACAAATTTCATCTCTAAAAATTGTTGGCTCTTGAAGTCTCTATAAGGCCTCCTGCTTTTCTTCCCTCTGTCCAAAATCCTTCATTAATTTTTCACATCTCAAAGGCTTCTGAAATCCCATAAAAATCCACAGTCATATACTGCTGCAAAGGACCCCTTTTTCCCCATTAAGCTAACCTTATTTTCTTTTCCTCCATCTCCCATGAAAGCCTCTAAATTTCATGATTCTCCCTTTTCCCCTCATTAAAACCCATTTCATAAGGTCTAAGACCCCTTCTTGACCTTATCGGAAGCCTTCATTTCCCTTTGAAAACCATTAAAAAACCATAGAAACGCACATTTTCTATGCGTTGGTCTTAAGCCCCTTAGGCTAAGCCCCCTACCTCTTTTCCTCCATGCACCCAAGCGCCGGAACCAAACACTGTAACCATTGGGCGCTTATCCATTTTTCTCCGCCCGAAGCACCAAAAAACCTTTGAAAATCATGAAAATTGGGTTTTAATTAAATTTCAAAGTTTTCCGCCTGCGAAAATTATGAAATAATCTTGACCGTCGATCTTCTCCACAGATCGGACGGCGCAGCACACGACTTATCGTGTGGACCCCCCAGCCATACGTCACTTATCAAATCCGCCTGGTTTTTCTGCACCGCCTTCGTGCGAAAGGTGGTTTTAACCCGACAGCCAGCGATTCCATACGCTGGCTGCCACGCGTCCTCCGCCCTGTTTCAAAACCGCCGCATAAAGTTAGTCCCCTGCGCGTTATCTGTCGGGCCATGACCGCCCAGCGGAATCAACGATAGCTGTCCGATCTGGGCCCCCGCATCCAACGACTATCATTCATCAAAATCGCCCGCCCTTTAACCAAGTTGCATGCGATTTAGCCAGCCCCCGGCGCAACCGAGAATCCATCTCCGCCGTCGATCTTTGCAGATCGACGATCCACATTCGATCGCCTGATTCTATTACTCAGTCAACACATCTCCTCCGCTGATTTTTCCACTCGCCCCTGACCGTTGATCACCGCGCGATCAACGGTTCCGATTGACCCATTCTCCCGCACGCCCTCCGATGCAGATTGACCCATATAATCGCAGGATTTCCTCATTTTGTTTGTTTTGTGTAGGTTTAAGGTTTTTTCTTGATTAAATGGAAAAATTTCATGGGGGCAAGGATGACGATCCTCTGCCTTTCGAATTCATCGGAGAGATTATCCGCAGGGTGTAAATTATACTGTCAACGAGGTTCCATGAGCCTTCGCTGCCACACACCCCTGTAAAACCTGGAAACAACAAAGAAGTCACAGAAAAAGAGTATCAGATCGCAGGAAATCAGAAAAGTAACCAGAGGCCGAGGGTTAATGGACAAATGAGTGGGGATTACGACTAAGACAGTTATCAAAAGCCTAATCCCCGACTCAAAACACAGTTTAAAAGAGAAAACCTAAAAGTGTTTATCAGACATATTGCCTCCACTGCCATATCTGAGGCAAATTGATTCCTCAACCACCACAGTGCCACCTATTGCCTCAAAGTATTCAATCAGGAGCCGAATTTATTGAGCAGGATCAGATATTGTGCCTCTGTGCAGCCAAAGAAGTTACTTCTGCCATGGAATTTATTGACAGATGTTCGCAGAGTAACCCTAATAGTACACAGAGCCTCAAAATGTCAAACAAAGCTCCCACCGAGCTAAATTCATGAGTGTAAATCATTTAATACAGTGGAACACCTGTATAATTTCTTCATTGAACTTCCCGAAGGCCATGAAGACATTAAATCTGTATTAAATATATTTTGAGATCTTTTATCAGATCTCACCTCCTCATCCTTCTATAAATACTTCATTAGAAGATGAGTGAGGGGTTGGTTGGTTGCTAATGTAATTGCTGAAGCATTGCGATGTAATTGAGCTAGAGGCTTCTGTTTGTAAATAGTGATTCACTGGCTCTTGGAGCTCTGCTTGTAACAGATAGGTTAGGTTGTGAAGAGAGATGAATTAAAACACTGGATTTGAAGATTGTAACTGGTTTGGAGCATCAATACAAGCTGATTTATGGGATCCTGATCTATGTTGACGGTGATGTTATTCTCATTGTAACTTGTTGTTTTATTTCTGTTTTCATTTTGTTTCAGTTTCCACTATAAAGAAAAGTTTAAATAGGGTTACGACCTGCTGTATACCAGTAACCTTCTCTGGCTGAGAAATCTTTATTTAAATGTCTTCTTTCCACTGTGTTATTTGAAAATGATTTGATTAAGTTCAGGCATAAGAATGTTGGTGTTCCCTCATCTTACTTCCTTAGTTGGATATCGTTTTGAATGTTATTTTCAGTATATGTTGTGTGAAGATAAACTGAAGGAAGATATGGTTAGCCCTGGTCCCAGACTTGTCTGCATGATTATCTGAACGTTTCCCTTAGAATGTGTTAAAAGCTGACTAGTTTCAAAGTACGCATCAGATATTATGTCATTCTGTGTTATCTATGTGATTGTCTTGAAAGTAACTAAGTAAAGAAGAGCTAGGAGAGGATTTGTGGTGAGCCCGGTCCGCTAGTTTCTACTCCAAAAGTTGCCTTCAAAGTTTCCCTTTGTTTTTTATGTGTTTTCTATCAGAAGTATATCAAAGGCTGGATAGTTTTAAAGTACTTACCAGATCCTAGTTTTCTTCTATGTTTTTCTTAAGTGCCTGGTCAAAGGCTGGCTAGTTTCAAAATACTTACCAGATCCTAGGCTGCTCTTTGTTCTGCATTTCTTTATTTTCTCCTTCTTATTGTATCACTCCATTCCATAAATCAAACCTTAAAGAGATCCTTAGGCATAGATGACTTGCCCCATAGACCACTCTTGAACCTGATTTGCTTCAATTAAATCCTCTTATGACTCCATAGCCCAATGGATTGAAACTGCCACCATCTTTCATCTTGATCGAAGCTTACTCTTGTTGCTTGCAACTTCTCACCTTTGAGCCTATTTGCATATAGATATTTCCGCCTCTAATAGCAATCATGTTCAGTCATCCAAACACAAAACCAAACCCTTGGACTTCATAACTAGCCTAATATCAATACCTTAAGCTTTCAAAGACAAATCCATCTTTGTACATATTGGAGAGATCCCTCTCCGGATTCAGGAGGGCTAGATCCTAGAATCCTAAAGTTGGTTGAAATGATGTTAACTCTGTGATCAGACTTTTGCCAATCTTTCTTATTACAGAGACCTAACATAGGGATGAGATGCGAAGTGTGGGGGTTACTGTAGATGACGAGGACTTGGTGAGCTTAGCTCTCCTTGTGCTTCCGAAGAGTTGGCATTCCTATCATGACTCTGTCAATGGTCAGGAGAAACTGCCAGGATGGGAGCGAATTTGGTTGGATCTTGTGCAGGAGGAGATAAGGTGGAGTACTAGGGATGGATATTCATCAAAGAATGTAGATGAAGAAAATTGCGCTTTGGCTGCCAAAGCAAGGAAGGGGAAGATCAAGAAGAATGCTTCTCAATCCGGTGCGAAAGGTAAGAAGCAGGACATTTCCAAGGTGAAGTGCTTTCACTGTCACCAACATGGACATTACGCCACTAATTGTCCATAGAAGAAGAAAAATAAGCAGGCTGCTGGATCTGCAGCTGGAGAGGCCTTAGCCTCGCAGTTTGAGCTAGATTTTTCACTGATCGCATGCTTGGTCTCAAGTGTGATGGGATCAGTGTGGTTTCTTGATAGTGGTGCGTCTTTCCACATCACCGGAGACAGAGATTTGTTTACTGATCTGGATGAGAAAGATCTTGGAGTGCACATCGAGATGGGCGATGATGGTAGATACATTGCGACTGGTATCGGGACCATTTCCTTTGAGAGGGAGTCTGGTAAACCCTTCGTATTGAAGGAAGTCATGCATGTTCCAGGATTTAAGAAGAATATTATCTCTGTGGCGATGTTAGAAGACAAGGGATATGATGTTGTCTTTAGTGAGGGAAAGGCTTTCCTGCGCAGTAAGGCAACTGGTGAAACCTGGAGTATAGGGGTTTGAGTTAAGAACCTTTATCAGTTGCAGGTAGATGGCTGCATAGCAATGGTAGGCAAGGCAGAAGGAGTGGTGAGCCGGGATGAGGGCAAGCTATGGCACATGATATTGGGCCATCTTCACCATGGTGCTTTGAAAATTTTGCAGCATATTTCTACCGGGCTTCCCAAAGGTACACTTGCGCAGTTAGATCAGTGCAAGGGATGTACTTTGGGAAAATTTGTGAAATCCATCTTTCACGAGAAGGATAGTCATGCCACGACGATCCTTAAGAGAATTCACACAGACGTGTGTGGACCTTTCTCGGTAGCTTCGACAGCAAAGCACAGGTATTATGTGATATTTGTTGATGATTTTTCTCGTAAGTGCTAGATCTTCTTCATGCAGAAGAAGAGCGAGAAATACTCAAAGTTTTGTGAGTTCAAGGTAGTGGTTGAGAAAGAATTGGGGAAGTAGGTGATGGCTCTTAGGAGCGAAAATGGTGGTGAATTCATCTCTGGCGAATTCAAGGACTTTTGCAGCATAGAAGGAATTTGAAGAGAGCTCATAGCGCCTTATAACCCACAACAGAATGGGGTTGCGGAGCGAAAGAACAGAATGATCGTGGGTGCTGCACGGACGATGTTGCATGATCAGGGCCTACCCCTTCACTTGTGGGCAGAGGCATGCAATACTGCAGTATATGTGCAGAACCGTTGTCCTCACAAGATACTTGGCATGAGTACACCGGAGGAGGCGTTTTCTGGCAAGAGGCCTGATATTTCCCATTTGAGGATTTTTGGCTCACCTGTCTACATGCATGTGACGAGGGACGCCAGAAAGAAGCTGGATTCGACCGCAGAGGTTGGGATATTTGTGGGGTACACTGATACGCCCCAAAACTATCGTGTGTATTTGCCAAACAGTCGCACGACTGTTGTGCGACGGGATATCAAATTTCAGGAGGAGAAAGCCATGTAGTGTTCGCTTGAGAAGGAGCCACACTTGCATGCAGATGAGGAGCTATTAGTTCCTAAGGATGAGCTTCCGGATGTGGATCAGCCACAAGAGGAAGTTCATGGTCCAGAAGAAACCCTCGTACGGCGCCATATTCGGCGAACGCACTACGAGAAGCTGACGGCCCCGAATTTTCATGCGAGAGAAGATTGTGGGTGCACCTACATCACAGCGCAGACAGAGACAGTCACCTGACCGATATACTAGATACATGGCTCTGATGAGCAAGTGTATCATGACAGAACCATCCTCTTTCGAGGAAGCTGTGGAGGACCCTGCATGGGTAGATGCCATGGTGGAAGAGTATGATTCGATTGTCAGAAACAGTGCATGGGAGATTGTCCCAAGGCCAGAAGGGAAATCAGTGGTAGGTTTGAGATGGATCTACAAAGTGAAGCAAGCAGTTGACGGGAGTGTCGAGAAGTACAAGGAGAGATTTGTTGCCCGGGGCTTCTCACAGATTGAGCGGATCGACTATGAGGAAACCTTTGCACCTGTCGCAAGGTATTATTCCATACGGACAATTCTTGATCTCTCAACGGAGTCATTGAGGAGGAGGTGTACATAGAGTAGCCCGAAGGTTTCGAGATTTCAGCAGTGAGTTGCATGTGTGCAGGCTCAAAAGAGCACTGTATGGGTTGAAACAAGCACCTCGTGCTTGGTACACATGGATAGATAGTTATTTCACCGGACTTGGATTCTCCAAGAGTGAGGTGGATCCGAACCTATACCAGATTGTGGTGGAGGGTAAGTTGCTGATCATTGTACTTTATGTAGATGATTTGATTCTGACAGGTGATGAACTGTTGATACAATCATGCAAGGCTGATCTTGAAAAGGAGTTTGAGATGAAGGACTTGGGCCTCCTTCATTTTTTCCTGGGATTGGAAATTTGGCAGCGCAGTGATGGATTGTTTGTGTCTCAAGGAAAGTATGCCTGGGAGATAATAGAGAAGTTAAACATCCATGGATGCAAGCCTATCAACACTCCTCTTCCTGGTGGATGGAGGAAAGAGGTGCTACATCGACAAAGGTATTTGGTGCCACTGTTTACCGACAGTTGGTGGGGTCGCTTATGTATCTAGTCAATACATGACCTGACATATGCTATGATGTTAACCAGCTTTCACAAGCTATGGTTAAGCCTACCAAGCTCTTTTGGAAGGCAGGCAAGCATGTATTGAGATATCTCAGAGGCACATCACGATATGGATCATGGTACAAACAGGAAGATGAGTTGAGGCGGCATGGCTTCACGGACCGGTATCATCATATCAGAGATTGTGTGCAGTGGAAGATCATGTTACTTTATTACATTCCTACGGAGGATCAGGATGCTGATATCTTGACGAAGGTGCTCACCAGGAGAAAATTCGAATACCATAGAGGTAGGATTGGGGTGGAAGATAATCCCTATCTTGTTGAGAGGGAGTGTTGAGTTTGCAACAAGATGATGAGCTTAGTGAAAAGAGTCGCCTTCTCTAAGTGGGCCAGCAGGCTATTTTTGGCGCAAGTCTATTTTTAGACTATGTATATTTTTAGACATGTCGATCATATTCTATGAGTTGCAGGATGCTATTTGTGGATGGTTGGTCAAGTTGGAAAAATAGATGGACTTCTATTTTTAGACATATTGGGCGAAATATATTTTTAGATTGCCAGTCTAAAAATAGATATGTCGAATATTATTAGCTCTTAATAATATTTGGACTATAAACATTATCTTATTCTCTTGGAGCACTTCAGTTAAGTGCACAGATGTGGCACAGGAGATGAAAGAAGGAATTACGCTATTCCTGAGGGTTAAGTGGAGCTGTTGCATGGAGACTTCAGTTACAACTCATGTGACAAAGTTTGGTGGAGTTATTGAGGTAGTTGGTGGAGTTGTGTTCAATTTAACTTAGTTAAACATACTTGAGCTAGTTGTATCTAGTCTAAATGATTGATACACTAGTGAGAGTGGTGTGAATTAATTAATAATTAATTCACTAATTATTAACTCATTAATCAACTGAAGAATACATCAGTTAACTACAGTGCATGGACAGTTTCAGTGGAGACCAGTGAAGAGGTAGGTGAAAGAGAAGGTTGACTATCAGTTGTGACTATATTGTTGCATGAATTGCAACACACAGTGGTTGGAGATGCCAATGAGGATTGCGTGAGAAAGGATAGATGAATTCAAGTTCATTTAGAGCCATTCTTTATCAGTGATTGCGCAATAGAGGCAGGTTAGCAGGTGGCAGAGATCAGTGCATGGGATTTGCTAGATCGGACCTGATTAGTGTGTAGCAATTGGAAATTGTACTGAGAGCTTGTGAGAAGCTTTGTATGATGATTGTTACATGATCTCTATGAAATATAATATACGGATAGTTGGGGGTTTTCAGCTTTAAGCTTTCCCATAAATTACTGTGTTCATATGTGTGAATTTTTATGGTTTCAATGTGTGCATGCAATTGATTTAATTTTCGCAAGTAATGATCAATAGTAGAACAGATTCTGTATTGTGCATGAAGTTAAAATAGTGTGTGATCAGGAGAATCTCAGATGTATAACGCATTAGTTATATAATTTCTACAACATGAATATGACTCTACAACTAATGATACACCTCCTTGAAGTCCCCATCCTCTAAATACACCTCTCTATATGCATCATGGGTGAATGGATCCATGTGTATTAGAGTTCCCAAAACAAAATTTTTTGTGCTGCCCTTCTTGTACTTAATCACTAAATGAAACTGTTGTAGAAACCCCATCCACTTGTAATGCCTAGTCTACTATAACTTACTCTAGGCTTACAAATACTATAGTGGCTGGTGATCTATGTGAATTATTGTCTCCTTTCCCATCAGATAATGCTTCCACTTCTTCACAGCTTTCACGAGGGCATAAAGCTCCTAGTTATAGGTAGGGTAGCTAAGAAATTCCACAAGAAATATGTAAGAATGGTAGCATACAAGCCTTCCTCCCTACATCAAAACCGCTCCCATAACATACCCACTTGCATATATCTCCACTTCAAAGGGCCGTTGCAAGTTTGGTAATTCTAGAACTGGTGCTTGAATGATCTTCTTCTTTAGCTCCTTTAAAGCCCTTTTCTGACCCTTTATCCACTGAAAACTCTTACCACTTTTTATTATGGCATGGAGCGATGTTGTTCTTGCTAAAAGCAAGGTGGTGAATTTCCCTAGGTATTGTACTACCCCAATCAAACTCCTTACCTCATAAAGATTAGTAAGCACTAACCATTTCATGACGACCTCCATCTTGGAAAGATCTATTTTCAACTCTCCTCCACCTATCATATATCTCAGATACATCAAGGATTGTGTTATCACTCCCCCCTGCTTCCCAAGGCTGAGAATGGAGATGAAGGAAGGTAACCACAAACCAACCTTTAGGTCAGGTAGCTAGCCCTAACAAGGCCAGAGAGGGCTCTCTAAATTTCACTTAGAAGCCAAAGGGATGGCTGGATATAATGTTTTAGACTAGTTATGATGCTCAGTAGATTATGATTTTTGTTTTTTTTGAGTTTCGCTGGATAAGAATGACAATTAGGAAACTAGGTCTAGGGTTTTGGTCTGAATTCAAAGGTTTAGTTGCAGAGGTAAGGGTGAGTCCAGGTAGGTAAGCCAAGAAGCATGCTTAATTTGTCATTATGTATATATTTAATTGAGAGGGAGTGAGAATGAGCATTAAACTGAATTCATTCATCAGAAGAGCAGAGACATGTTCATGAAAATCTTACTAAAAAAAGAGAATGGAAAGCATGATTTCCATCAATAAAATGATAAGAATCAGCATAAAGAAGCATATAGACGAAAGATAGATAACATAGGATTCAACATGATAAGTTTACAGAGAAAAAACAAATTCTCAAAGGCATACAACTAGAGTCTCAACACTATGTCTCCAACACTATCTTTGATTTCATAAACAAAATCTTGTACAATAGCTCCACTACAAATAACAACTATACAACCTCTAAAAATACTTGAGGTCGACTACTTATAGAAAATAGAGTTCAAGAAACCTAATAGGGTCGAAATCCTATCCAAAAAGCATCATAATTACATCAGATGAGTCACTTCCTAGAATCTACGGAAGTTAGAAACTAATCCCTGAAATTTAGCTAAAGACTAGGAGTGTGTGTCTCCTCCATTAAATTACATTTTTCCTCATCATAGAGGCAAAAAAAAACTCAAACACATAAAATGACACCTCATGGGACAACTAGCATCGAATTTCTAGAGTTTTCCTTTCATGACAGTTGTCTGAAAGGAATCCTATGTAGAAACATCACGACTGTAGCAGAAATGTCACGCCTATTTGGCAAAAGAATCGTGCCAGTTAAAGGGTGAATTTGACCTGTTAGGGTCCTATAATAATAGGGTTCATAATTTTTGAATTGACTTTGATAGTCTTGTAAATATGTACATACCTTGATTTCTGCAAGTTGTTTTCCCATATTTTTGAAAATAATAAAAAATGAAAAGAGGGTAAAAGTCCTAAAAGAAAGATCAAAGGTATTTGAAAAGAAAAGATCAAAAAAAAAAATGGACCCCAAAAGAAAAAAGGGATAAAAATAAGACATGGAAGTGAGCAAGTCAAAATTCCATTACTATTTACTTTTACTGAAAGAATAATGATTATGTGTAGATTGTTCAAAATGCCATAATCCATGATCAGTTAAATAGCTTAATCTTAACTTTTCATGCTTTGAAATTCATGTTTTAGATAGAGAATAAAGATATGTCAAACAGTTTAAACTTGAAAAATCAGTAGATAGATAGAGAATAAATGAGGAGATCAACAGTTTAATCTGAGCCCTCTCATGAAATAAGGTTAGACTTAGATAAATTTATGCTTTAAAAGAAAAATGGATTTAGGGTTGCAAGCTTAAATGCACCCATGCAAATGAAGTAAAAAATGTTAGAATAATGATGGGTAGGTAGAAAGCATTTGTGCAAGGCATGTAATAAAGCATCATCAGGAAAATTAAAAATTTCCCTTTCCCCACAGTGATCCAACATTCTAAATCTTTAGTTAAAGAGGTTCAGAGCATTTCTATGACTTCTATTGGGACCAGACCCAAGGCTTGATAACTGATTGGTTAAAAATACCGAATTCCCTTCATAAAATACATTTCCTCAGCATATTCACCCTCTTCCAAAAATATAATCCCTTTTCCTAAGAAAAACACCTTTTTTGCTTAGAAAAGTAAAATCCCCTCATAATTAATTTCATTTCATCCAAAAACACTAAATAAAAACCACAAAATACATGTTATCCTAAGTTTATGTGTAAATATCAAAATGGGATAATTTCTATGCTAAAATGCCTATTTTACACACTTTACTTAGTTTATTTCTATGTATTTTCATCTCATTTCATTTCATTTCATATTGATTTAACATAAGTATTAATTCCGTATAAAAAAACCTCTTCCCGTATATTTCATTAATTCATTTCTAAATAAAATATCCCAAAAACCCATTTTTTTTTTAACCTATGGTTTATATTCTCCATGTGTCAAAATATAAACCCCGCCATATCCCCATAGGTTAAAATATGTCATATTATAAAACCTGCCCCCCAATGGTTATAAAACATTTGTAAAGGTTTTATTTACCATGTAATATTACCCCGCCAACCATAATAATACACTGTTTTTTACATTATAAACATATATTTTTAACGTTTAAAACTATCCTGCTGCATAAATACAAAGCCCGGGCCCCACGCCCCACTGCTGAGCAACTCCTAATATAATCTCCACCGTTCACATGCATATCCTCCGATCTGACGACCACAAATACATATCGCATTTTAAACTACGCGATTTAAACTCATGTTAAACTTTGCGAAATGGGTTGTTTTCTACCCTTATCTCTCCTCCACGCGGGAACATTTCATTGGATCGCATTCGATCCCAAAATACCATTTACTGCCCAATTCTAGTGCGATAACCGCCTATGGTTTTCTACCTCATGCGCCAAAACCACCTTATGCTTTTATATGATCTGCATTTAAGGTTAACTCACATTAAACCTAAAACGTTATATAACCTTCATATTGCACCCATTAAGCCCTTTCTGCATTATTTGTATGCATTTATCCTCCGACTGAGAAACAAAGATTTGTACACCGGTTTCATGCCTAGAGAACCAGAAAGCCACTGCATTTTCTGTCAAAGACTACTGGAATCATTTAGTTTGAATTCCAGAGACCTTCAAAGCTATCAGAACCTGTCCGATACCTCAAAACCTAGTTTAAAGACCAAAATACCCGCACAAACAGGTATTCTTCATGAAAAGTGACCTGTTTATCATTTTAAAAGGAATTTCCAAGAAATTAAGATTAGTGAAGCCTATTTACCCAAAGAAAGACCCTTTTAGTTGCCCGAAAAGAACAAATTCATTGCAAAAACCTTGAAAAACCCCTGTGTCGATACTGCATCTGGTTTTTAAATTTAAATTGAATATAAATTAGTCTTTTCAGACCTTATAAGGACTTTGAAATTGTCCCAAAATCATTTTCAGGTAACCCCAATTCTTCTGTGCCCAATTTGAAACATTTTTGAGTCCAGTTTGTCTAAAAAAGCAAAGGAAACCCTTGTTTCTCATTTCTTGTACCTGTAAAGAGTCTAAAGTCCAGTTTAAAGCCAAATTTCAAGGTTGAAACCCAAGACAAAGCCAAAATCATGCCTATTTCTATTTAAATAACCTCTGTCAAATTCAAAAACACTTCTGTAAACAATTTAAACGTACAAAAGAGTTCAAAAAAGTCCAAATACTGAGATTAAGTTATCCGGAAAGTCTAAAAAATGTCAAAATCAAATCTAGCAGTGTCTTCCAAGACTGAAATTATTGTAAATCCTCTACGACCTCCTATTGTAGACATTGAACATACACCCTTAGCAGATGTGGATTACAAAATAGCAGGTCCAGTCATAGAATTTAATTTGTTAGACCTCCACTGCTGGAGTTATGAAAGGTCATTGGATCAAGTGGAAGAAGTCAAAATTTATGAATCAAACCTACCCAAATATGTTGTCCCACTCACTCATCAATGTCCAGAGGTTATTAAGATGTGTCAGACCTATTATTCACTTGAACAAAGAGCACTGGTAAATGCAAATAAAGAAGTACTATTCACAATTACCACTGAGTCAATAAACCAGATGCTACAGCTCAAACCGGATCCCAAAGCTATTCCTTTATCCATAGAAGCACTCAAAAATTTGTACATTGGTCTATACTTTCCAAAAAGGTTCCAAAATTTTCAAGTATTCATACCTTTACATGTTGAAATTCCATAAATCAATCCTCCTTACTCTACTTCAAAATTTCCTGAAGGGTATAGGCATGTCATATCCATGTTGTCCTTTATCCTGGGGTATTTTATAGATGAGCATACATATGAGTCAATCCTAGGTTTTATATATACCTTTGCACAAGGACAACCTCCTTCTGTCATTTTTAATTATGTTGAATATATAGCTGATAATATCCATGATCAACTTGTCAAATTTCCAACTAAAGGAGTATTTAGGTATACATCCTTTCTTTTCCATATGTTCTTATATTTCCAAGAAGACATGTTTCCAATAACACTTCAGAAGCTTGATATAGAAGAGAACCCACTTTCAGTCATATTTTGGACTTCTTTGATTAGAAAAGAGTCCACAGAGTTTAGTTATGCAGAGTTTACAGATTACTTTATTCATCCATTGATAAACATGTCAACAAACACAGTCTAGCCAAGAATCAATGATGAAATAAAGAAAGTTCTACAGCTGTCAGAGAAAACTAGAACTGGAGATTGGTTCTAGAACCATACAAAAATCATAGTTTTTGGGCCTAATCTTTTACCTTATAAACTACCCAAGTATGTGCCAATGAGAGTTTTTTCCTTGGAGTACATCAGGAAAATCCTCATTTCATATTCAATCAATCTTTTGGTAGCCAAGAAGAAGACCCAATTCATGTTGAAAAAATAGATAGGGCCCTTCATTCGTAATCGCAGAGATGCAGCATTAGAAGAAACAAAATAGTTGTTGGAGTACAAATTTGAGTTTAGCTTCTTATGGAATTATGATCCATAGGGAATTCTTAGCAAAATGAGGGTTAAGTGCAAACTGACACCTTATATTCATGACAAAATACCAGAGATTGAAAAGTATGCTAATAAAATAGAGTGGTTAGAAAATACCTTGATTGAAGTAGTAAGACAGGGTGATACTAGTCACACCTTGGAAGCTGTAAATCAAGGAGAGAAAACTACTAAGAGAGGCAGAGAAGAAGGTAATTACATTGTTGTGACAACCACTGAGACTAGGTTTAAAATCAGGTATAACAAAAAGCCTAAGCTCAATTCAGTTGATAAAGAAAAAGTGACCATAGAAGTGGAAGATACAGATGTTCCAGAGACAAACATAGATGCAGCTGCATTTATTACGAATGAGCCAGCCACAATGATCCTAAATGAAGAACATCCTAATAATTCAAATAAACAGGTAATAGAGAAACAACAGAGTATGGAGGCATCCTTGTCACAGTCAGCAGAGGATAAATATCTTGACCTCAGAGAGAAATATAAGCATATAAAGAAAAAGAATGAAGAAATAAAAAATGAGATCTATTCTCAGTATTTGAAACAAACACTAGGTATCCAAAACATACTTCTATCAGCTTTTGATTATTCAAACAAGAAGTTAATTATGTCAGTGATTCAACCAACAGTGAAGACTCCCAAAACAGTGGTGGATTACAAAAAAGTTGATCTTGAAGTAACAACAAAAAGTATCCATGCACTAGATCAAATTGAATTTCATAGGAAAACTTCTGAGATGTTATAGTCTACCATAACTACAAAGGCCATGAGTGTCCATAAGCTCCAAAATATAATAATAAATATGAGAGATCAAATGAAAGTTGACAAGGCTTCCTCATATGCTAAAGATCTTAGAATTAAGTCTTTAAAAGAGTTGGTTATTCAAGTAGGATATGATCCTGTCAATGTCAAAGCAGCAAAAGAGCTAGTGAAGAAAAATAATTATGATATTGCAGCACTGAGGATACATCTCAAGCTTCCACCAAATGAACATCCACAAGACAAAGAAATAGTTCAAGAGAAAAGCCAGAAAGATGATATGATGAACATAATTTTACAATTGACAACACAGATAAAAGAAATGGAAATCCAAATGGACAAGCTTTTCCATGAAAGAGAAATTACAAAATGACAGGAAAATCCTACAGTAATTCCCATGGTTACTACAACTGTGCCTTAAACTCTTGTAGAAGAGTTGGCACCAAAAGTACTACTGGTTACTGCAGTGCCAGTAACCTCATCCACTACTTCAGCTACAGAGTCATCTACATCAACAATACAACCAACAGATGAGGCTAGTAAACTAGTTAAAGCCATGGAAGAAATGTCACTTCAAACCAATGAAATCAATAGGTTGAAGAAAGTGATTGAAAATCTTGAATATACTAAAAAGCTAGCCCAAATCAATGCCAAAACTCATGAAAAAAGGGCTAACAGGTTAAATACCGAGTTAAAGAATCTACAAAAGGATTTAACCTTGAAAGAACCAATATCTTATGTGAAGAATCAGCTATGGAGTAAAATCATTGAAGCCATCAATGATGTTTGGCCATCAATATAGGTGATTTATGAGCAAAGGGATTTACTGAAGGCAGCATAAGCAGAGATTCAGAAAACAAAGGATGAACTAGGAGCCAAACCCGAGCAAGCCCTAGAACTAATCAAATTTCTTAACAGCAAGAACAAGAAAGAACTTGTGGAGATACAAATTACTGATAGAATAGAGACAATCCTTGAAATAAGGAAAGTAATTTCAAAGAATAATTTAATGAAGTAGTTAGAAGAAAAATGTGAAAACATTAACATAGCTATAACCAAGTTTATGGTCAAATTTGAGACCTTGAGGCAAAGAGGTTTGTTAAACATCCTGGTTATTAATGATAAACTCATGCCACAAGAGGACTACAACAAAAAGATAAGGTATTATGCAAAAGAACAGGTTAAAAAAAGACAAGGGCAAGGAATTCCTACAGGGAAGGTTTTACATAGAAGTTTTGAAGACTTGTTTTATCTACATCTTGAGATAAAACACTTATTTATTATAAAACCAACATTTTCTAGATACACTGAGGCAGATGAGAACTTTAGGAAGCTGAAAAATATAAAAATTGCTGATGATAAAGCTTGGGAATCACTCACTGACTTACTGTAGAAGTCAAAATGCAGAGAAAAATACAAAACAGTTTGCTAATTTTTCACATTCAAACAAAATTTACAGCAATAAGGCAGTTTTACAGAGGTTAAAGAGTATAAGTGATTAAAGAGTATCAGAGATAAAGAGTATCATAAGGAATATAATATTTCAAAACAGATTTGAAATATCTTGTTCCAGCGTTGAAGACATCAAAGAAACTAGCTAAACCCAATCCACAACATCATTTTCTATTTTATTTGGATAAATAGGACAACTTTCTAAGTTGTTAAGCAACTATCACTATTTTGTTGTAAAAGATATTTTATTTCCTTAGAAAAATCTTATGATTATTCTAGGATATTTTGTAAACATTTTGTATATATAATTCATCTTTTGAAGTATTATTGTGGAATAAATTGTTGAAGATTTCTATAGTCATTTTTGCTGTACCTGAAGGCTTTTTGTAGCAAGTTAAAGTAGCAGACTGGATCAAATCATCTAGCATCATATTTCAAGATTCATGTGATGAGCCATTGAAGTGAAGTACTTTCTACTGTCATTGTTTATTTTTCTTATGTTTTACGTGTATCCATATATGTGTTCCAAATTTGAATGATGAACTAGGATTATTACTACAAGATTTGTTAAAAGCACCCCGTCTTTAACTAGTTATCATTTCTATGTTTTTTGTTGATTTCCAAAGTAGGGAACCGTTAATTTCTCCCTCTTTCGAATGACCCCTATCTACTCCTTCCTTATCTGGATCAAATAATCCTTGATTGCTCTTTATACTGATCAAACCACTTCACCAATCAACCTTCCTATATCTTCAACGACTTGTCTATCTTGACCTGAAAATATTTGACTTTTTGACCTTGATCCTATTCCTATCTGCTTGAAATTTGACTCCTTAGCCCAATGGACAAACAAATCTCTCACTATTCATCTCATTAAGTGATTTTTTCCCACCAAACCAAACCAAACCAAACCAAACCAAACAAATTTGCACATCATAACTAGCCTAATATCATATATTTAAAACAAATTTAAATCTTATAGAGAGAGCCCTCTCTGAACCCTA
This sequence comes from Pinus albicaulis, assembly GCA_034641835.2. NCBI lineage: Eukaryota > Viridiplantae > Streptophyta > Pinopsida > Pinales > Pinaceae > Pinus > Pinus albicaulis. Next base: position 759,177,017 of record CM076578.1, on the reverse strand, counting down.
AGAAGGCTAGATATTAAAGTTTAAAAGTTGGTCTGTGGTTACCTCTAATGTTCTTGGACTTTAAATCAAAATATCACAACTTTAGAATTATTAGAGTGATAAAATTTTGGCGACCATACTAGGGAACTAACCAATCCTCAGTCTTAAAATAGATCTTAGAGGGAATCATTTTCATCATCATTTTACCTTAAAGAATATTTTATAAGTTGTGAGTATCATTTTATAAAAAACTGTAATTCTGGCTTCTCGAAAAATTTTCTATACCAGGTCAAACTCGGATCCTAAACTTGCTATTATAGTAGAATATTTGAACAGAATTGGAAAAAAGAATAAACAAGTAGAAGATTTAGGTGCAAAAGTTTCCTTAGATAGAGCCAATTCGTTACCAAAAGAGTTAGTAAGTTTTCAATACATAGAGTTTGACCTGAAGTTTGAACATTCTTTGTTCAGAAGTAAATTCGAAACTGACTTAAAAAGTGCTGTTATAGACCCTGTTTTTATTTCATTTCTTGAGGAAAAGTAGGAAAATATTACATTAGATTCTGAATCAAAGATATTTAAAGCTCATGATAAAATTGAAGAAATAAATGCTACTATTCTTAAGGAAATAAATGAAGCTATTGAATTAGCTGAATTATTAGCATACACATATAAACCTTCTATTTCTCATTTAGATGCCACTACATCATCTATAATTTCCACTACCCTACAACCTATAGATCCATTTATCCCTAGATAGAATTTACAACCTAGAATACTATTTCCATATTCTTCCATATCAACATCATCCACTAGTTTATATTCTGCAATTTCAAACACATCATTCTCATTTCCAAGTAGTTCTTCATACATTCCAGTTTCATTTTCTAGCACCCCAACTTTATCCTTTAGTTCATTCTCCACTTTTTCTAGTACACCATCTTATATTCCAGTTTCATCAGCCACTTCTTTAGGTGCATCAACCAATACTTCTAGTTCAGCCCCAAGCACTTCCAATCTACCTCCTAGCTAAGCTAAAATTCAAGCTATGGCTGCTAGGTATGCTCCCTTAGTTCTTTTAGCTCAGTTACATGACATGCCTCAGGATTACCAAAGTAAGATACCCCAATTTGATGCTACTACTCAGTACACTTCCCAACAACATATTAATAAAATGACAGATTACTTTGAGCTTCATGAAATAGATGATTCTGATGTACAAATGAGACTCTTTTCACAAACATTAACAGGGGAAGTTAAAAAATGGTTTAAAGGTCTTAATCCTGGTAGTATAGCTGATTTATTAGTATTTCATAGATTATTTTTGAATAAATGGGAAAAGAAGAAAAATCCACTCCAAATATTATCTAAATTTGATGCCATGAAAAGAGCTTCTAATCAAACAATCCAAGAATACTGCACTAGATACAACAGTGTTTATAATTCAATCCCAAAAAATCTCAAACCCACTCCTAATTCTTTCCTACTCAAATTCCCTGATGGATTTGATACAGACATGGATTATGCGCTGAGGGAAAGAAATGTTGAAACCTTAGAAAGAATGCAAACATACGCTGTTAGTGTAGAAGTAAATATTTTGGCTAGAAAATCTAGATTAAGGAATGAGAATAGAGTAACTATAAAGGAAGAAACATCTAGTTCAGATGGAAAAATAGATCAATTTTCTAAGACTTTAGAGAGAATTATGAATATATTAGACAACATAGAAAGAATACCTCAATGGGATAATCAACAAAAAATTAGGAATCCCAACTTCAGGAAAATTACAAACTTAGGAAAATCCAAATAATCAGCTCCTGATAAGACAATAAGACCCCTATTTCAAGAGAACTATGCTGGAAGTTCTCAACACAATGTTGATGATGAAGACACCATAAATCTAATGGGTATAAATGATGATAACACTATCTTTCTCACTCAGGAAGATCAAGAGTGATTTGAAATGCAACAATTTCAATTAGATTCAGGTGAATCATTTGACTATAAACAATGTTATGATTTTTCCATAAATGAAGTACATAAGCAATATAACCTTAGGAGTAAGAAAAAAACTGAACCTTCTACTAAGAAATCTGCACAAATTGCAAATAAGAAAACAATAGAAGCCCCCACTACAAAACTTCTGCAAATTCTCCCTAGGGAAAATAAGCAAAACTCTAATTCATCTCAAAAAATTTCCAGCCCCAAAATTTCTCCCAGTCCCAAGATTGTTGATATAACAGATGAAGTTGTTCAAAAATCAACAAATTCACAAAAATATGCTGCTATAAAAACACCTAATTCTGCTAAAACAACAAACTTAGAGTCCAAAACATCCACTGCTGATCCAAAATCAGCAGATCCAAAAGCTGCCATTGCAAAAACAGCTTCTGATAATTCAAATTCTGAAAAAACATCTATTGCTTCTCAAACCATTCCTGAAAAGAAAATTATGAGCAGTAAAACACAAGAAAACCAAACAGAAAATGAAAACACAAATGTAGAAAAACAAGAGAAATCCACTCAAACTACAGTTACTAAGGAAGAGTTAATTCAAATCAGTAAATCACAAGCCTCATTAAATATAAAAACTGAAATTGAAAAGTTAAAAATACTAATTCCTTTGACAGAATTGGTAAAACATGATTTGTATAAAACAACCATCAATAAAACCTTAAACATTAATGATGGAGAATACTCAGTAAACTTGAATGATGATCAACTAGAGTTGATTTTTGGTCCTGATGTTAATGGAAAACACCAAGATGGAGCAGTACCACCGTTTTACATTAGTCTAACTGTTCATGACCAAATAATACACAATGCAATGTTAGATTTAGGGGCTTCACACAATCTAATGCCCAAAGCAATAATGGAAACCATGAACTTAGACATCACAAGGCCCTACAAAGATTTATTTTCATTTGACTCAAGCAAAGTGAAATGCCTAGGTTTAATTAAATATTTGTGTGTCACATTAGTTCAATATCCTGGTAAAAGTATACTAATGGAAATTGTAGTAGCTGATATCCCACCCAAGTATGGAATGTTATTATCTCGCTCATGGGGAGAAAAATTACAGGGATCTTTACAATTGGATATGTCATATGCTACCATATTAGTTTTTGGTCAACCAAATAAACTCTATAAGGAAACATTGATGAAATATATGGTGAGTAGAGAAGCGAGATCAATAAATTATCTAATTTATGCTACACCTACTGACCTAGATTCATTCATCTTATGTAACTTTGAAACTGATAATGAAATTAAAACTGAACTAAAGGACAAAAATAAAATACCAAACAATGAAAATATCTTTCATGAATCTTTATGGCATTTAGATTTTGATGGATTTGTAAAAAAACTAGGAGTAGGAGTAGGCGTTTGGATAATTAATATTGAAAAGAATCATGCAGAAGGCCATGCTTTTAGACTGAATTTTAAATGCACCAACAATATGGCTGAGTATGAAGCCCTAATTTTAGGACTCCAAATTATCAGAAACTTAGGAGGCAAAATAATATCAATAATGGGGGATTCAGATTTGATTGTAAAACAGATAAAAGAAGAATATTCTATTTATAATCCTAGACTAGGCCAATATAGAGAAACTGTATTAGATTTGATTGATGAACTGTTGGAATGTAATTTTTCTGCAATACCGAGAAAGAAAAACATACAACCACACTTAGAAATTTTTTCTAGTACTTGTAATTTACCCTTCAGCCCAATCATAAGTATACTGCAGAAGTAAAACACAGACCAATAATTCTAGATAACCTCAAATATTGGCAAATTTTCTCACAAGATCAACAAATTTACCATTTTATGAATAATGAAGGTGAATTTCAGAATTGTAAAATAGACACAGACTGTACATTAGATCATGATTTAGATAGTGAAATTGATTTAAATAATATAGATGTAAATAAAATAAATTTTGTTAGAACCACTAAATTTAGTCAATCAGATATAGATAACTTAGATAAAGTAGAAATGGATGAGATAATTGATGATGAATCTGATATATTAAATCTCAAAGATAATTTCTTACCAAAAGGCTTAACTCCTTTAGAAGATTTATTTGACTCAAATGATGTTGCTAGAAAACCCAAAATGGAGCCACTTAGATCTGATATTGAGGAATGTAACATAGGCATAGAATTAAAACCCAAGATGATCAAACTTTCCAAAGCCTTGCCTCAACAATAAAAAGAAAAATATATTGATCTTTTCAAGGAATTTCAAGATGTTTTTGCTTGGAGTTATAAGGACCTAAAATCCTATGACACCAACATTATACACCATAAAATCCCTATAAAAGAAGACCAAAAGCCTTTTAAACAAAATTTAAGAAGGATCAACCCTATTTTGATGCCTTTGATTGAAAAAGAGGTAAAAATAATGTACGATGCACACATAATTGCACCAATCAGATATTCTGACTGGGTTTCTAATCTAGTTCCAACCAGGAAAAAGATAGGAGAAATTAGATTATGTGTTGATTTTAGGAATCTAAACAAAGTATCCTTAAAAGATAATTATCCTTTACAAAAAATGGATCACAATTTACAAAGGGTAGTTGGTTCTTCTAGGATTTCACTTTTAGATGGATTTTCAGGATACAACCAAATTTTAGTCCAACCAAAGGATCAAGATAAAACAACTTTTACTACTCCTTGGGGCACTTTTATGTATGTAAAAATTCCTTTTGTTTTAATGAATAAAGGAGCCACCTTTCAAAGAGCTATGGATATAGCCTTTGCAAAATAAATTCATGAATTCTTAGTGATTTACTTAGATGACATCACTGTATTTTCTAAGACTGATTATGAACATTTGGATCATCTTAGACAAGTATTTGTTAAATGCAGAAAGTTTGGCATATTTTTAAACCCTAAGAAAACCTTATTTGGATTAGAAGAAGGTAAGTTACTAGGACACATAATATCTAAGGAAAAAATTAGAATATACCCTTCCAGAATAGAAGCAATTATTAACATTAGTCCTCCAAGGAACATAAAAGAGTTACAAACATTTCTAGGTAAAATTATCTTTTTAAGAAGATTCATCTCCAATTTAGCTGAAATAATCAGGGAGCTTAATAACATGCTTAAAAAAGATCAAGTTCTTAAATGGACTATTGAGGCCAAACAATCATTTGAATCTATCAAACAAGCCTTAACCAAAACTCCAGTCCTTATAAGTCCTGACTTTAAAAATGATTTCATCATTTTTTCATTTGCTTCAGAGCACACCATTGCTACAGTTTTATTGCAGAAAAATGACTAGGGCTATGAGCAGCCCATAGCTTTATTTAGTAGAACACTTAGAGATGCCACTTTGAAGTACAATATCATGGAGAAACAGGCCCTAGCTTTGGTAAAGGCCATTTAATATTTTAGAGTGTACATTCTTTATTCTCACATTATTTCTTATGTTCCAAATGCAGTAGTAAAAGACATTCTAACTCAGGATGGTCCTGATGGTAGAAGAGGCAAGTCGATTGCCACAATTTTTGAATATGACATAGAAATAAAACCCGATAAACTTATAAAAGGTCAAGGTTTAGCCAAACTCATGGCTGAATCAAATTTTCATGCCCTAGACATAAATTTTATTGCCCAAGTAGATGATCAGGAAGAGATGGCGACTCCGGAGATCAGTGAAGAATTTTTAGACTCACCATGGTATGCATATATCATATTTGTATTACTAAACTTACAAGCTCCTGCTGGATTATCAAGAATAAAAGATAGATTCTTAAAACTAAAGGCAGTAAGATTTTGTATATTAGACAATGTACTTTTTCAGAAAGATCATAGTGGGATTTTATTAAATTGTTAGCTAAAAGAAGAAGCAGACAAAATATTAGAAGAATTTCATGTAGGTGACTGTGGAGGAAATCTCTACTGGAAGACTACTGCAGACAAAATACTGAGAGCTGGTTTTTACTGGCTTACCTTGTTTGCATATGTAAAAAGGTATGTGACCTCCTGTCACAAGTGTCAAATATTTGAGGGAAAGAAAAAGCTCTTACCATTGCCCTTAAAACCTATCTCAACAGAAATGCCATTTCAACAATGGGGTCTTGACTTCATTGGTGAAATTCACCCTCCATCATCTTCCCAACACAAGTGGATTTTGACAGCCACTGACTATTTTACCAAGTGGATTGAAGCCATACCCTCTAGGCAAGCCACTGACACTATCATTATATCCTTTTTAGAAAGCAACATACTTTCAATATTTGGATGTCCTCAAAAGATTATTACTGACAACGCAGCTTCATTCAAATCCAAAAAGATGATTGTCTTTTGCCATAAATACCACATTACCCTAGGCCATTCTACTGCATATTACCCTCAAGGTAATGGCCTAGCTAAATATTCCAATAAGAGCCTTGTAAACATCATCAAGAAGTTACTGGAAGATAAAAAAAAGACTTGGAACAAGAAGTTAGTCAATGCCTTATGGGAAGATAGAATTACCACTAAAAAATCTATTTGTACATCCCCTTACCAGCTTGTCTATAGAATGGATGCTGTTTTTTCATATTCATTAGGAGTACCAGTAATGAAGATTATCCAAGAATTACACGTTGAGACAAATCACATTCAAAGAAGGATTAATCAAACCATTCACTTGCAACAAACAAGAGAAGAGGTTTATCTTAAGTCTCAAGTTATCCAAGATAAGATAAATAAAATTTTTGATAAAAAGAGAAAAGAAGATGATTTCTACATTGGATACAAAGTGTTAAAATAGGATTCAAGAAGAGAAGACAAAGGTAAACATGGAAAATTTGATTTTCTATGGAAAGGACCTTATGTTATTTATGGTTACAAAGGTAACAATTCTTTCTTTCTGAGAGAAATGGATGGATCAGATCTGCTAGGTGGACAAGTCAATGGCAGAATGCTAAAGCACTACTACTCCTTAGAGATAACAAAAATTTAGTTTTATTTACTTTGACCATTGTACATATACATTGAAGATTTTAGATTGGATTGGATGTTTTCCTAACAAATTTGAAGCCCAGAGAGAAGGCCCTGAGCTTTGAGAGGTAAAATATCATAAGTATGAAATAATTGCAGAGATCAGAAGATACTTACAAGGTCATCACCGTCAAAATTCAAAGGCTACTAGTCTTAAAGTTCTTGACATTTCACCAAGAAATGCCATCCCCAAGTGGAGCCACTGTTAGGGTCCTATAATAATAGGGTTCATATTTTTGAATTGACTATGATAGTCTTGTAAATATGTACATACCTTGATTTATACAAGTTGTTTTCCCATATTTTTGAAAATAATAAAAAATGAAAAGAGGGTAAAAGTCCTAAAAGAAAGATCAAAGGAATTTTAAAATAAAAGATAAAAAAAAATAAAAAATGGACCCTAAAAGAAAAAAGAGATAAAAATAAGACATGAAAGTGAGCAAGTCAAAAAGCCACTACTATTTACTTTTACTGCAAGAATAATGATTATGTGCAGATTGTTAAAAATGCCATAATCCATGATCAGTTAAGTAGCTTAATATTAACTTTTCATGCTTTTAAATTCATGTTTTAGATATAGAATAAAGATATGTCAAATAGTTTAAATTTTAAAAATCAGTAGATAGATAGAGAATAAATGAGGAGCTCAATAGTTTAATCTGAGCCCTATGATGAAATAAGGTTAGACTTAGATAGATTTATGCTTTAAAAGAAAAATGGATTTAAGGTTACAAGCTTAAATGAACCCATGCAAATGAAGTAAAAAATTTTATAATAATGATGGGTAGGTAGAAAGCAGTTGTGAAAGGCATGTAATAAAGCATCATCAGGAAAATTACTAATTTTCCTTCCCCCGCAATGATCCAACATTCTAAATCTTCAGTTAAAGAGGCTCAGAGAATTTCTTTGACTTCTGTTGGGACTGGATCCAAGGCTTAATAACTGATTGGTTAAAAATACTGGATTCCCTTCATACAATCCATTTCCTCAGCATATTCACCCTCTTCCAAAAATATAATCCCTTTTCCTAAGTAAAACACCTTTTTTTCTTAGAAAAGTAAATTCCCCTCATAATTAATTTCATTTCATCCAAAAACACTAAATAAAAACCACAAAATACATGTTATCCTAAGTTTATGTGTAAATATCAAAATGGGATAATTTCTATGCTAAAATTCCTATTTTACATACTTAGTTTATTTCTATGTATTTTCATCTCATTTAATTTAATTTCATATTAATTTTTTAACATAAAGTATTAATTCCCTATAAAAAACCCCTTCCCGTATATTTCATTAATTCATTTCCAAATAAAATATCCCCAAAACCCATTATTTTATTTTAACCAATGCTTTATCCCATGTGTCGAAATATAAACCCCGCCATATCCCCATAGGTTAAAATATGTCATATTATAAAACCTGCCTCCTAATGGTTATAAAACATTTGTAAAGGTTTTATTTACCATGTAATATTACCCCGCCAACCATAATAATACATTGTTTTTTATGTTATAAACATATATTTTTAACGTTTAAAACTATCCCGCCGCATAAATACAAAGCTCGGGCCCCACGCCCCACGTCCCACTACCGAGCAACTCCTAATATAATCTCCATCGTTCGCATGCATATCCTCTGATCTGACGACCACAAAGACATATCACCTTTTAAACTGCTCGATCTAAACTCATTTCAAACTTTGCGAAATGGGTTGTTTTCTACCCTTATCTCTCCTTCACACGGCAACGTTTCATTGGATCACATTTGATCCCACAATACCATTTACTACCCAATTCCCATGCGATAAACACCTATGGTTTTCTGCCTCATGCGCCAAAACCACCTTATGCTCTGATATGACCCGCATTTAAGGTTAATCCACATTAAACCTAAAACATTATATAACCTTCATATTGCGCCCATTAAGCCCTTTCTGCGTTATTTGTATGCATTTATCCTCCGACTGAGAAACAAAGATTTGTACACAGGTTTCACGCCTAGAGAACCAAAAAGCCACTGCATTTTCTCTTAAAGACTACTGGAATCATTCAGTTCGACTTCCAGAGACCTTCAAAGCTATCAAAACCTGTCCGATACCTCAAAACCCAGTTTAAAGACCAAAATACCTGCACAAACAGGTATTCTTCATGAAAAGCGACCTGTTTATCATTTGAAAAGGAATTTCCAAGAAATTAAGATTAGTGAAGCCTATTTACCCAAATAAATACCCTTTTAGTTACCCGAAAAAAACAAATTCATTGGAAAAACCTTGAAAAACCCCTGTGTCGATACCGCCTCTGGTTTTTAAATTAAAATTGAATATAAATTAGTCTTTGCAGGCCTTATAAAGACTTAAAAATTGTCCAAAAATCATTTGTAGGTAACCCCAATCCTTCTGTGCCTAATTTGAAACAGTTTCAGTCCAATTTGTCTAAAAAAGTAGAGGAAACCCTTGTTTCTCATTTCTTGTACCTACAAAGAGTCTAAAGTCCAGTTTAAAACCAAATTTTAAGGTTAAAACCCAAGAAAAAGCCAAAATTATGCCTATTTATGTTTAAAGAACCTATGTCAAAGTAAAAAAAACTTCTGTAAACAATTTAAACTTACAAAAGAGTTTAAAAAAGTCCAAATACAGAGTTTCAGTTATCCAAAAAGTCTAAAAAATGTCAAAATCAAATCCAACAGTGTCTTCCAAGACTACAATTATTGTAAATCCTCTACAACCTCCTATTGTAGACATTGAACATACACCCTTAGTAGATGTGGATTACAAAATAACAGATCCAGTCATAGAATTTAACTTTTTAGACCTCCACTACTGGAGTTATTAAAATTCATTGGATCAAGTGGAAGAAGTCCAAATTTGGGAATCAAACCTACCCAAATATGTTGTCCCACTCACTCATCAATGTCTAGAGGTTATTAGGATGTGTCAGACCTATTATTCACCTAAACAAAGAGCAATGGAAAATGCAAATAAATAAGTAATATTCACAATTACTGCTGAGTCAATAAACCAAATGCTACAGCTCAAACCAGATCCCAAAGCTATTCCTTTATCCATAGAAGCACTCACAAAGTTGTACATTGGTCTAGATTTTCCCAAAAGGTTCCAATTTTTTCAAGTATTCATGCCTTTACATGTTGAAATTCCACAAATCAATCCTCCTTACTCTACTTCAAAATTTCCTGAAGGGTCTAGGCATGTCATATCCATGTTGTCCTTTATCCTAGGGTATTTTACAGATGAGCATACAGATGAGTCAATCCTAGGTTTTCTATCTAACTTTGCACAAGGACAACCTCCTTCTATCATTTTCAATTATGCTGAATATATAGCTGATAATATCCATGATCAGCTTGTCAAATTTCCAACTGAAGGAGTATTTAGGTATACATCCTTTCTTTTCCATATGTTTTTATATTTTCAAGCAGACAAGTTTCCAATAACACTTCAAAATCTTGATATAGAAGAGAACCCACTTTCAGTCATATTTTGGACTTCTTTGATCAGAAAAGGGTCCACAGAGTTTAGTGATGCAGAGTTTACATATTTCTTTATTCATCCATTGATAAACATGTCAACAAAAAAATTCCAGCCAAGAATCAGTGATGAAATAAAGAAAGTTCTATAGCTATCAGAGAAAACTAGAACTGGAGATTGGTACTTATATCAGAACCATACAGAAATCACAGTTTTTGGGTCTAATATTTTACTCTATAAACTACCCAAGTATGTGCCAATGAGAGTTTTTTCCTTGGAGTACATCAGGAAAATCCTCAATTCAGATTCAATCAATTTTTTAGCAGCCAAGAAGAAGACCCAATTCAAGTTGAAAAAACAGATAAGGCCCTTCATTTGTAATCACAAAGATGCAACATTAGAAGCAAAAAAACAATTGTTGGAGTACAAATTTGAGTTTAGCTTCTTATGGAATTATGATCCACAGGGAATTCTCAACAAAATGAGGGTTACATGCAAACTGACACCTTATATTCATGACAAAAGACCAGATATTGAAAAGTATGCTAATAAAATAGAGTGGTTAGAAAATACCTTGATTGAAGCAGTAAGACAGGGTGATACTAGTCACACCTTGGAAGCTGTAAATCAAGGAGAGAAAGCTACTGAGAGAGGTATAGAAGAAGGTAATTACATTGCTAAGACAACCACTGAGACCAGGTTTAAAATCATGTATAACAAAAAGCCTAAGATTGATTTAGTTGAGAAAGAAAAAGTGACCATAGAAGTGGAAGATATAGATGTTCTAGAGACAAACATAGATGAAACTACAATTATTACAAATGAGCCAGCCACAAAGATCCTAAATGAAGAATATCCTAATAATTCAAATACACAGGTAATAGAGAAACAACAGAGTATGGAGGCATCCTCCTCACAGTCAGCAGAGGATAAAAATCTTGACATCAGAGAGAAATATAAGCAGATAAAGACAAAGAATGAATAAATAAAAAAAGAGATCTATTCTCAGTATTTGAAACAAACACTAGGTATCCAAAACAAACTTCTATCAACTTTTTATTATTCAAACAAGGAGTTAATTATGTCAGTGCTTCAACCAACAGTCAAGAATCCCAAAATAGTGGCAGATTACAAAAGAGTTGATCTTGAAGTACCAACAGAAAGTATCCATGCACTAGATAAAATTGAATTTCACAGGCAAACTTCTGAGATGTTATATTCTACCATAACTACAAAGGCCATGAGTGTCCACAAGCTCCAGGATACAATAATAAATATGAGAGATCAAATGAAAGTTGACAAGGCTTCCTCATATGGTAAATATCTTAGAATTAAATCTTTATAAGAGTTGGTTATTCAAGTAGGATATGATCCTGCCAATGTTAAAGCAAAAGAAGAGTTAGTGAAGAAAAAGAACGATGATATTGCAGCACTAAGGAAACAACTCAAGGTTCCACCAACTGAACATCCACAAGATAAAGAAATAGTGCAAGAGAAAATCCAGAAAGATGATACGATGAACATGTTTTTACAATTGACAGCATAGATAAAAGAAATGGAAATCCAAATGGACAAGCTTGTCCATGAAAGAGAAATTAAAAAATCATAGGAAACACCTACAGTAATTCCCACGGTTACAATAGTTGTGCCTTCAACTCTTGCAAAATATTTGGCACCAAAAGTACCACTGGTTACTACAGTGCTAGTAACCTCATCCACTACTTCAGCTATAGAGTCATCTACATCAACAGTACAACCAACAGATGAGGCTAGTAAACAAGTTAAAGCCATGGAAGAAATGTCACTTCAAACCGATGAAATCAATAGGTTGAATAAAGTGATTGAAAATCTTGAAGATACTAAGAAGCTAGCCCAAATCAATGCCAAAACTCATGAACAAAGGGCTAACAGGTTAAATATTGAGTTAAAGAATCTATAAAAGGATTTAACCTTGAAAGAGCCAATATCTTATGTGAAGAATCAGTTATGGAGTAAAATCATTGAAGCCATCAATGATGTTTGGCCATCAATACAGGTAATTTATTAGGAAAGGGATTTACTGAAGGAAACACAAGCAGATATTCAAAAAACAAAGGATGAACTAGGAGCCAAACCCGAGCAGGCCCTAAAACTAATCAAATTTCTTAACGGAAAGAACAAGCAAGAACTTGAAGAGATACAAATTACTGATAGAACAGAGACAATCCCTGAAATAAGGAAAGTAATTTCAAAGAAGAATTTAATGAAGCAGTTAGAAGAAAAATGTGAAAACATGAACATAGTTATAACCAAGTTTATGGTTAAATTTGAGACCTTGAGGCAAAGAGGTTTACCAAACATCCTGGTTATTAATGATAAAATCATGCCACAAGAGGACTACAACAAAAAGATAAGGGATTATACAAAAGAACATGTTAACAAAACAGAAGGGCAAAAAATTCCTACAGGGAAGGTTTTACATAGAAGTTTTGAAGACTTGTTTTATCTACAACATGAGATAAAACACTTATTTATTATAAAACCAACATTTGCTAGATACAATGAGGCAGATGAGAACTTTAGGAAGTTGAAAAATATAAAAATTGCTGATGGTAAAGCTTGGGAATCACTCACTGACTTACTGTAGAAGTCAAAATGCAAAGAAAAAGACAAAACAATTTGCTGATTTTTAACATTCAAAACAGAATTTATAGCAGTAAGGAAGTTTTACAGAGGTTAAAGTGTATCAAAGATAAAGAGTATCAGAAGGAAGATAATATTTCAAAACAGATTTGAAATATCTCGTGCCAGCATTGAAGACAACAAAGCAGTCAGCTAAACCCAATATAGAACAACATTTTCTATTTTATTTGGATAAATAGGACAACTTGCTAAGTTGTTAAGTAGGTGTCACTATTTTGTTGTAAAAGATATTTTATTTCCTTAGAAAAATCCTATGATTATTCTAGGATATTTTCTGAACATTTTGTATATATATTTCATCTTTTGAAGTATTATTATGGAATAAATTGCTGAAGATTTCTATAGTCATTTTTGTTTTACCTGAAGGATTTTTGTAGCAAGTTCAAGTAGTAGACTGGATCAAATCATCTAGCATCATATTTCAGAATTCATGTGATGAGCCATTGAAGTGAAGTAATTTCTACTATCATTGTTTAATTTTCTTATGTTTTACTTGTATCCATATTATATGTGTTCCAAATTTTAATGATGAACTAGGAGTATTATTACATTATTTGTTAAAAGCACCCTGTCTTTAACTAGTTATCATTTCTTACAGGATTTTTTAAAAGCACCCTGTCTTTAAATAGTTATCATTTCTATGTTTTCTGCTGATTTCCAGAGTAGGGAACACTTAATTTCTCCCTCTTTCGAATGACCCCTGTCTACTCCTTCCTTATCTGAATCAAATAATCCTTGATTGATCTTTTTCCCGTTCAAACCACTTCACCAATCAGCCTTCCTATATCTTCAATGAATTTTCTATCTTGCCCTGAAAACATTTGAATTTTTGACCTTGATCCTAGTCCTGTCTGCTTGACATTTGACTCCTTAGCCCAATGGACAAACATATCTCTCACTATTGATCTCATTAAGTGATTTTTCCCCACCAAACCAAACCAAACCAATTTTCACATCATAACTAGCCTAATATCATATAATTAAAACAAAGTTAAATCTTATAGAGAGAGCCCTCTCTGAACCCTAAGAAGGCTAGATCTTAGAGTTTAAAAGTTGGTCTGTGGTTACCTCTAATGTTCTTGGACTTTAAATCAAAATCTCACAACTTTAGAATTATTAGAGTGATAACGTGGCCCACTTAGGAGCATCCAAATGAAAATATGAAAGATGGGTTGAGTAGCCCTGTAAGTCTAGTTTCCAACTTGCCTTGAATGTTTAGAAAAAGTCCACATGAATACCTCCAAAAGTGGTTTTTCCCAACCTCACTCGAGAAGTGTCGCACCTGGTCCAAAACACTGGCAGAAGCATTGAAACGAGGTAGTTTTTTTTCTTTTTCATTTTTATTCAAAACCAGAGCTTGTCATCAAAAACCAAGTCTAGATATGGCTTGTACTAGTCAAGATGCACCCATACATATAAAAAAATATTGATTTGGAAGCTTTGAGGTGTGATGCTTCTGTGGAGACAAAATTTCCAGATTTTTGCAAATAGCACCAAAAATACAAAAAGTTCTCAAAATTGACCAAAATTTGTTCTATAACACCTGTGGAGGGTAGGATAAACAACCATGGATTCCTCAGAAAAAAGGTATAATTTGGGAAATTTTATTCTTGGTGCAATAATGATTGACCATATGTCTATGAAGGTTATTGCTCTTTTTATCTTTCTTCAAAAGCTTCTCAAGGTGTCCATTGACACTATCAAGCGAGTAATCTCTATATTGACTGATTTCATCAAGAATTAGTTCATCAAAAGTCTAAAAACTTCATTTAGGAGTTGTTGATTCTCTTTCTCTCTGAATCGCCCTCTTGAGGCCTCTTGTCCTTGGTCTTCTTCCTTTTGTTCCAACTTATACATCCGAATTAGGGGAATTTTGAGGTCTAAAATGGGCCTCCTAAGGAAATAATAAAATAATATTTATGAATTTGCAATTCACATTTTGCACCACAATCCATGTAACTATAGTTAAATTCAATTCAAAAGTTGTACCAAAATAAAATTAATAATTTTTTTTTATTGATGTGATTATAAATAAGAATGAAATTTTCAAGAAAAGGTCATTATCATTGAACAACTAATGCATTTGTCCTTTGTAATTAAATAACTTAAAATAAAATATAAATATAAATTTATAAATTCTTAATTATATTATATGCTATTAATTAAAATTTATATGATTTAAATTGTATAATAACATGTAATTAAGATACTATATAAAAATAATATAATATAATATAATATAATATAATATAATAAATGTATAGGGATATGCATTGTTTCTTTCAAGAAATATGAAATGGCAATAATATTATTTTATAGATAAAATTACTTTCAGATAAATCACATCATTAAGATTAGGTCGACGTTTCGAACCAACTAATGTGGTTCATCCTCAGGACAAGGTGGAGAGACTAATCGATCTCGATGAATAAATAGGGAGATGCATCATTGCGTGGAAATAGCCATTGAGAACTAGTTGTTAAGAACTAGTCGTTAAGACTAGCTGTTAAAAACTAGCCATTAGAAAGTTAGTTAGTTAGTTAGTTTTTAAAAATTAAATTAATTAATTAAATGAAAATTTTATTATAAATGGGTTAATAAAGTATTAAGTAATTACAAATAAATATAATAGGTAAGAATTTAAAATATATAATTAATTAATTAATTAAATGTAAAGAAAAATCAATAATTTAATTAAAATAATAGAAACAAAGTAATTCAAATATATATAATAGGTAAGAAAGAATTTAAAATAATTAATTAATTAACTAATCAATCAATAATTTAATTAAAATAATAAAAACAAACATACCTAGAAGGATTTTAATAAATAACTAAGTGAAATAACTAAATAAATAAATAAATAAATTAAATAAAATTTTAAAAAGGGTTTATAAAATAGGTAAGAGGGAGGGGTACAAAATATTGAAAATTTAATTAATTAATTAAAAATTTTCAATGAAATAAATCAATAAATTAAATAAATAATAAATAATTAAATAAAAATGGTAAATAAACAAAGAAACTTAAGAAAGAAATAGGGATGGGTAAAAATTAAAAATAAAAACAATAAATAAAAATAAAAATAATAAAGTTAATTAACTATAATTAAAATAAGATAAATTAAATAAAAATAAAATAAAATAAAATAAAACAAAATTACTGGGTGAGAGTCGGGGCCCAACTCTTACTTAATTTATAACCATCATCACGGTTGAGATTCTTAGCATGTCATTCAATTTCGATCGCCTCCCTTCATTTCCTATGGTGGAAGTGATCTATCTTAGCAACGACTTTTGAGTCTTCAATGCAAACATGGTGACCGGATTTTTCCACATGTTCAGTAAGAGCTGAGGTACGAGACCGATTATGTGTAATATCTGCAACATGGTCTTGGATTCTCTGCCTAATGGATCGACTTGTTTCTCCTATATAGGGAGTTCCACAAGAACAAGGAATTAAGTAAAGCCCTTTAATGTCCTTAGGGTCAATAGGGTCTTTAACAAACCCAAGAGAATTTCTAATAGTGCAAAGAGGTTTGAAAGAAGTAGAGATATTATTTTTCCTAAGGACATGGGAAATTTCCTTAGGAGAAATAATATCTCTGCTTCTTTCAAACCTCTCTGCACTATTAGAAATTCTCTTAGGTCTATTAAAGACCCTATCGACTCTAAGGACATGAAAGGGGTTTACTTGATTCCTTGTTCTTGTGGAACTCCCTATATAGGAGAAACATGTCGATCCATTAGGCAGATAATCTGGGAGCATGCTGCAGATATTAGACATAATCGGTCCCGTACCTCAACTCTTGCTAAACATGTGGAAAAATCTGGCCATCATGTTTGTATTGAAGACTCAAAATTCGTTGCTAAGATAGAACATTTCCACCATAGGAAATTAGGGGAGGCGATCGAAATTGAACGACATGCTAAGAATCTCAACCGTGATGATGGTTGGATATTAAGAGTTGGGCCCCGGCTCTCACTTGATAATTTTGTTTTATTTTATTTTTATTTTATTTATCTTATTTTTATTTTAATTAATTAACTTTATTAATTTTATTTTTATTTATTCTATTTATTTTTAATTTTTACCCATACCTAGTTCTTTCTTAGGCTTCTTTGTTTATTCACCATTTTTATTTAATTAATTATTATTTATTTAATTTATTTCTTTATTTCATTGAAATTTTTTAATTTATTAATTAAATTTTCAATATTTTGTAATCCTCTCTGTTACCTATTTTATAAACCCTTTTTAAAATTTTATTTAATTAATTGATTAATTAATTTACTTATTTTACTTATTTATTTATTAAAATCCTTCTAGGTAGGTTTGTTTTTATTATTTTAATTAAATTATTGATTAATTAATTAATTAATTATATATTTTAAATTCTTTCTTACCTATTATATTTATTTGAATTACTTTGTTTTTATTATTTTAATTAAATTATTGATTTTTATTTACATTTAATTAATTAATTAATTAATTATATATTTCAAATTCTTACCTATTATATTTATTTGTAATTACTTAATACTTTATTAACCTGTTTATAATAAAATTTTCATTTAATTAATTAATTTAATTTTTAAAAACTAACTAACTGACTTTCTAACGACTAGTTTTTAATAGCTAGTCTTAACGGCTAGTTCTTAACAACTAGTACTCAACGACTATTTCCGGGCAATGATGCATCTCCCTATTTATTCATCAAGATCGATTAGTCTCTCCACCTTGTCCTGAGGATGAACCACATTAGTTGGTTCGAAACGTCGAACTAATCTTAATGATGTGATTTATCCAAAAACACTTTTATCTACATTATGGATCACAAAAGTCTTAGATCTAACAATATTATTTTATTCAAAAAGTTTGAAATGACATTTATTATGAGTACTTTACTTTATGGCTTTAAAATTACTTAGAACACTACCATGGTTAACCATGCGTTTTTATCCACCATTGAGAATGTGAAAAATAAGTACCTTTAACTCAATCAATGCCACCTCAACCATTAGGGATGTTGGCATCCCCTAAAATGCGATTGGTTTTCATAAAGTGAATTTTGATTGTACCTTTTCCTTAGGAGGCCCATTTTAGACCTCAACATTCCCCTAATGCTCCATCTAATCATCATCTACTATTTCTTTTCCCTTGCCTTTATCTGCATCAACATGTACCTTTGGTTTGTCTTGGAGAAGTAGTTTCACCTTTAACATAAAATTCTCTTATTGTAGGAATGTGATATGAGAATTTTCAATTGAGAAAACCTCCCTCAACTCTGTTATTTCTTCATATTTCTCCTTCATGATTTCCTCAACTGACTTACCCTTCACCTCTTCTGCCATTTCAACTTCTAAGGGCGATTCTTCATCATGGTGCTGCAATGGTGACTCACCATTATGGCTAGGTGGGTGATCCACTGTTGATCTTTTCTCAAGTGTAGCTTCAGGTGCCAATACACCTCTGATGCTCTGAGGATTAAAAACCATTCTCTTTCCCTTCTCATAGGTTTGAGTGATCTCAACCCTATGTGATTTTTAAATTTGAGCCTGCATGCTAGAAGGGCCAACCTCCTTTGGCTATATGATGTTGTGGTATGAACAATGGGTGGACTAGTAGCAGGAGCTGATGCTACTTTATCGAAGAAAACTTCCCAGGTAATGTTGTTTGTTGAGAGTTAGTGCATAAAAATCAACTTAACCAAACCATGCTGAAATAGACTAGGATGAGGATTTATACCTTTTATTTGTACCTTTTTCACCTTCTTTACCAAACTCCTGAATAGATAGTTTGAAAAATTGAGTGATTTGGTAGCTGTGAAATGCATTAGTAACCTGGCATGGTATTGGTACAGTCTTGAAAATATTCCCTCGCATGTAAAATACTTCATGATAAGCTTCATTAATGGGGAATACTTATCAAGTAGATGCTTAAAAGGGAAAACATGTTTAGGTTCATCTCTGCAATGAGGTTTTAGGAAAGTGGGGTAGTTTTCAATGTCCAATTCCATACCCTTGAACCAGAATTATCCTTCATTCGAAATCCCTATTGTTGAAGTGATGGCATCTGTTGATAGAGTGAATTCAATGTCTGCTATGGTGGTCTTGTCTCTGCTAAAGTTAGTGGAAAAAAGGGTAGTCAATGCGGCATGACATCCTATCGCCATGATCTGCTCACAAAATCTCAGACATCCAATGTTTTCAAAACATCTCTTGGAATATGGGGAGGCATTAATTTCTTTCAATGTGGATGGATTAAATCTAGAATGATGGCCTCCCTTGTGAGATTTCTTTTCACTCTACATAGTAGTTGTGAACAGGATGAAGCATTTCTAGATGAAATGAGTGGGTAGGGATAGTGAATTTGGGAAAAGAGGGGATATGGATAGGGTAGGTTTAGGGGCTGTGATGAGGTATAAGGAGGTTGAGGAAATTTCCCCTAAAAATTGATGGAGTAGGGTAATATGTTAGCTTGAGGGTACAAATTGAATTTCTTGAAATATGTATTGGGAGGTGGATCAAAATGGGAAAACATAGGAATTTTACAATTTTGCTGTAAAAATGAAGTGGGGACTTAGGGTTTTGATGGAAACAAGAGTAAAGTGGACTGTGAGTAATAGGAGGTGTTGTGGTAGGGTTTGTAAAGGATAAATGAAGGTTTATATGGTAGGAAAAAGGGTCTCCAATGGTTAAAACCAATCAAGAAATGAGAAACCCTAGAACATAGGAGAGCAAAATCCTAAGGATAGAAAACACTCATACAATCATGAATTAACTTGAAAAAGGCAGTTAAGGTGGCCACTTACTAATTTTGGAGGCCACAGAAGGTTTTCACATTGGTTTTGAGGCTCGAGAAGCTAATTTGAAGAGTGAAAACAAAAAACATAGCAATCTTTGCAGAAATGTAGCACTGCCCCAGAAGCGTAGCGCCAATACCCATAAATGTTGCGCTGCTTTAGAAACATCATGCTACTTCTTTAGGAATGTCACTGGGCCTCCAAAATCGTATAAAATTGGATTTTCTTGAATTTTTTTTTGGTTTTATTCCACCTTTGGCAATGGTAGGGTATTATGAAGGTGAGAGATGCAGTTTATCGAGAAAGAGAAGATAAAATGAGTGAAAGAAATCACTTTTTCCCTTTTTATAACATCAATAAGATACCCTTTTTTTTATTTAGTGAAAACATGACATTTTTAAAGAACACTTTTCTTTTTGAATATTTTGACAATGCAACAAGCTTTTGAATGAAGAAAAAATGTCTCTTTTTTTATTTTCCTACCTAAGTTAACTCCCTTTTAAAGATACATTTTATGATGGAAATGAATGACGCTTCCTTTTGCCTTTTTTATGACATATTTTGGACTTTTATGGTGGCGAAATGAAATACACCTAGATACTGAACTAGGTAAAAACATGGTGACTTGACCTAAGAATCTAGATGAAAATGAAGGGCATGAGCCATGAAATGACAATAACCATGAATAAACTGAAGGGATTAGCTTTTAAAGACCTAGACATATCCAACAATCAAAAAATTATTTTAAAACTGACTTGGAAATGTAAAATTTTGACCTAGAATAACTACTAAACAAATTTGAAAGAGTACATATTGATCATTGAATATTTGATTCTAACATTGGCTCCATTTGGGGATGGAAGCTCCTTCAGGAGGTGTCAAGAACACCATAGATTAGGTAGCCTTATCCATTTGGGTGATGGAGTCAAAACTGGAAACTGAAATAAATTCGACAAACTGAAAAACTGACTAAACTTTTTGAAAAATTTGAAAGAAAAACATCAGCTGATCATAGAAATCTCACGGCCTTCTCCTCAGGCTTCAAATTTCCACAACAACTTCTTATTCTTGATAGCAAATAAAAAGTGATATTTACAATGAAAGTGAACATTTTTCTTTAAACTTAGGTAAGGTAGTGTTTGAGGAACCTACCATTCACCAATCCTCCCAGAATTTCCTGCCCATCAAGATTTTATAACAAGAATGCCTTATTACCTATGAATGTTGTGATCTTGTATGAACCTTTCCATAAATTATCAAACTTACCGTGCTTACCTTTGTCTTCATTCCAGGAATCCCACTTAAGGACAACATCCCCTACTTTAAAATCATCAACTTTGGTATTCTTATCTTGCACTTTCTTGATTTTCTCCTGAAGTTTTGAAGTGTGATTGAAAAATTCTTCTCTTATCTGTTGTAAATGAATCATTTGACTGGTTATTCACTAGATATCATTTGGTTCACTGTCGATTTCTTACATAATTTTCATCACTCAGACAACCAAAGAAGTGGGAAATAATGTGTCGACACCATACACAAGCTAAAAAGGTGACATATTAATGGGTCTCTTCGTGCTAACTCTATCTGCCCATAGAGAATTTATGAGCTTCTTGTGCCAATTTCTCTTGTTCTCTTGCAACAACTTCTTAATTATATTCACCAATGATTTGTTTGAAGATTCAACCAACTCATTTCCTTGAGGATAGTATGTTGTAGAATGACCAAGTCTTATGTGATATTTATCATAAAATTCAATCATTTTCTTATATTTAAAGGCAGTTGCATTTTCAGTAATAATTTTCTATGCACAACCAAAATGAGACAAGATATTTCTTTAAAAAAACTGAAAGATGATAGTATATGTAGCTTGCCTTGTCAGAATGGATTCAATCCACTTTGTGAAGTAATTAGTGGAAGTGAGTATCCATTTATGTTGAGTTAATGAAGGAGGATGAATCTCACTAATAAAATGAAGACCCCACTACTGGAAGGGTGCTTGAACTACGATGGGTTTTAAGGGTAGAGACCGAATATTTATTTTTCCTTGAAAACTTTGACATTCATGACAACTCATGAAAGTATTATACACATATGAAAATAAACTCGTCCAATAGAAGCCAACCCTCAAAACATTATTTTCTGTAGTATTCCAGAAACGATTACCACCACAGTCACCTTTATGAAATTCATTCATCACTTTTTCAACTTCTCCTTCTATAAAGAAATTCAACAACACTCCACCCAGTTTTTTCCAAGACAAAGCATTTTTAAAGAGGCAATAATTAAGATCCCTCAACTTCAAATATCTAGCTTTACTACTAGGGAAACTGGGAGGAGGATTCAGGTGTTGAAAAACATAAACAATATTAGCGTACCATGGCGATGACATAAAGATTTCAGATACCTGAGGTAATGAATAAGCCTCTTTCTCCACAAATAATGCAACACTAAAATTAATGTCCAAATCATGGATATTTGAGTCTTGCATAAGCTTTTCCAAGCCTTGTCCCTTGATCTGTTTTGTAGGCTTGATCTCCAAGTCATACTCCATCATAGCAACGATCCATTTTCCACGCCGACCTTCATGCTCATTCTGTGTAAGGACATATTTGACAACAATGTTTGGAAAATATGAAATCATATGAGAGTGAAGAATAAAGACTCCGAAGTCCTTCAATGCTTTAACTAGCGCTAAGGCCTATTTTTCAATGATATTGTACTTCAAGGCTACATCTTTCATGATTCTACTGAAGAAATTGACAAGCTGTTTTGTTTTCTGATTTTTGTTTTGCACGAGGACAAAAGCTAGAGTATGCTCTAAAGAAAAGGACAAAATGATGAAATCAACTGTGTAATATGGACTAATTAGAATAGGAGCGTGAGATAAAAAAAATTAACTTGATTGAAAGACTTCTTTGCTTACTCAAACCATTTTACTTCCCTATATTTCTTTAGCATGTCATTAATTTGCCTCAAGTATTCAACAAGATTGGGAACAAACCTTCTTAGCAAATTGATTTTACCATTGAATGACTGAATCTCCTTCTTTATTCTAGGATATTCCAAGATCTGAATTTCTTCAATTATTGAAGGATCTATTCAGATTCCGTCCTTTGAAATGATGTGGCCCAAAAATTTTCCTTCCTCCATAGCAAAAAAACTACTTTTAGGATTCAATGATATGCCAAATTTCCTACATCTCTGAAAAATGTTTTCAAGTTTTGCATGTGATTCTAATCTGCCTTGGAAAAAAAATGATATCGTCAAGATAGATGACCAAAAAACATCCTTTTCATTGGTGAAGGCAATTTCCATCGCTCGCTGAAAAGTCTCTCCTACATTTTTCAATCAAAAGGGAGTTTTGGCATACAGGAAGGTACCCCATGGTGTTGTAAAGGCTATATTTTCCTGATCATATGGATGGAATAAAATATGATTATACCTGGAGTATTCATCCAACAATGAAAGTCTATAATATCCAACTACTCTTTGCAGAATATGGTCCAGTTTTGGCAGTGGGTAATTGTCTTTCAGCGACACTTTATTTAGATTTTTGAATTCTATACATAAGAGAATTTCTCTGGTCTTCTTCCTTACTAGTACTAAGTTAGACATCCAATT
Source organism: Pinus albicaulis (assembly GCA_034641835.2). Taxonomy (NCBI): domain Eukaryota; kingdom Viridiplantae; phylum Streptophyta; class Pinopsida; order Pinales; family Pinaceae; genus Pinus; species Pinus albicaulis. The sequence continues at coordinate 759,153,443 of CM076578.1, read as the reverse complement.
TGAGAAGCAAAGTGGAACTACAATACCAACAGTAAGTAACCTGTGTACCTCTTTTTGAATGGAGGGCAGTAGCTTGGGATTCATTCTCCTCAATTTTTGGCGGAAAGGATTATGATCCGGTTTCAAAGGAATAATATGCTGAATTATATTTTTATCATAAATTTTCAGATCAGAATACTCCCATGAAAAACATCAGAAAACTGAGACATGAGCGCTGCATAATTAAATTTCATATTTGGGCTCAAGGATTTTGAAATCTTGACTATCTTGGGCTTTTTCAGTTTTTCCAATATTAAGATCTTCCACTCCTACTTCTGTTGGCAGCATGGTCGATTTACATGCAACATCATCTTGATCAAAAATATCCTCCGAAGGCACAATACCTCTAGGAATGGAGTTGTCTTTCAACTAAAGTACTTTCATTTCTGTTGTAAGCAATTCTTGGTAATTTTCATAAAATTGGTCATCCATTTGTAAATTCACAAATTCCTCTTTCGTCTGTAAGAAGTTGCTGATTTTTTTGTCATCTTGAAGGACCTGCCAATATTGAATTTTATCTGGAATAACAGGGAAATTCCTAACGTTTATCTCATACTTCTTATTGGGATACAATAGAATTTTTAACATGCTGGATGAAGTGGCAAGAGAATCAGCAATAACATTGCTGTCCCTTGGGATCAATGAAAAAGTATACTCTATGAAGGTCTTGAGGAAATATAATACTGAATTTCGGTAATCTTGCATCCTAGGATGCATGGCCTAGTATTCCCGTTTGAATTTTTTTATTACCAATTTAGAGTCGCCATACACAAAAATTTCTTGGCACCTAACTTCTTGAGAATTTTCAAGCCAACTATCAAAGCCTCATACTTTGCTTCATTGTTCAAATAGTCGAATGATAACTTGTAAGAGGAAATTCTAAAATTAGGAGGAATGTTAAAAGACTGATTTATAGGGCTGTGAATCCACACTCCAATGCCATCCCCTTCCTTACCCAAGGCTCCATCGAAGTCCATGGTCCACAAACCACTTTCTTAATCGAAATGCTACAAATCGGATGCCTGAACTTTACTTGTTTCTTGAGAGAGGCCTGCTATACCAAAAATTTCTATGTATTTCATTGTTTCATCTCTTTTTTGGGCTGATGCGTTCGGTTCCAAACCACTTGGCATATTTTCTTGATTTTCTACATTTGAAATTTCTAATTTTTTTTTGAAAACTCAAAAATTTCTGTTTTTCTTCATTAAAAATTTATGAAGATGCTGAACACTGATCATTTAATAAGAAAAAAGACTCTAAATCCGTGTGAACAACAATTAAGGGGTGATTATTAGGCCTTTCTCTGCTACTGATCTTGTACTTCATTTTAATTTTCTGATACAGTTTTTTGAATTGACCAAACACTGGTATTGTAACATATGAAAAGTAGAGCTGCAAGGTACCTCTAAGTTTTTCTCACCATGACCGGGAGAGAAAAATTCCATATCTGGGAGGGATATCAGCCAAAACAACATCCATGAGGACATTCTTGTCTAGGATTTTCTCTAAAGACACCACTAGATTCTTAATTAGGCCAAGGCATTTCACTCTACCTGAATCAAATGAATAAAGGTCATGGGAAGGTCCTTTGATATCTAGGACTAAGGTTATGAGATGATCTGGAATCAAGCATGGCGTTATGGAGGATAAATCATGTATTTTGAGGCTAAGGTAGAATGGCGGGACCTCACTATCTTCTAAATCACCATTAACATCAGGACCAAATAAAAGTTCTGGGTGATCATCACTTACATTAACAATATTAGACATCTGATCTACCCTAAGAAACTTGGATACTTGGAACTTATACTGGTCATTCTTTACTATTTCAGTTAAAGGAATGGAGACTTTCAATTTATAGATTTCATTTTGAATACTAAAAAGGGCAGGATGTTTTTCTACCTCTTTGGATGATGCATCTTTCTTCTCTAGCTGATCTTTGTGCGGAATTTCCATCTTCTGTCCTCCATCTTGGACTTGTTTATATTTTTTCTGGTTGCTAGTAGAAGCCTCATTTCCTTTTGCAAGACTAGGAACAACAGGTCCCTTGTCTTTGCTTTGATTTGAAGTAGTCGTCTCTTTATGATGAGTATCAGTTTGAAAATTCATTTTTTTCTAATTGGAGATGATAGGAAAATTCCTATTCCTCAAACCATACTTCCTCTGTACTTGAGTAAGAGCATTATTATATCCCCTCTGATAATATTCCGTCCATACTGATAGCATATCACCATTTGAAAAGACATATTTCTAGTCATCCGGTGCATGAATTTCTGCTGAAAAATGATCTTCTTCAGTGGGAAAAATAGGCTGTTGATTTTCCTCAAATAAATGATTCTTTCCAGAAATATCTTCTCCATCTTATTCATTAGGAAATTATGTGTAGCTTTTTTGAAAAGGAGTGCGAATTTACTGCTGACTTTGTGGATCCTGACCCCTATGTTCCCTTTGCTTGATCCTGTATTGAAGCTACTGATTTTTACCTCTAAAATTGGGATTTCTAAAGGAGGGTTCAACTTGTCTATCAATGATGGGCATTTTGTCCATCAACTTCTCCATGGTTTTGATCAAGGTGTCGAGATTTCCCTCAGATCAAGTAGATGTTTCTTCCTTGATAGTGACCCTTTTCTCTGTGTTGATTTTTTAATTTTTGATAATCAAATTAGCTTCCACGCTCACTGCATTTATCTGCATTTCTTCAAGGGTTGATAGATTTCTTTCCCTCAGCTGGTAAGACATATCAAGATCGAAACCATTAGGGTAATGAAGTAAAGCAAGGCCTGGAGGAGGCTTGATATTTTCAGGAATAAAATCATAAATCTTATTTAATCTAGACGTAAAGTATTTTACAGACTCATTATTATTCCTTTTCAAGGCATTATATTCAACTAAAATTTGCAATGTATTCTTCTTCTCCTCCCATTTTTTCATAAACAAGTCAATCAATTGTTGCGAATTAGCTACAGAACTAGCTGTGAGAGAGAGGAACCATTTTTTAACCTCTCCTGCGAAACTATGTGCAATGATGCACATCTTGGCGTAATCATTGTCGATCTCTTCAAGATCTATGAAACAACCACTTTGAAAATGTGTTGATAAGAAGTAACCTCAGATGTTCCATAAAAAAGGGGCAATATTTGACCATAATTTTGAGGTATTGCAGTGATTTGTTGGGGTAAGATCAGCGGAGAAAATTTGGGCATGATTAATGGAGGGGGTTGTAAAGGTGTTGATGGAGTGAAAAATTGTAGAGGTAATGATGGAATGAAAGGAAGAGATGATGATGTGGCTATGTGAGAAGGCGTAGTAATAGGCGGTGAAGCAAAAGCCTGCTGCTGGTATTGGAAATAAGCTCTTTCTGCAATTTTCTTGAAACTTATTCACCAAACATTTAAGTTTGTAGAAATTAGACAAAAATTCACTATAAACCTCAGAATAAGAAGACTCAGAAAATGGTACAAAGGTCTCAAAATCAAAAGGATAAAAGACAATTTCTGAAAGAAAAGATTCTACCTAGACCTAAACAAAGATGTTTCAAATTTAAAATTATAGGACAACTCTTTTGAAGAAAATCTCATAGGAAAGGAGTTTGATTTCACAAGTGGAGGAATAAATTTTTCGACTTTCCTAAACTTTGTCTTCTGCTTTGTTAAAAGACCCCCAGGGTCATTGAAAATTGGTGAGGGATTTGGGTCTGGATTTGACCTAGTGTGTCTTTTGGGAGCCAAATTTTCTTGCAAATTGGTACTTTGGCTTGAATTTATAGACTCAACCTTCTTTGAATGTCAGGACTTGTCACCCACAAGCCTAACCTTTAGTGAAATAAAGATATTTTCCTAGGGAAATTTTTGCAATCGCTCCCTGGCAACGGTGCCGAAAATGTTATCACTCCCCCCTACTTCCCAAGGCTGAGAAAGGAGCTGGAGGAAGGTAACCACAGACCAAGCTTTAGGTCAGGTAGCTAGCCCTACCAAGACCAGAGAGGGATCTCTCAATTTCACTTAGCAGCCAAAGGAATGGCTGGATATAATATTTTATGCTAGTTATGATGCTCAATAGATTAGGGCTTTTGTTTTTTTGGAGTTTTGCAGGATATGAATGACAGTTAGGAAACTAGGTCTAGGGTTTTGGTCTGAATTCAAAGTTTTAGTTGTAGAGGTAAGGGTGAGGCCAAGTAGGTAAGCTCAGAATCATGCTTAATTTGTCATTGTGTATAGAGTTAACTGAGAGGGATTCAGAATGAGCATTAAATTGATTTCATTCATCAGAAGAGTAGAGACATGTTCATGTAAATCTTACAAAAAAGAGAGCATGGAAAGCATGATTTCCGTCAATAAAATGATAAGAATTAGCATAAAGAAGCATATAGATGAAATATGGATAACATAACATATAACATGATAAGTTTATAGAGAAAAAAAAATGCTCAAAGGCATACCATTGGAGTCTCAACTCTATGTTTGCAACACTGTCTTTGATTTCATAAGTAAAAGCTTGTACAATAGCTCCACTGCAAATAACAAATATAAAACCTCTAAAAAGACTTGAGGTGGAATAATTATAGAAAATAGAGTTCATGACACCTCATAGGGTCAAAATAATATCCAAAAAGAATCATAATTACATCAGATGAGTGACTTCCTAGAATCTAGAAAAGTTAGAAACTAATCCCTAAAATTTAGCTAAAGACTAGGAGTGTGTGTCTCCTCTATTAAATTACATGTTTCCTCATCATAGAGGAAAAAAAAAACTCAAACACATTAAATGACACCTCATGGGACAACTAGCATAAAATTTCTGGAGTTTTCTTCGCATGACAACTTTCTGAAAATAATCCTATGCAAAAACGCCGTGCCTGTAGGAGAAACATTGCGCTTGTCTGGAAGAAGCATCGTGTCGGTTAAAGGGTGAATTTGAACCACTTAGGAGCATCCAAATGAAAATTTGAAAGTTGGGTCAAGTATCTCTGTGAGTCTAGTTTCAAAATCACCTTGGATTTTTAGAAAACACCCATAGGAAGATCATCAAAAGTGGTTTTTCCCAAACTCACTCCAGAAGCGCCGCGCTTGGTCCAAAACAATGGTAGAAGAATATAAATGAGGCAGTTTTTTTCATTTTTCTTCAAAACCAGAGCTTTTCATGGAAAAAAATTCTAGATATGGAATGTACTAGTCAATATTCACCCATCCGTATAAAAAACTCTTGATTTGGAAGCTCTAAGAGAAAGCCTCGGGCCTCGACGCGATGCTTTTGTGGAGACAAAATTTCTAGATTTTTGCAAAAATCACCAAAAATACAAAAAGTGCTCAAAATTGACCAAAATTTATTCTATAACACCCCTGGAGGATAGAATAAACAAACATGGATGCCTTAGCAAGGAGGTCTAAGTTGAACTTCTCCTTGAGCTTCATTTCAGCTTCTTTAAGATTTTTCTTCACTTGTTTGTGCTTGATTTGGAAAATTTTGTTCTTGGCGCAATGGTTACTATCCATATGTATCTGGAGGTTATTGTTCTTTTTATATTTCTTAAGAAGCTTCTCAATGTGTCCATTGACCCTATCAAGCCAATACTCTCTATCTTGATTGATTTCATCAAGAATTAGTTCATCAAAAGTCTACCAACTAGATTTAGATGCTGCTGATTCTCTTTCTCTTTGAAGTGCTGTCTTGAGGCTTCTTTTCCTTGGCATTCTTCTTTTTGTTACAACTTCTACATCCTCCAGCTGATAATAATCTACTATTTCTTTTCCCTTTCCTTTATCTGCATCAACATGTACTTTTGGTTTGTGTTGGAGGAGTAGTTTCACCTTTAACTGAAAATTCTCTTGTTGTAGGAATGTGATCTGCAAATTTGTAATTGAGAAAACCTCCCTCAACTCTGTTATTTATTCATATTTCTCCTTTATGATTTCCTCAACTGACTTATCCTTCACCTATTATTCCATGTCAACTTCTAGGGGCGCTTTTTCATCATGGTGCTACAATGGTGACTCACCATCATGGCTAGGTGGTTGATCCACTGTTTGTCTTTGCTGAAGTGTAGCTTCAGGTGCCAATACTCATCTGATGGTATTAGGAGAAAAAAAAATTCTATTTCCCTTCTAATAGGTTTGAGTGATATAAACACTAGGTGCTATTTAAATTTTAGCCTTCTTGCTAGAAGAGCTAGCCTCCTTTGGTTGTACTGATGCTGTGGTATGAACAATGGGTGGACTAGTAGTAGGAGCTGATGCTACTTTCTCCATGAAAACTTCCCAGGTCATGTTGTTTGCTGAGAGATGTTGCATAACAATCAAATTAACAAAACCATGGTGAAATAGGCTAGGATGAGGATTTATACCTTTTCTTTGTACTTTTTCTGCCATCTTTACCAAACTCCTGAATAGATAGTTTGACAAATTGAGTGATTTGGTAGCTGTGAAGTGCATTAGTAACCTGACATGGTATTGGTACAATCTTGAAAATATTCCCTCACATGTAAAATACTTCATGATTAGTTTCATTAATGTGACATACTTATCAAGTAGATTCCTCAAAGGGGAAACATGTTTGAGGTTCATCTATGTAATGAGGTTTTAGGAATATGGGGTAGTTTTCAAGGTCCAATTCCATACTCTTGAACCAAAATTCTCCTTCATTTGGAATCCATGTTGCTGAAGTGATGGCCTTTGCTGATAGAGTGAATTCAATGCCTGCTTTGGTGGCCTTGTATTCGCTAAAGTTAATGGAAAAAATGGTAGTCAATGGGGCATGACATCCTACCTCCTCTCACAAAATCTCAGACATGTAGTGTTTTCAAAACATCTCTTGGCATATTGGGAGGCATTAATTTCTTCCAATGTGGATAGCTCAAATCTAGAACAATGGCCTCCCTTGTGAGCTTTATTTTCACCCTCCATAGTAGTTGTGAACATGATGAAACCCTCCTAGATGAAATGAGTAGGTAGGGACAGTGAATTTGGGAAAACAAGGGATATGGATAGGGTTGTTTTAGGGACTGTGATGAGGTATAAGGAGGTTGAGGAAAATTCCCCCAAAAATTGAGGGAGTAGGGTAATATGTTAGCTTGAGGATACATATGGAATTTCTTGAAATAGGTATGGCGAGGTAGATCAAAATGGGAAAATACAAGAATTTTCCAATTTTCTGTGAAAATGAAGTGGGTACTTATTGTTTTGATGGAAACAAGGGTAAAGGGGATTGAGAGTAATAGGAGGTGTTGTGGTAGGGTTTCTAAAGGATAAATGAAGGTTTATATGGTAGGAAAAAGGGTCTCCAATGGTTAAAACCAATCAAGAAAGGAGAAACCATAGAACATAGGAGAGCAAAACCCTAAGGATAAAAAACACTCATACATTCATGAATTAACTTGAAGAAGGAAATTAAGGTGGTCACTTACAGATTTTGGAGGCCACAAAAGGTTTACACACTAGTTTTGAGGCTTGAGAAGCTGATTCGAAGAGTGAAAACAAAAAATGTAATAGTCTTTGTAGAAACATAATGCCAATACCCAGAAACGTCACCTTACTTCAGAAACGTCTCGCCGCTTCTTTAGAAACGTCACAGAGCCTCCAGAAGCATAGAAAATTGGATTTTCTTGCAAATTTTTCTAGTTTTCTTCCACCTTTGGAAATGGTAGGGTATTATGAAGGTGAGAGATGCACCTTATCGAGTAAGAGAAGATAAAATGAGTGAAATAAATCACTTTTTCCTTTTTATAACATCAATAAGACACCCTTTTTTTATTTAGTGAAAACATGACCTTTTTGAAGAACACTTTGCTTTTTGAATATTTTGACAATGCAACAAGATTTTGAAAGAAGAAAAAATGTCTCTTTTTTTGTTTTCCTACCTAAGATAACTCCCTTTTAAAGATAATTTTTATGATGGAAATGAACAACCCTTCTTTTTTTCTTATTTTATGACAGATTTTGGACTTTTATCGTGGTGAAATGAAAGACACCTAGACATCGACCTAGGTGAAAACATGGCTACTTGACTTGAGAATCTAGATGAAAATGAAGGACATGACCCAAGAAATTAAAATAACCATGAATAAACTGGAGGGAGTAGCTCTTAAATACCTAGACATATCTAGTGATCAAAATTTTATGTGAAAACTGACTTGGAAATGTAAAATTTTGACCTAGAACAACTACTAGACTAATTTGAAAGAGTACATATTGATCACTGAGTATTGGCCACTAACCGAATATTATCGAAACTCACACTTATTGAGGTTTTCTAGCAGTTAGTGCTTCTTTAATGTCTCCAACACCTACGACAAATGTGAGATGTGCTCCTCCCAGGTAGGATTGTATCATAGTATATCATCCAAATACAATAGCAATTGAACCTGTAAAACACCGAAAGACATAATTCATTAGTATCATTAACATAACTGGTGCATTACATAGGAAAAATGACATGACTAATCACTCATACAAACCTTGTCTAGTTTTGAAGGAAGTTTTCCAGGTATCTTTCTCTAACTCGTGGTGATATCCAAAATTTAAGTCCATCTCGGTGAAGTATTTTTCTTGCTGCAATTGATCCAACAAATCATCTATCCTATATAGGGGTTACTTATTCTTGAGTATGATTTTTTTCAACACCCTGTTATATATACACATCCACAAAATCCCATCCTTCATTGGCACAACGATTATGGGTGACCCACATCATGATGTACTCGGTCGAATGAAACCATGCTTCAGTAGTAGCTGCAACTATTTCTCCACCTCACTTCCTTTTATAATAGACTGCCTGTATCGCCCAATGTTTAGCAATGGGGATTATAGCAATAGCTAGATCTCATGCTCCACTTCCCTCGTAGGTGGTAACCCTTTAGGCTCTTGGAGCACATCCATATATGCCTCTAGAAACTCTTCTAGTTGTTTTTTGTTGTTTATGTTTCTTAGTACACCCCTCCAGGGATGCTTTCCCTGTTACTGACTCTTCTATAGACTGATTCTCTCTTAAAAATAATAAAACATACTTCTTGCTAGAACTAATCAATTTCTTAGCTTGTTTGGCACTTACAATTGAATTTTTTCACTTACCTTTGTGTGCATTGATGGTGAACGATTTTCCATCCTTAACCAACCGATATTGGTTGTCTCTGCATGAATATTGCATCTCACATGTACGTGTAGGGACTCCCAAACATGACTCCACATACATCAAGGGGAACTACATCTAGTTCTACTTCGTCAATAAGATTAAAAAATGATGTAAAGTATAAATTTTCACTATTTTGTTACCTTCAACTCTACATCCTTATTTACCCATCCCAGTGGATATTGGCTTCGATGATCAAAAAATTCCAATCCAAATTTCTTGACCAAATCCACTGCAATGAGATTCTTCTACGATCCCGAGTAAAAGAAAACATCAATATTTGTCTTCTTGACCTGTATATTTATATGGAAGAGTTTGGTAATTTCTTTCTCTTCTTGTTGCTGAAGGATACTTAGATTCACCTCCTTCTGCACTGATATACATACAATCTTCTCATCCACATGCATGGTTCTTTTAAATTGGTTTCTTGAATCGATCACCATGAGATTCTTCTTCTTATTGTATTTGTTTTTGTTCTTCGGGTTAAGCTCTGGATGCAACTTCCAACACTTCTCCTCTTTATGTTTGTCAATGTTGCAATGGTTGTTGGAATATTTGCACTGATGTGTTGTGTCTGTCGTCTTTTTATTGTTTTCCCCTTTTTATAAGCACCATGATGCTCCTTCTGATTAGATCTAATTGATTACACTTTCTTCAGGCTTATCCAGGTATTGTTCCTATACATAAGCTTCATCCAATGATCTGGGCTTGAACATATGGGTTCATGGGGAGATACCCAACATTATGGCCATATTTATGAACTATGTGGTGTACTCCTACATGCTTTACCCCAAATTTTTCCTGAATTAGTACCACCAGATCCACTGGTCCTATACATACCAAACCATGGTAAAAACATGAATTAATGAGGTTTTTAAAGTCCTCCCACTTAGTCACTGGAGGTTCTCCCTCTAGCCTCAGGGTATCCACGTGGATTTCTGACCAAGTTAGGCATGGCCCTCTAATTTCAGCCACACAAATGAAATCTTCTGTTCTTCCTCATTATGATGGACACCGAAATGCACTTCTAGTTGCTGCAACCAATGATTTAGCTTTAGAGCGTCTATCTCACTGTGGTATGACTTGATATTAACCTTAATTTCCATTTTGAACAAGGACTGTGAAGGATTCATGGCACTCGAACTAGGTTGATCATTTTTAGGTCCTTTCCTCGATTGGTTATCTGTTTCTTCCTGATATTATAATTCCCCCTTTGATTTTTCCTTTTCATTAAAACCCCCATATTCTCCAAATATCACAAGATTATTGTTTAGGGCAGCCATAAGAAGATTTACATTAAGATTTATATCCGCAACTTGTTGTCCCGAGCGTCAAAACCTCTCCTTTGCAAGATCACGAGGGTTATTCATAGATTCACCATCCATGATTAGGGTTTTACAAATTTTGGCCCAACTGATCTAGATCCCCTACAAATATCCATAATATACCCAAAGAGACCTACTTTGATGCCAATATGATCCATAAACTTTCATGGATATTTCACTAGATAGTTCATCACAATAGATCTGATAAAATATATTTAAAATTTGCAATTATACACTATTACAATTTTATTTCCTTTTAGATTTCTTGATCTATAGATTACTGTTAATAGTGTATGCATGCAAATTAAAATAATGCAGAAAATAGAGAACAACAAAATAAAATATCACACACACTTTTGACACAAGATATGACCTCGGAAACCCTTTCGAGAGGAAAACCCAACTAGAAGGTGAGACCACTCTGCTCTCTTTCTTTGAATATAAAATGTTTACAAGTACAAAGAAGTATGACATGTGGCTTATGGGATACTATAGTACACAAATCCTCTCTGTTTTCTCTATCTCCTATCCCTCTAGGCCATTTTTTCTCAACTATGGAACAAATGCACATGAAATAATGGAAACCCTTTTCCTCCTAGTGGCCCATTTATAACACAATCTGATAGCCTACTAGTGGTTAGGTTTGACTAACTCAAATCTTAACCAGAGTTACAATGTAGATTCTTCTAGATTATTTTACATCATAATAACATGGCTAGCCCCTTTTTCATGAAGAATGGGGGTTACTGTGGCATCCTCTCGAATTATGGTGGTGAAAACAAGAAGTTCAACTTCTTAATGATATAAATTTTGGATACAAACTACGATTGACATGATTCTTGTGTCATTGGAAAGGTCTCTGTGTGTAGAATAGGAATAAAAATGTGCGACGCTAAAACGATATTTTTTCACTACAAAAAAAGTTCATTTTATTTCTTAAAATGCTCCTAGAAGGTTTCCAACCCCTATTTTCCAAATTGGGTCCCACTGGTAAAAATTTCTTGTCAGTTCCTCCACTTTTTTCACTCTAAAATCATCAATATTGATGAAAAAAATATAATTATCCAATTTGGATCAATGATGGTAAAATATATCATAACTTTGTTTTCAAACAAACAATGAGGATAGCCATCACTGGCTATTATCTATGGATGCAAAATGACTTGTCTCCTTTATTCAATGAAAACCATGCCACCTGGAATTACTTGTTGGTGGTTTGTACGGGGTAGGATTGTGCTCCTCCGAGATGCCTCTAGGTCTTGGGATGTTAACCTATTTCCTTACATCCAAGTAAAACAATATCTTTACCAAGAAAAATCAATTTTAGGGCATGCACACACACACACACAACGTGTTAGTATTAATATTAGAATATTATTACTAATGTATCTTATCATACTAAAAAATATTATCACCATAAATATATTTTAATTATGGATTTATCATGCTTCAAGAGGAATCAAATTCCTCAAAGTGAAAACCTTTCCTCAAGTTTTGCATTCTAAAATGAGGTTTGCATCTCAAGGGATTTGATCCCTCTAGGGCCATGATAAATTCAAAGTCAATATGGATTGAATCTCATGTATTATCATCAACTCCACAGTGAAATATAGTTTTGGACAACTTTTAAAAAGTTGTGGGTCTTAAAATTTTTAAGAGTTGAAAATGAAAAAATGACTCTGTTAAAATGTCCTACCTATATCCACATTTGAATACAATTTTAAAATATTTATTATAATACCAATCTTCCAAACCTTTTAACTCTATAAAAATATGATCATGAATGTTTTACTTAAATATTTTTAAAAACACAAATAAAATTGTATAAACTAAGAAATTATTTATTATTTTTAATTTTACATACATATATTTTATATGTGTGTTATCAAGTGTGCTGCTATGTAGCCAAGGGATTATACTTTTTTTTTTCCTTATGAAATATTAAAAGTATGTTTTTATTTTGAAAAAAAAAGATAAATTATATATATATATATATATATATATATATATATATATATATATATATATATATATATATATATTGAATTAGTTGTGGCAAATATTGTAATAGGGTGTCATTTGACCAAGTACCTTACAATGTGGGTCACCCATCATCATTGTGCCAAATAAGGATGGTACTTGATGGATGTGTATTGAATATTTGGCATTGAAAACAATTATTCCCAAGACATATTATCTATTGGATCAGTAGCAACAAGCCAGATACTTCACCAAGTTGGTCTTGAAGTATGGATATCACTAAGTTCGAGTTAGAGAAGAAGATATAATGAGGGTACCTTCAAAAATAGGCAAGATTTTTATGAATTGTTAGTCATGTTGTTTAGCCTATGGAATGTGCCAACTATTTTTATGAGGTTAATGAATGATATATCGTGCCCTTTTGTAGATTCATTTGTTATTGTATATTTGGATGCTATACTGGTATAATGTGCTACCTAGGAGGAGCATATCTCACATTTGATGCAGGTGTTAGATACATTAAAGAAGCACCAATTATTGGAAAATCTCATGAAGTGTGAGTTTGCACAATAATATTCAATGTATCTAGGGTATGTGATATGTGGTGGAGAGTTTAAGATAGATCTTTCCAAGATGGAGGCCATCATGAAGTGGCTTGTTATAACAAAAACCAATTTTCAGTATTTTGGGTTTGCTTATTCACTTAAACAAATAAATTTTTTTATTTAAATGGGCATATTTTTTATCCTATTTCCCAATTTTAACTTTTGTGCAACTTTGGGAGTGCCCCATTCAAGTTTGATTAGATCAATGGTGGAAAATTCATATTTCCCCTAGTAGTTTACTGCGAGGACACACATCATCCAAATAATTATATAAGTCACCCTGGGTTTTCAAACCAACTATGAAACCCCTCAATATACCGCTTATATAACGTGACTAGTGGGACCCTCACTGGACAACAAGGCATTAGTCAATCAATGGCATAGGTCCAATGCCTGATTAGAAATATAGATGGAATCCAAGTGGCACAAAGTTATTAGTTTATGTGTCATGAACATGGGAATGACGTCAACATAATAAATGAGTGGGATTCCATTGTATTTTTTCAAAATAAATGTATTTATGTCCAATCAAATTTTGTCATGCGTATTAATGGTTGGATTAAATGTTAAATGGGAAAAAAGATTTCTTGTCCTGATTATCCTTGACGCACTAAGTAATTTTTCCACAAGAAAAAACTATCAACAATTTATAGAGCTCACACTGGCAGTTGCAACTAGTTATTAGGTATTGTTTCAATCCTTATCTCATTTATTCTTTAGTCAAAATGAAGGTTAAAGTGAAAATTCCCCAAACTTCAGATTCTTCCCACCCTATTAATTTTGAAGATTCAATAGATAGGGAAGTATATTGACATGAAACCTACTATGCATTTGACCTTTATGAGCTTAGGGAGTGGAATTTCTAGTTTTTAAAGATCAACAAGACAACACCTTGACTTGAGAATCTTACTTTTCACAATTTATCATCCCTTAAACATACCCATACCCAAAATTTATTTCCTGGTGTGCTGAAGATTACCTTCTGAGTAAACAAGCTATGATGTAAAATAATGGAACTATCTTGTTTTACACTACTCATGCAGCTATTGAAGAGATGCTTAAGATAGTGATGCCAAATCAAACCTAACCTCTAAATGAAGACTTCTTAAGTCAATATTTTAACGAGTTAACCCTTAAATATAAATTTGACGTTTTAGAGTTTTCTTTTTCCTTTGAATTCTCAATTACCAAAAAATGCCCTCTGCATCCCTCAAGTATACTCCCTAAAATGTCAAGGAAAATGATATCAATGGTTTGTTTTCTATTAGGATATGATTATGACCAAATTATAGATGATACTAATTTAGGGTTACTAAATTTCCTTTCACTGCCCAAAACATATTTCATTAGGTTTCACTTCATTCAGTACTTGGTTGATGTTACCAATGTTAAATTAGAGACTCACTAAGTCTTTTAGGTACAAGTAAGTTCTTGTATATATTTTTTTGTATTTTCAGGTGAATAATTTTCCAAATATTCATTTGCATACTCAAGATCAGAATGGAAATGTCATCTCTATAATTCATTGGACACCAGTGGTGAGAAAGCATCCCTGAAATTCAGGATTTGCTTAATTTATCATTTATTTTTTGTAAATTGCTTGCAATTTATCATTTGATGAGATTCCTCCTAGAGTTTTTCCATAAATAAAAAAAATCTACAACTCAACCCAAATACCAAAGTAGTTAACTAGAATTTTTTTAAGGAATTTGTAGAGATCAAAATATATGGTCGAGAATCACCTCCTTACAAGAATCCAATTTTCTTGCCTATGAGGATATTTGCATTAGAATATATTCGACAAATCCTTAATTCAAAACATATTCATTTTGTGTCCAAAAAGCACCCAACCATGTTCAAATTGAAGAAAGAGGTTAGAAATTTCTTAGTTAACACAAGAGAAAAATTACAAGATGTTGAGGAGATCTTAAAACAAATGAAATTTTTCCATGGAGAAGTATGGTAATATGATCGTCGCAAAATAATACCGGATAGGAGGGTGAAGCAGGGATTAACCCCATATAAACACATTCCCAAACTAAATATTGAGTAATTTGTAGACATACATGTTTGGGAGAAGGATCTAGTTCAAATTGCACAATTTATCCACGATGCGGGCCATAATTCACAACCAACTATTTTGGATACACATCAAATAAAGGAAATGGAGCTCAAGAGAGGATTTGAGGAAAAACAATAGTCATGTTTAGTCTCAGATACAAAAGATGAAGAACATAGATTACATGAAAGGCCAAGGGTCGAAGAGGAGGAGGGTTTGTTTCATTTCCAAAGATAGAGGAAGAAACATCAAGAAAACCCACATTTTACTAGGAAATATTTCCAATAACTTATGTGGTCAAGGAAACATCCTCTTCTGGCACACCTTCTTCAACAAGAAAGCAAGACAACCTTTATTGTCAGTTTATGGAAATTAAGAACAAGAATCTAAAGATGAAACAATATGCTTATACATTGTAGAAATTATTCAAACATATGTATATCAATGGATTCAATCCGATCTAATAATTTACTAAAGCTAGATACTGAATCCTTCTACAAAGCAATTGCGGAAATTAAACACAATTTCCAATCACATTAAGAAAAGAAAGAATAAAATCAAACCACAACACAGACAATTTCCTGGGGAAATCTTGCTGCTCAAAACCCCTCTATCTTCTATTGTATATTCACCATGGAATCATGAAATAATTAAAATGCACTCTTCTCATAAGAGTCTCCTGCACTCTCACAACTGTCTCACACTGTCCTGGAAAAAACTAAACAACACTTAGCCAATTCTCAGCCTCTAAACAACTTGACTTGCTTGCGCAATTCCTGATGAATGCAATCCCTATTATTTAGGAATTTGGCCTTCCTAAACCGCACAAGGATCATGGGAAATCTAATGCATGTATGGTTGCATGCAGACAACCTACTTATCGCACAACTGATAGTTAACATCCCTTTAACCTTTGTATCAACTGGGTCTCCACTAGAACTGACATGCATGCATCTATTAATAGTAAATCATCAGTTGCATGGCAGATCACTGATTGTGAATTAAATAATATTTAATTCACTTGATCTCTCACTAGTGCAACAAATAGTTACAACTAGTTCAACTGAATCTAACTCACCTAACTGAGTTAACTGATTACTCATGCATTAAAATAATGCACCAACTGCAATTCAAACTCCATAACTAATAGAATTATTCTGCATGCCTCACCAACCACCCTTAACTCGAAATACATGAGCTAATTGATTTTATCACACTCAGTGAACTATTACAAGTGATCATGAGACAATATTGCATTTTATTGTCCAATTTAATTAAGGGAAAATTAAATTAGACACAACACCAATTTAATTAATTAAATTGGCCTTCACACTAATGTATCACTAGGACATGTTGGTACCACACTAGTGTGTGTGCTGCAATTTCTTATTGGAATTCAACACTCCCTCTCAACAATAAAGGGATTATCTGCCACCCTGATCCTGCCTTTGTGGTATTCGAATTTTCTCTTGGCGAGCGCCTTCGTCAGAATATCTGCATCCTAATCCTTCGTGGGAATGTACTGAAGTAACATAATGTTCCTCTTAACACAATATCTGAGATGGTGGTACCAGATTATTATGTGCTTGGACTTATCATGGAATACTAGATTAATCGAGAGTTTAATGCAACTCTAGTTATCACAATGTATCACAGTCAGACCCATCTGAGAACCAAACAAACCAACCATGATATTTCTCATCCATATGGCCTCACATGCAGCTTGAATTTCTACCATGTACCCTACCTTGGCTGAATTGAGTGCCACAGATCGCTGCTTCCTACTGTACCAAGAAATTTATGTTGATCCTATGCTGAAGATCCCTCTTGATGTGCTCTTTCTGTCTGATGGACTGCCTGCCCAATTTGCATCAGTGAGGCCTTGAAGTTTCACTCTCTCTATCCATCTGTACCATAATCCATACTCTGTAGTGCCCCTGAGATATCTCAAGACATGCTTCCATGCCTTCCAAAAGATATTGGTTGGCTTAACCATAGCTTAGATCAGCTGGTTAACTGCGTAGAAAATGTCTAATCTGGTGTTCACCAAGTACATAAATGAACCCACTAGCTTCCTGTAGACAGTAGCATCCACTAATTCCATTGAAGTAGCATTATCTTTCCTCCAATTTACTGGAAGAGGAGTATCCATGGGTTGAAAACTCTCCATGTGAAACTTACCCAATATCTCTTTGGCATACTTGCCTTGAGAAACAAAAAGTTCACCATCCCACTACCATATTTCCAAACCAAGGAAATAGTGAAGGAGTGCCATGTCCTTCATTTTGAACTCCCTTGCAATATCCTCCTTGCATGAAGTTATCAACTGCTCATCACTTGTCAAAATTAGATCATCAACATAAAGTATGATAATAAAAAACTTACCATCAACCACAATTTGGTACAGGTTTTCATCCGCTTCACTTTTGATGAAGCCCAACCTAGTGATATAGCTGTCAATCCGAGTGTACCAAGGATGAGGTTCTTGCTTCAGCCTATACAATTCCCTCTTGAGTCTGAACACATGCGACTCATTGTCAAAGATCTCAAAACCTACTGGCTGCTCTATGTAAAATTCTTCCTCAATAAATCCATTGAGAAACACAGTTCTCACATCCATATGATGAATGCACCATCCCATCTGCGTTGAGAGTGAAAGGATAGATCTAATGGAAGAGTACCTCACGACTGGTGCAAAAGTATCCTCATAGTCAATCCCTTCAACTTGTGAGAATCCTTGAGCCAAAAATCTGGCCTTGTACTTCTCCACACTCGCATCCGCTGCTTGCTTCACCTTATAGATCCATCTAGATCCAACCACTGATTTTCCAACCGGTCTTGGGACAACTTCCCATGCACTATTCTTGACGGTGGAGTCATACTCCTCTTGTTGGACATTGGGTTAAAAGCTCCCCGTGTGTTTCAAAACATGGAATAACCACCTCTCGTGGATCCTAAATCTGACAATTGTAGCAGAGACTAACGTCTGCGGGTTTTGGTCTGACGAAAATTGTGATTCCAACAAGTGGTATCAGAGCGATAGGTCTCGAGTCTGAAACTCACCCGACTCGTGTTGGGGGGGAGATTGTTGGACATTAGGTTCAACACTCCCCGTGTGTTTCCCAACATGGACTAACCACCTCTCGTGGATCCTAAATTTGATGATTGTAGCAGAGAATAATGCCTACGGGTTTTGGTCTAACGACAATCATGATTCCAACACCTCTACCATAGCGTCAACCCAAATTGGTTGCTACACTGATTCCTCAAAGGAAGATGGTTCTGTCACAATAATCTTGCTCATAAGAGCTATGTATCTAGTAAACCTGTTTGGAGACTACCTCTGTTTGCACAGTGAAGTAGGGGATTCTACATTCTCTGCCGCATAAAGTCTCAATCTATCAGCTTCCGTGGTGCACCTTATACCATTTCCAGTGGATGGCTCTCATGAGGGTTTTTTTCCACTCCATTATCCTCTGCATATGGTTGCTCCACATCTTGAGGTTCATTCTTTGGAACCAAGAGTTCCTCCTCTACATGCAAATCCATCTCCCTTCTCATCAAATTTTATATTCCGTCTCGCAACAGTAATTCTGTTGTTTGGAAAATACACCCGATAATTGTGGGGAGTATCATTATACCCCACAAATATCCAATCTCAGCTATTGGTTCGAGCTTCTTCCTAGTGTCTTTGGTCACATGCACATAAAAAAATGAGCCAAAAATCTTAAAATGCGAAACACCAGGTTTCTTACTAGTAAAAGCCTCCTCTGGTGTACTCATGCCAAGTATTTGATGAGGACAAAAGTTTTGAAAAAATACTTTTGTGTTGCATGCCTCCTCCCACAGATGCAATAGTAGCCCCTGATCATGCAACATCTCTCATTCTTCACCCACAATTTTTATGTTCTTTCTTTCTGTGACCCCATTCTGCTATGGGTTATGAGGCGCAATCAACTTTCTCCAAATTCCTTCTTTGTGGCAGAAGTTCCTGAATTCATTGGAGATGTAATCACCACCATTGTCACTCCTAAGACCCTTCACATGCTTCCCCGTGTCTTTCTCCACCAGTGCTTTGAACTCAAGAAATTTTGAGAACGTCTGATCTCTCTTCTACATGAAGTAGATCCAACACTTTGTAGAAAAATCATTAACAAATATCACATAGTACTTATGCTTTGCTGTCAAAGCAGTAGAGAAGAATTCATTGGAGATGTACTCACCACCATTGTCACTCCTAAGACCATTCACATGCTTCCCCGTGTCTTTCTCCACCAGTGCTTTGAACTCAAGAAATTTTGAGAACGTCCGATCTTTCTTCTACATGAAGTAGATCCAACACTTTGTAGAAAAATAATTAACAAATATCACATAGTACTTATGCTTTGCTGTCAAAGCAGTAGAGAAGAATTCATTGGAGATGTACTCACCACCATTGTCGCTCCTAAGACCCTTCACATGCTTCCCCATGTCTTTCTCCACCAGTGCTTTGAACTCAAGAAATTTTGAGAACGTCTGATCTTTCTTCTACATGAAGTAGATCCAACACTTTGTAGAAAAATCATTAAAAAATATCACATACTACTTATGCTTTGCTGTCAAAGCAGTAGAGAATGGTCAACACATGTCTGAGTGAAATATCTCAAGGATTTTCGAAGCTCGGTTCTCCTTCTCGTTCTCCTTCTCATGAAAAGTGGCCTTTTCATACTTCCCCATAGTACATCCCTTGCATGTGTCCGACTACCCAAGAGTACCCTTGGTAAGACCCACAGAAATCTGCTGCATGAACTTCAAGGCTCCATGGTATAGATGGCCCAATCTCCTGTGCCATAACTCACCCTCATCCCAGCTCATCACTTTGTCCTCCTTACCCTTCAATGTTGCGCAACCATATACATCAAGTTTATATAGATTCTTCACACGAATCCCAATCTTCTTGGCTTGTCCTGTTGATTTGTGTCGAAGGAAATATTTTCCCTAAGTGAAAATAACATCATAGGCTCTATCCTCCAACATTGCCACTGAGACCAAATTTTTCTTCAATCATGGTACATGCATTACATATTTTAATAGAAAGGGTTTACCTGACTGTCTCTGGAAGGTAACTGTACCAATCTCGGTAGCACTGTAGCACCTGTCATCACCCATTTCGATATGCATCTGGAGGTCCTTCTCCTCCAAGATACTGAAAATTTCTTTGTCTCCCATCATGTGACATGATGCACCACTATCTAAGTACCACATCGATACCATTACACTTGATACCATGCAAGAAATGAGCGAGAAGTCAAGCTCAAATTGTAGAAATTTTAATAAAAAATATGTATTGCCTGGATTCTCCTGATCTAAAAATTATATGCCACTATTAAATACATAATCGCTTCTACAAAAATCTTTGAGGAATTTAAAACACGATTGCCAATTTCAATATCAAGAAGAAAGATCAATCACACATAACACATATATTTTTACCGAGAAAGAATAAAGCTAAAAACCCCACTATCATATATTATGTATATATCATGGATCATGAAACAATCTCATAAAAAACTCTAATGCAAGAGTTCTCAGTACAATATACAATTGTCCCACACTCTCATACAGAAATTGGCAAATTCATGTGCCAATTTACTACCTCCAGATAACCTGCCTCCACTGTGCAATCCCAACTGATAGAAATCCCTGAATGAATGGAATCTTTCTTTCCTTGACTATGCAATCCTAATGGGCACATCCAATGTGTGTGTGGTTGCATAAGTGCACCGACTAATGTCACAACTGATAGTCAAACTATCCCTTTCACCTACATCTCAACTAGGTCTCCACTAGATCTCACATGCATGTAGTTAATAGTAGTAAATATTCCGTTGCATGTGAGACCAGTGATTGTGAATTAATTAATAATTAATTCACTAATATCTCACTAGTGTATCTTCAGTTACAACTAGCACTACTGAGTTTAACTCACTTAACTGAGTTAAAATACTTTACAACTCACATAACTACACATCCAACTCTGTTACAACTTCAAGTCACTGAGTCACAACTAAGTCCACTTGCATGTCCCACCAACCAACCTTTGAACTTGAATTTCCTATAGCTAACTGATTTTCCACTTCAGTTAACTATTTCCAAGTGCTCATTGAGAATATATTATTGTTTATTGTCCAACTATTATTAAGGGATAATAATAGTCGACATGCATCTATAAATAGACATGTGATCTATAAATAGAACTCACACATACATCTATAAATAAACCATCATCTATAAATAGAATTTTATCATGCATCTATAAATAGACGTCATCTATAAATAGAATTTTCTCATGCATCTATAAATAGACCTCCACCTAAAAATAGCCCCAGGCTCCATCCTAGTGTAGGTGCTTAATTTTCAGTAAGATCTTCTTGTTGAATATCAACACTCCCTCTCAACAAGAAAGGGATTATCCTTCACCATGATCCTATCTCTATGGTATTTGAATTTTCTCCTAGTGAGCGCCTTCGCTAGAATATCTGCATCCTGATATTTCGTAGGAATGCATTGAAGAAACTTGATCTTCCTTTGCACATAGTCTTTGATATGATGATACCGAATATCTATATGCTTAGATATATCATGAAACACATGATTAATCGAGAGTTTAATGCAACTATGATTATCAAAATGAACCACTGTCGGATCTAAATGAGATCCAAATGAACCAACCAAGATCTTTCTCATCCAGATAGCCTCACATGCAGCTTGACTCGCTGCCATGTATTCCGCTTTCGCTGAATTGAGTGCCACAGATCTCTGCTTCCTTCTATACCAATAAACAACTGTAGATCCAATGCTAAAGATCCCCCCTAGTGTGTTCTTTCTATCCGATGGGCTACCTACCCAATCTGCATCCCTAAATCCATGCAACTTCACCTCATCCGTTTGTCTGTACCATAAGCCATACTCATATGTGCCCCTCAGGTATCTGAGGACATGCTTTCCCGCCTTCCAAAAGAGATTGGTAGGCTTAACCATCACTTGACTTAGCTGGTTAACCGCATAGAAAATGTCTAGTCTCGTGTTCACTAGATACATTAGTGAACCCACTAACTGTTGATAGATAGTAGCATCCATTACCTCTCCAGATGTAGCATCCTATTTCCTCTAGTTTCTTGGAAGAGGAGTATCCATGGGTTTTCAGCCTTCCGTGTGAAACTTACTGAGTATCTCCCTTGCATACATTCCTTGAGACACAAAAATTTCACCATCTCGCTACCATATTTCCAATCCAAGGAAATAATTAAGGAGGCCCATATCCTTCATCTCGAACTCTTTTGAAAGGTCCTCCTTGCATGAGTGTATCAGTTGCTCATCACCAGTCAATATTAAACCACCAACATAAAGAAAAATTATTAAAATCTTACTCTCCAACACAATTTGGTATAGGTTTGCATCCGCCTCACTTTGGTGAATCCCATTCCGGTGAAATAGCTGTCTATCTGAGTTTACTAAGCACTGGGTGCTTGCTTCAGCCCATACAACGCTATTTTGAGTCGACACACATGAGAATCACTGCTGAAGATCTCAAATCATTCAGGTTTCTTTATGTACACCTCTTCCTCAATGATCCCATTGAGAAACGCAGTATTCACATCCATCTGATGAATGCACCAACCCATCTCCGCTGAGAGAGAAAGGATGGTCCTTATGGAAGAATACCATGTGACAGGTGCAAAGTTTTCTTCATAATCAATCCCCTCGATCTATGAGAAGCCCCAGGTCACAAATATGGCCTTGTATTTCTCAACACTCCCATCAACATCTTGCTTTACCTTGTAGATCCATCTCAAACCTACCACTAATTTATCAACCGACCTTGGAACAATTTCCCAAGAACTATTTTTGACAATGGAGTCATATTCCTCCACCATTGCATCTAGCCATGTGGGCTCCTGAACCGCTTCCTGAAAGGAAGATGGCTCAGTCATAATAAATTTTCTCATGAGAGCCATGTATCCAGTAAATCGATCAGGAGATTGTCTTTGTCTATGCTTTGAAGTAGGGGCTCCTACATTATGTGCAACATCAAGTCTCAGTCTATCAGCTTCTCTAGTACGCCTTCTGCCAGTTCTGCTGTTTGGCTTCGCGTGAGTGGACTCCTCCACTCCATGAACCTCCTCATGTGGCTGATCCACATCTAGAGACTCATCTTTGGGAACCAGCAGTTCCTTCTCCGCATGCAAGTCCAACTCCCTCTCAAGCGACAATTGCATGGATTTCCCCTCATCGAATTTTATATCCTATCGCATAACAATCATTTTACTGTTAGGTGAATACACATGATAATTATGGGGTGTTTCTATGTACCCCACAAATATCCCAACTTTAGCAGTAGGCTCCAGCTTCTTCCTGGCGTTCTTGGTAACATGCACATAAATAGATGAGCCATAAATCTTAAAGTGTGAAACATCCGGTTTCTTACCAATAAAAGCTTCTTTAGGTGTACTCATGCCAAGTACTCTATGAGGACAACGGTTTTGCACATAAACCGCAGTGTTGCATGCTTCTGCCCACAAATGCATTGGTAGGCCCTTATCATGAAACATCGCTCGTGCTGCACCCACGATCGTTCTGTTATTCCTCTCCGCGACCTCATTTTGCTATGGGTTATGAGGCACTATGAATTACTTTGAATTCATTCTTTGCTGCAAAAGTATTTGAATTCGTTAGAGATGTATTCTCCACCATTATCAATCCTCAAAGCCTTCACTTGCTTCCTCGACTCTTTCTCCACCAATGCCTTAAACTCACAAAACTTTGAGAATGTTTGATCCTTCTTCTGCATGAAGAAGATCCAACATTTACTAGAAAAGTCATCAACAAAAATAACATAATACTTATGTTTTGCTGTTGAAGCAACTGAAAATGGTCCACACACATCTCTATGAACTCTCTCCAGGATCACTGAAGCATGATTCTCCTTTTCATGAAAGGTGGAATTTACATAATTCCCCATGGTGCAACCCTTTCACTGATCTAACTGAGCAAGTGTTCCCATTGGAAGTCCAGTAGATATTTTCTGCATGATTTTAAATGCTTAATGATGAGGATGGCCCAATCGCCTATGCCATAATTCGCCCTCATCCTGGCTCACCACTTTTTCTACCTTGCCCATCATGGCAGCGCAGCCATATACCTCAAGCTTGTAGAGATTCTTAACTTGAATCCCTATACTCTTGGATTGACCCATTGTTTTATTTTGCAGGAAAGATTTTCCATCGCTGAAAACAACATAATAGCCTCGTCCTCCAACATTGCAACTGAGACCAAGTTTTTCTTCATACCTGGAACATGCATAACATATTTTAATTGAAATGTTTTACCTGAATCCCTTTGAAAGGTAATGGTACCAATGCCAGTCACACTGTATCTTCCATCGTCGCCCATCTCTATATGCATTTGGAGATCTTTCTCCTCCAAGTCACTGAAAAGCTCCTTATCTCCTGTCATGTGGAAGGAAGCGCCACTATCCAAATACCACACCGATCCCAATGCACTTGAAACCATGCATGCGATCAAGGAGAAGTCATGTTAAAATTGCAAGGCAAGGGCCTCACCACCTGCAGCTCCAACAACCTTCTTGGTATTCTTCTTCTGCAGACAATTAGTAGTGATACGCCCATGTTTGTGACAGTGAAAACACTTCACCTTGGAAAAATCTAGCTTCTTTCCTTTAGACTCAGATTTAGAATGGAATTTATTTCCCTATCCCTTCTTTGCCTTGGTAGCCAAAGCATAATCCCCTTCATCATCATGCTTTGATGAAGAGCCATCGCTGGTGTTCTGCCTGAACTCCTCCTGCACTAGATCCGACAACAGTCGTTCCCAATATGAAAGTTTTTCCTATTCATTGACATAGTATTCATCACTATGCCAACTCTTAGGAAGTCCCAAGAGAGCCAATCTCACCAAATCATCATCAGCAACAGTTATTTCCACACTCCCCAGTTCACCCCGAAATTGGAAAAAAATCATGGGATACTTTGGAATGTTGTTGCCCTTTTCCATGTTGATCTTCCTGATTTTATCTTTGAGCGCAAATTTCCTATGGTCGCTGCTACTTTGGAAAATATCCTTCAAAGCCTTCCACATAGCATATGGTGTGGCTTTCCCATGAAGGCTTGAGGCAATGTGGTCTTGTACACCTTCCACCAGAATCCTCCTCACCTTTTCCACTTTATTTTGCCATGCATCAAGTAATGAACTCCTTCAAGCCATTCTCTTCGAGAACTACCTCCATCCTGTCCTTCCAAGAAATGTAGTTCAAGCTGCCCTTGAGTGCATACTCTAGCCGCAAGCCATTGAAAGCCATTTTGATGTTTACTCAACTGTAGCACCAAGAAAATATTTCTACAAATTCTAATTCTTTCCACCAACAAACTCAGCACCTGCTTCAAAATTGAAATCTTCTATGCTCTGATACCATGTAGAAATTTTAATAAAAAATATGTATTGCATGGATTCCGCTGATCTAAAAATTATATGCCACTTTTAAATACATAATCTCTTCTACAAAAATCTTTGTGGAATTTAAAACACAACCATCAATTTCAATATCAAGAAGAAAGATCAATAACACATAACACATATGTTTTTACCAGGAAAGCATAAAGATAAAAACTCCACTATCATATATTATGTATATATCATGGATCCTGAAACAATCTCATACAAAACTCTAATCCATGAGCTCTCAGTACAATATACAATCATCTCACACTGTCATACAAAAATTGGCAAATTCATGTGCCAATTTACTGCCTTCATACAACTTGCCTCCACTGCGCAATCTCAGCTGATAGAAATCCCTGAATGAATGGAATCCTTCTTGCCTTGACTTTGCAATCCTCATGGTCACATCCAATTAGTGTGTGGTTGCATGAGTGCACACACTAATGTCACAACTAATAGTCAAACTGTCCCGTTCACATACATCTCAACTGGGTCTTCACTGGATTTGACATGCATGTAGTTAACAGTAGTAAATCTTCAGTTGCATATGAGACCAGTGATTGTGAATTAATTAATAATTAATTCACTGATATCTCACTAGTGTATCTTGAGTTACAACTAGCACAACTGAGTTTAACTCACTTAACTAAGTTAAACTACTTTACAACTCACATAACTACACATCCAACTCTGTTACAACTTCAAATCACTCAGTCACAACTAAGTCCACTTGCATGTCCCACCAACCAACGTTTGAGCTCGAATTTCCTATAGATAACTGATTTTCCACTTCAATTAACTATTTCCAAGTGCTCATTGAGAATAGATTATTATTTATTGTTCAACTATTATTAAGGGATAATAATAGTCGACATGCATCTATAAATAGACATGTGATCTATAAATAGAACTCACACATACATCTATAAATAGACCATCATTTAAAAATAGAATTTTCTCATGCATCTATAAATAGACATCATCTATAAATAGACCTACACCTAAAAATAGCCTGAGGCTCCATACTAGTGTAGATGCTTAATTTTCACTAGGATCTTCTTGTTAAATCTCAACACTCCCTCTCAACAAGAAAGGGATTATCCTTCACCCCGATCATGTCTCTATGGTATTCGAATTTTCTCCTGGTGAGCGCCTTCGTCAGAAAATCCACATCCTGATCTTCAGTAGGAATGTACTGAAGCAACATGATCTTCCTTTGCACACAATCTCCGATATGATCATATCAGATATCTATATTCTTATATCTATCATGAAACATAGGATTAATTGAGAGTTTAATGCAACTCTGATTATCAAAATGAATCACTATCAGATATAAATGAGAACAAAAAAAATAAATCAAGATCTTTCTCATCCAGATAGCCTCACATGCAGCTTGAATCGCTGCCATGTATTCTGCTTCCGTTGAACTGAGTGCCACGGATCTCTTCTTCCTTCTGTACTAAGAAACAACTATAGATCCAATGCTAAAGATCCCCCCTGATGTGCTCTTTCTGTCCGATGGGCTACCTACCCAATCTCAATCCTTGAAGCCATGCAACTTCACCTCATCCGTGTGTCTGTACCATAAGCCATACTCAGATGTGCCCCTCAGGAATCTCAGGACATGCTTTCCAGCCTTCCAAAAGAGCTTGGTAGGCTTAACCATCGCTTGACTTAGCTGGTTAACCGCATAGAAAAAGTCCAGTCTTGTGTTCACTAGATACATTAGCAAACCCACAAACTACCGATAGACAATAGCATCCACTACCTCTCCATATGTAGCATCCTCTTTCCTCCAGTTTCTTGGAAGAGGAGTATCCATGGGTTTGCATCCCTCCATGTGAAACTTACCCAGTATCTCCCTTGCATAATTTCCTTGAGACACAAAAAGTTCACCATCTCGCTGACATATTTCCAATCCAAGGAAATAATTAAGGAGGCCCATATCCTTCATCTCGAACTCCTTTGTAAGGTTCTCCTTGCATGAGTGTATCAGCTGCTCATCACCAGTCAGTATTAAATCATCAATTAAAAGAAAAATGATTAAAAGCTTACCCTCCACCACAATTTGGTATAGGTTTTCATCCGCCTCACTTTTGGTGAAGCATAGTCCAGTGAAATAACTATCTATCCGAGTGTACCAAGCATGGGGTGTTAGATTCAACCCATACAACGCTCTTTTGAGTCAGCACACATGTGACTCGCTGCTGAAGATATCAAATCCTTCAGGCTGCTCTATGTACACCTCTTCCTCAATGATCCCATTGAGAAATGCAGTCTTCACATCCATGTGATGAATGCACCAACCCATCTATGCTGAGAGATCAAGGATGGTCCTTATAAAAGAATAAATTGCGACAAGTGCAAAGGTTTATTCATAATCAATCCCCTTGATATGTGAGAAGCCCCGAGCTAGAAATCTGGCCTTTTATTTCTCAACACTCCCATCAGCAGCTTGCTCTACCTTGTAGATCCATCTCAAACCTACCACTGATTTATCAACCGACCTTGGAACAATTTCCCAAGAACTTTTTTTGACAATGGAGTCATACTCCTCCACCATTGCATCTACCCATGTGGGCTCCTGCACTACTTCCTCAAAGGAAGATGGCTCAGTCACAATACATTTTCTCATGAGAGCCATGTATCCAGTAAATCATTTAGGATTCTGTCTTTGTCTGCGCTGTGAAGTAGGGGCTCCTACATTCTGCGCAACATCAAGTCTCATCCTATCAGCTTTTGTGGTATGCCTTCTACCAGTTCTAATGTTTGGCTCCGCATGAGTGGACTACTGCAATCCATAAACCTCCTCCTCTGGTTGATCCACATCTAGAGAGTCATCTTTAGGAACCAGTAGTTCCTCCTCCGCATGCAAGTCCAACTCCCTCTCAATCGACAACCACATGGATTTCCCCTCATCGAATTTTATATCCCGTCGCATAAAATTCATCTTACTATTAGGAAAATACACACGATAATTATGGGGTGTTTCTGTGTACCCCACAAATATCCCAACTTCAACAGTCGACTCCAGCTTCTTCCTAGCGTTCTTGGTCACATGCACATAAACAGATGAGCCAAAAATATTAAGGTGTGAAACATCTGGTTTCTTTCTAGTGAAATATTATTCAAGTGTACTCATGCCAAGTACTCTATGAGGACAAATTCCTTGACATATACTGCTATAAATGCCTCCAAATTAGAATTAATGCTCACAAAGGTTACTAAGCAATTGAAACAAGAAAAACTTGCAATAAGAACCAAAAAATGAGGATTGAAGACTTGGAATAAAGTATAATTAGAATGGGGATAAATCCAACCGACTCTTATGCTACACATGATTTAATCAAATCCAAGGACACAGATATTTTAGTACTTAGAAGAAATCTCAAATTCTAACAACTAAAAATGTTCAAACTTCTAAATTGGAAGATGCATAGAAAGAAAAAGAAAAATTATTATGCATGATAATTAAACATAATAAGACATTAGAAAATCATGCATAGTAGATTGAAATTCTTACAAAGGAAAAGTTTGAACATGTTTGTGCAACAACTTGAGTCAGCACCATCAACAACGAAGGATGTTCCTTTCGAAAATATTGTGAAATAATGTCATCCTTGAGTATTAAGGATATTGAAATTGAAAACCTTTAAGAAAATGCTCATACTGAAGAATTTTAAGATAAATAATCTCGGGGAGGAACTAGCTAACATAAATTCAACCATTCATACTAATAAGGACTTAAAATCAAGATTACAGAATGAAATATATTGGTTGAAGAGTCAACTATTGGGAACATGGTCCTTGATTGAGGCTAGGAAAATTCTATGGAGAGAAATAGTGACCAATATTTTAGAGATGTGGGGATCCACACAATTACTGGAGATGAAACAAAATTGGTCTACCATACTGAATATTCCATTGATAGGATTCAAAGAGACTTAAGAACAAACCTGAAATTGCTGCAAAAATAGTAAAGTTTCTCAACACCAGAAACCGAAAAAAACTAAGAAATTTGGGCATGGATGAAAAAAGTCATGTAATTATGCAACAAGCACAAGGCAAATGTATGATTTTTAAAAAGGAGGTTGATTTATTTAATTCTCGGTTCAATGTTTTAAAGGAAATGGGTTTACCCTCTTGTTGGGATCAAAATGACATTATGATGTCTTTGGATGCATACAAGGAAGCTTTATTAAGAACCAGAGAAAATTACAGTGAATTTCAAACATGAGTGGAATGTTGAAGGGGAAAACCATAGTATATAAGTTAATGGATGATTTTTACATTCACTGTCAAGTGAAAAATGATATTTTTAGCTACTCTAACATACCAAAAATAGAAAAATTTGGATAGTGCATAAAAAAATGATGTCTTGCAACTATCTAGTAGGGTTAGGTTGGGAGTGGTTATTCAAATTCGCCCCCTAAATATTGTTCATTCTATCAACAATATTCAGCTGGAAAAAGGGGACAAGTGAAAGAAAGATATTGGGGATTTGTAAATTGTTTCTATTTTTATTAAGTTGTTCCTAGAAAGTTGCTTTTGCATCAATAATTAATTGTGATATTTTTATATAAAAACTAAAGAAGAAGTCAAAGAAAGGGTTCAAATTCTGAGAGTCAAAGTGCATTAATGTATTTGAGGAAAATATTACTACAATTTTAATCAATAGATTATTGTTTAAGATTTTGGTAGTGTGTATAATCTATATTAGTGTTCCTTAGTGAGTTTATATTTTTTTCATCTCTACAATTATTTAAAGTTATAATAGATATCCATAAGAGGCTAAATTGAGAATCAATTTCCCTAAATTTTGGAAATATTATATTATACACAAATATTTAAGATCGGAGCAGTTCGTTTTTATCATACCTTTAAATGAATGGTTGGATTATTGTTGATATTTCATATAGTTGAAGTTTTTGTTCCGTTATAGAACCATTGGAATATTATTCCTCTCTGTTTTATGCAATAGCAAGTCTCAAATTACTTGGTGAATGTTGTAAAATCTATTATATCTTTCCCCTTTCCTCATATCACCTTAGTTAATCCAATTTTTCATCTTCCTTAGTTGAAATATAACCTTTTGATTATATATCTGAAAGGTATTTTCCTGCAATTTGTTCAGCAATAATTGACTTTAATCAAAACCTCTCTTTCAAAAAACATTATTGTTTCCTTGGCATAGTTTTCTAGCCAAAAACTATCTCAAGAGTAGAACATGGCTAGATCCTGCTAATGTTTCCAAGGTAAAGAGTTTCATTAGGGAAACATAGTACCTAAGGAAATTATTAGCCTCATTTTTAGCATTAGCAACACCACTCCATGCTGTAACAATGAGTGGCAAGAGTTTCTAGTGGGGAAAGTGTCAACATAGGGTCTTTGAGGAGTTAAATAAGATCTCTCAATCACCACTTCTAGAATTATTGAACTTGCAATATCCCTTTGAAGTGGAGATAGATATGAGTAGGTATTCTATGGGAGGGGTTTTGATGTAAATATGAATTCCCATATGCTACCATTCTGAAGCATTTCATTCTCAACTACCATAGCTACAACAAGGAGCTCTATGCTCTGGTACATGTTGTGAAGAAGTGGAGACCCTATTTTATGGGAAAGGAGACAATAATACACAATAATCACTAATCACTATGATACATGTAGGCACAAAGTAAGCTACATCATATAATAGGAATTACAAGTGGATGGGATTTCTATAATAGTTCATTTAGTTATCAAGTACAAGAAGGGTAGCGCATACAAGTTACCTAACATGATTTCAAGGCCACCCACATCAAAGACCACAACTTTGGGAAATATTATGGACATGGATATTTTCACCCATGATGCATATAGAGAGGCATACACATAGGTGATGTGTCAAGGAACTAACTCCCTTTTGTTACTTTGTTGATTTATTTTTAACCATTTTACCTTTTAGGAAGCCATTGTAACCATTCTTTTACTCACTTTTTTCATCATCCATACATATAAATTTTATCAGAGCTACAAAGGTTGTAAGCAATATTTTCAAAGGTAATATGTGCACTATTCTATTGTTTTATATTTTTTCTTTATAAAAGCAATCTAAAATGTAAAAATTGCAAAAATTGAAATAATATGTAGCAGTCGTCCAGTCTGTAGCAAGATCATAGGTTAGAAAATTTCAAAGAACATCTTAATAGTATCAAGAACTGAAGCATGTGGAAGAAAATAATGAAGATAATTACCTACTTATCAGGCACACCAATCAGGAAAACTTGTCACCCTACAATGAAATCAACATTCTAGTCAACAAAATAAGCGGTGAAAAAGTACACGAGGCATCATGTAAGAGCACCACAGAATTGTGATATGGTACCGTGGTAGGTATAATCACATCATGGCATGATTAGGTTTTTTGAGAACGAGATTAGATGGCTAACATTTGGATCATCAAGATCCATACATTGTTATGCAACAAGCCAGAGTCTTATACCTGACCTAGATTATAGCATTAAGACTATAAGTCTTCATATCTTGTTTTGATTTATAGAACTAGAAATTTGAAGGATGTTGCTACTATTAGAGACTATATAAATTGCAACTTTTCTCATAAGATAAGGCATAATTGAATCTAAGTTTTACTAAATGAATTCTTTATTTTTAATGTAATTTGGAAACCAGTGGAGTTATATTGTTTATGTGCGTAATGATTATATGATTCAAGTCAACTGTTAGGCTCTAATTTTTCTCCAGGCACATACCACCATTAGGAGGCCCCCCTGAGCCATGGCGTACACTGTTTTTTTACAAGTTTATTTTCATAGTGTAGTCTACTCGGTTTTTCATAGCTTAGATAATGCTTTTTTTTTCATACTACTCTATTTTCAATAACTTCCATTTACAATTCATAATTTAAAGTTATTTAAAATTAGTTTCAATAGAATTCAAAGTTAGAAATAGTAAAGTAATCACTTAGATTTATTTGCAGTGTGATTTGAATGAATTCCAACAATGCAAATTTCAATTGCTTTTGTATGTTAATATAATGAAGGTTGATCACACAGATCTTGCGGTTGAATATGAATTAATTTATAAAGACTAGAAAAAATCATAATTGAAGAATCTTGAAGAATTTTGTTGTTAAAATCATTATAATTACTAACATGGCATGAGCATCTATTAATGCTTTATAACCACAATTATATTGAAATAGATAGTTGTCAATTGATTTCATAGATAGTATTTCTACGAAATGAATTAGAAGCTAAATCCTTGCATATATTTTTCTTTATACGTCATTAGTTTAAAAAATCGGATTGATAAGATTAAAATTTATTGGATTCTTGTACAATTGAATTGACCGATTTTTTTTGGTGTTGTTGTTGAGGAAGTGTACATAAGATTTATCTTTTAATTCATTTTTTTTTTTTTTTTTTTAGATTATAAAACTTTGGGAAAGGAGAAATGGTAAGACGAGAGGTACGAACCTGCATGCCACCATAGTGAGGTTTCTCCCAAACCTTGGTCATTAAATTCATTTTTATCTGCATAATTTATAATTCTTGTATAGAGATAGAGATTCAAGAGGTAGATTTATTAGAGATAGAACTACAACACTGCGACCACCTACCACACCCATTAGTTCACATGGTGAACTAAGAACCAAATCACCATCCACATCATGTATTACCATTGTTGCAGGTAGAAGAAATCATCTTGAGGTGCTTATATATGAAATCAAAGCTACAAAGGAACCAAAATATTCAAAATAAGAATTTAAAAAGGAACCAAAATCTTTGATATAAGTAGTTATCTTTATCTCTCATTCAACAAGAGAACAACATGTTGATCACAAGCTTGAGATACCTCCTGAAGGAGAAGAATAAGATGAATAAGGAAGCCTCTTTGGAGAGCTAATAGTTGAAGAACCAATTGCGGGAGATTCAATAGAAGAATCAAAATATTTGAGTTCTAAATAATAAATGGTAGAAGAAAAAGGAGAGATGCTACCTCCTAATGGAATTGAACATGAAATAATATTAGGTAGAGAGGGAGGTGATAAACCACCTCCTGGAGTGGGAAGAGAAGGAAGAAAACCAAATCCTAGAGGAGGAAGAGGATAAAGAAGAGGAGATGTAGATGATGATAATGAAGAAGATCCATATGGATTTCCTATTCAAGGTACATATACTAATGTCAACATGAAAAATATTTCTCCATAAGTACCTCCAAATTTTCATGGTATGAAAACTGAGGACTTAAAAACTTTTATTTTTGAGTTTGAAGTGCTTCGTAGAAGTTGTGATTATTAACATGATGCTCAAAAATTAAAGTTTCTTTTAGATACATTAAAATATGGGGATTTAAAATGGTTCATGGGATTAGGGAAAATTTTTGTAGGATCATGGGATGCAATAAGACAACTGTTTTTAGACAAATATAAATATTATTGCATTCAACATGATCTTAAGGAGTTTTGGGGTAGTGTAGGCATTTTTATAACTCCATGGTTTCCACAAATCCATGAAAACACAATGGTGGTTTCCGAAATGTTGGTTTGGGTGAGTCTGCATAATCTTCCTCTCCCATTTTGGCACCACCAAGTATTAGAGGGAATTGGAAAAATGTTGGAAAAGTTAATTAAGATGGATTTGGAAAGAACTAAAAAAATAATCTTCACCTTTGCTAGAATACTTTTAGAGGTAGACCTTAACAAAGGTTTACCTCACATCCACCTATTTCGTAGTAGTTTCTATTGGACCCAACTATTAGATTTTGAGAACACGACATTCCAGTGTTGCATATGTTATCAGACATGACATTTACAAAATTCTTGCCCATAAGAAAAGAAATTTCCAAAAAGGAAAAAATAAACAGCCTCAAAATCCAAAGGGATGACAAGTTCCCGATTGGTACCTCACAGAAGAAGAGGATGATGAAAAAATGGTGAATAACATAAATATGGAGCCTTAGAATCAACAAGGAACACCAGTGGATGGTGGGAAGAAAAGGTAGGAACAATGGTGCAAAGCCAAAGGATCCCTAAAAAATTAGAGATTATAGTGAAGCAGAGAGAGGAAACATTTGTTTAACTAGAGGTGGGAGGTGTAAAAATATCCCACATTTATGAGAGTTCGGACTCAGAAAAAGAAGCCCCTCATAAGATGGATGAAAATAATATGGAAATTTTCAATGCTGCTCTCTTCCAAGGAGTTTGGCAAAAAGTTGAGAAAAATAAAGGTAGAAAGGGGTAGCTAAGTGCTCACTTAGTCCCTATGTGCCTTTTTTGATTTTTCAGGGGGGTTTCGGCCATGGTGTATGGTTTATTATATGGACCTCCAGATGTTGGGGGCTTGTTTCTTGGAGTTCTATGTTTAGGTTTTTTGTAGGGCTTTTGGCTGGCATGATTGAATGCTTTTGGGCATCTACCTATTGTAAATTTTTCCCCGTTCTCAAGTTGAATAAAATAATGAATTTTCTTTGGAAAAAAAAACATGATATTAAGGAAGAAAATTTTAAAATGAACCAAAGAGAGGATGAAAATACTGCAAATTTTGTGGAAATATTTTTCTACAATTTTAAAAGGGAAAAAAACATAAATTAGGATTTGATACCCTAGAATCCCTTTTACTTTGAGAAATTAGGGATGAATGGATTGATCTCTTCAATCTAATTGGTAGAGGATATGTATCCCAACTTTCATTTGAGAAAATTTTCTGAATTATGAAAACATATATCATGAGGAAGAGTAAAATATGGTAAAGATCCTCGAGATCCAACCATGTCTAGAGTAAGTAAATATGCATCTGGTACGGTAAGTAGAGTTGAACTCGATCATTTATTAGAAAATTCCAAAATAGATATTCGTGGAAACTTAAGTGAACAAATTGAGTTATTAAGAGTTCAAAACAAACAAAAGTATAAAATGTTGCATTATCTATATTTTGTCGTAGATGTAGTAAAAAACATCCTTTGAGAATATCCCTTGGATACCATTGAGATATGTGTTATTTGTGTAGAAAGACACGTGATAAAGGATTGTCCATATCTACTAAGATTAAAATCAGTTTATCGAGAGGATAATGGAGAAAATGACTCCCATGGAATAAATTTACTTTGTGGCACCAAGAAGACCTTGGTAGCCCTGACAACCATGTACTATGCAAGACCCTACTCAATAATTTCAAGCTTATCCAAAATAACCCCAAAGTAATTGAAATATACCATTACCTTGGCAACGTTGGATACACCATGCTCAAATAAATTGATCCAGGTGGATATTGGTGGCCACCCGACTATTCCACTTGGATTCCCACTTTCTTTCTTTCAGTTTCCTTAATTATAGCACAATTTACTATTTTTGGATTTTTTTTGGGTCTTGAACTTATGGAGCGGTTTTCAGGCCCTAAATGATGTTTTTTTGGAAAATGAGCAAAACCATAATTAATAGGTGTAGTCCTCAGATAGATATTTCTAACGAGGTATCATACACGTCAAACAAAGATCATATGCCAAAGTTATGACCATGGGAAGTTGATGTACCAATTTACCCCAACGGGGCCCCCCAAATTTGGCGCTTCATCTCTTAAGGTTAGGTTTTTGGATGTTTATGGTTTTCCATTGATTTTAAATAATAAATAGGCCTTTGAGCCTCATTGTAACATAGTTCGGAAGGCATGTATCCACCACATCTCTTCTTAGAGATAAGCTACCGTTGCTTGAGCTAGTTTATTTCCATTCTGCATGTAAACAATTTTCACTACTTTGTTATTAATGAATTGAAGTTATGTTTTTGCTGTATCTCTATTTTTTTATTCATATATTTATTTCATTTAGTTCCTTCATAAATATGGATCATTGGCATCATAGCGGTATGCTCTTTCTCTATTTTTCTGTGAATGTCCCCAATGAGGTTGGGGTTTAATGAGTTGGGAATGGAACTAGTTGATGCTTTGCAGGAACGTCCCCGCTGACACTGATGGCCACACATGGTGGAAGAAAATATAGATGAAGGAGAAGGATATCCTATCAAATTGTCTCTTGAATAAGCGCTCAAGTGGCAAAGGAATGAGATGATGGAAAACTTTTCCCAGATCCTTCAGAAAATGCCTACTGTCAACACGTATTCATCCAATAGTCACTTCAGAGGCACCACCCCCTTCAAGGTATAAGTGAACTTCAATATCCCTATATTAGAAGGTAAAATAGATTCAAATTTTGTATATAAATTGTTGAATATGTTGGAAGGTTATTTTTCGGTCCATAGTTTCTCCGATTTGGAGAAAGTTACTTTTTCACTGCTTAAGATTGCCCCCCATGTCAAGGAACAATGGGAAACTTACTTTGATAAAAGGGTCGAGGAACCCTCTCTATTTACAACCACCCCCTCTTGGAACTCTTTCTGAGATGCTGTCAAGGAACAATGTTACCCCGTGGGGATATATGAGGACAAGTTTATATAGTGGACCACACTACGACAACAAAGGGACCAAGATGTGCATGAGCTCACAAATATTTTTCATACTCTATGAAAAATGTTGGGTATCAAAGATTTTTAGTGGAATCTAGTGCTCAAGTACCACATTTTTTTGCATACATACATTCAGTAAGAAATGGAGTTCATGGAAATCTCCTTTCTTGGTGAAACATACCAATATACTGCCAAAATTGAACAAAAATTTAAATAAAAGAAGCACTAAAAAGTATGGAAAGAGAGACCCCAAATTGCAAAAAAAGGACATATCCAAGATGGAGTGACCCATGACAACCCATCAATGCCGCAAGAAAATAATGAAACCATGAAGATGAAGGACACAAGAATGTGTTGTGAGTTCCACAAGAGCTCCAATGACAACACAAATGAGTGTCACACCAAGCAGTCATTAGTGGCCAAGCTGAAAGATTTAGATTCTAATGCATGTTATAATTCTAAGCCAGAACATGGAAAGGTGAAGCATATTATTGACTGTGAACCCAGTGCCATCATTGCCACCATCAAGGTCTAGAATATTGAGCCTGAAGATGTAGAGGAGGGGGAGCGTCTCTTCCACTCACATATGTGGGTGAATGGTTCTCCACGGTAGTTCATTGTTGATAGAAGGAGCCAAAAGAACCTCATTTTAGTATAGGTCATTAAGTGTTTGGGATTACCAACCACACGACACCAGCATTCGTACACCATCGAGTGGCCTTACAAATCACAAGATCTCTGCATTAGCCAAAAATATCGCCTTCCCTATAACATCAATCCCTTCATGGATGAAGTACTGTGTGATGTTGCTCCTCTTGAAGTTTGTGATGTGTTAATAGGCCAACCATAATTTTGGAAGCGTCATGCTATGTATGAGTCCAGGCCTCAAAATGTTATTATTACTTTGGGCATTAAGTTATACAGGATACCGGAAGTAGCCCCGCCTACCACCATTTATTTTATCTCTGCTAAGAAATGTAGTAATATCATATTCCAGACTGGGAAATTTATTTTATTTATGATTCACTCTCAAATCAAGAGGAAGATAGTGGCCACGTCCATGGCCCCCAAGAAGGGTTTTCCCATGTAGAAAAATCATGTGGATAAGTTCCTGGAAGAATACAGGGACATATTCTCCTCACCCACAGGGGTAACTTTGCATGGTCAAGTAAAAAATTCAATTGATCTGAATCCCAAAAAACCTCTACCCAATGGGATTATATAAAACCACTCCATTATGGAAAATAAAGAAATCAAGTGACAAATCCTAGATTTTTCATAAAAAGGGAACATCTGACCAAGTTCCTCACCTTGTGGGAGCCCGATTGTACTTGTACAGAAGAAAGATGGAACCTAAAGACACTGCATTGATTAACTGGCACTAAACAAAATAATTTTCAGGGACAAGTATCCAATCCCATTAATTGATGACCTTCTTGACCAGCTCAAGGGGTCCAAGTATTTTAGCAAGATTGATTTGAAGTATGGATATCACAAGGTGCCCATAGAACCTACATATGTATAAAATACCACCTTCAAATCAAAGGAGGGGCTCTTCAAGGGGTTGGTCATGCCTTTCGAGCTGTAAAATTCCCTTGCAACTGTTATGAGGCTGATGGATGTCATATTGTGGCCCTTCACTAACTTTTTCGTGGTTGTATATCCAGACGACATCCCCATCTTCAACAAGAGTTGGGAAGAGCACTTACAACACATTCGATAGGTGCTTCAAACCCTACGACAACACAAACAATGTGCCAACTTGGAGAAATGAAAATTTTGGATGATCCAAGTCCAATATATGGGTTAGATCATTGATGAGAAATTTGTGCATGTGGATCTAACTAAGATAGAAGTTATTTGGGATTGGAAAGCCCCGACCACTCTAATAGAGCTTCATATATTTTTGTTCCTTGCCAATTTTTATCAAAGGTTCATGTTGGGATTATCTCATATTACTTGGCCTCTGAGTCAAGTTACCAAGGGCAGAGTGAAAGCAATTTTTTTTTGGTCCAAGTCCCAAAAAAAGGCACTCATTTAGATAAAGCACCACCTCTGCTCTGAACCTGTACTCACATTTCTAGACCTGCAACAAACATTTGAAATTGAGACAGACAGCTTTGACTATGCGATTGGTATAGTTCTCACCCAACAGGGGCATCTGGTGGCCTATCAGAGTGAAACAATTTATGATACAATTCAGAAATACCCCACCTATGTTAAAGATATGTATTCCATCGTGTAGGCATGCTGAAAATGGAAACATTACATTCCGAGGAAGTATATGTTAATACACACAAATCATCGACCTATTCAGTTTATATAGACATAAGGGAAGTTTTAGAATGATCGACATCATAAGTGGTCTACATATTTGAAGGAATTCCACTTGAACATTAAATATAAGAAGGGAAACACGAATCATGTTGAATATTACCTCAGTTGGCCCCTAGTTCCAACACTAACTACTGTTCTCAACTCTTGTGGATAGGAGACCTCTATATAGACGTAATTATACCAAAATGATCTATAGTTCACCACCACCCACTAGAATCTAGATGATGGAAAGAAATTTCCAGATTTCCACCTCTAGGACACATTATTATGCTACATGGGATAAATTTTTATTCCTTCAAGTGAGTGTGCCAAGCTGATTTGGGAGGCACACTATAGTCGGGTCACATGGAACTTTGGTATGGATTAAACTGTGGCCGTATCATAGAAGTATTTTTATTAGCCAAAAATTCGACAGGATGTTGGAAAATATATCCTATCATGCACTACCTATGCCATCGCCAAGCCAACCATCAAGAAGCAAGGCCTTTACAATCCTTTTCCTACTCCCATCCAACCATGGGAATCCTTCTATCAAGCCTCCCTTCTACCAAGCATGATAATTCCTGTGTATTTGTGGTCGTGGACATATTTTCAAAGATGGCTATATTAGCGGCTTGAAATAACGGTATCAAAACAAAGGACACTGCCTAACTCTACTTTGAACGAGTATGGGTAAATTTTGGAATCTCGTATACCATTATATCAGACCAGGATAACAAGTTCCTGAGCACATTTTGGTCAAGCCTCTATACATTATTGGACACTAAGCTCACCAAGTTGATTGTATCCCATACCTAAATTGATGGCAAGACAAAGGTCGTCAACAGGATGATAGTGCACATACTACGCATGTACAAATCCAATCATCTACAAACCAAGGATGAGAGCCTTCCTTATGTGCAACATAGTTATAACATAAATCTCCATAGCTTGAATTCCCACAATCCTTTTCAAGTGAGTTTGAGTTTTCAACCAATGTGTCCAATTGATATTACCATGCCTCATGCGATTAAACATAAATAATCCATACATGTACAGTTGGAGGCTGATAAATAAAATTGGTTTATTGAATGCATCCAACACATTTTCAAATAATTGTATGAAATCTTGGATAAGTCCAATAACAAGTACAAGTAGCAACATGTTCAACATCGGGTGTCACACAAGTTTCAAGTGGGAATTTTTTCTTTGGTTGCATTTATAGAGAGAATACATTATCAGAGCCCATCGAAAGCTCAAACCACTCTGATATGGGCCTTAGACCATCACCAAGGCTATGGGAGGAAATTATTTTGAGTTTAAAATTCCCCATTCCTTGGCCTGCACCCAGTGTTCAATGTGGACCACCTTCTACCATACTTTCCACTATCATTGGACACATTAGACATTGTAGAAATACTCACACCAACAAAGCTAAACCTAGACTGGATGGAACAAGCCATAACTGATTGGATCATGGACACACAAAACAAGAACACTCACCAACAAAATATCCAACTGTATTGGGTTGTCAAATTTGGCCAACTCCTACAACAAGGCAAGTGACTCACTGGGGACCAAGTTCAACATAAGTTTCCCCATCTCATGGAGGCACTCAATGCAATGGATACCATTTATTCCTAAGGGGGGAGGACTGATATAGGTTGATATTGGTGGCCACCATATTCCACTTGTACCCCCACAATTGTTTCTTTTATTTTCCTTAATGATAGCACACTTTACTATTTTTGGCAGTTTTTCGAGTCTTGAACTTCTAGATCTATTTTGAGGCACTAAACAACATTTTTTTGGAAAATGGGAAAAATAATGGCCTTCAATAGAAATTTTTAGTCAGTCCTCGAATAGATAATTCTAATGAGATATCGTAAATGTCAAATGAAAATTGTATTCCAAAGTTACAACCATGGGAAGTTGATGTACCAATTTACCCCAATAGGGCCCATAGATTTATGGCGCTTCATATCCTAGGGTTAGGTTTTTGGATGTTTATAATTTTCCACTATTTATCAATAATAAATAGGCATTTGAGTCTCATTGTAACATAGTTTGGAAGGCATGTATCAACCACATGTCTTCTTAGAGATAAGCTACCATCACTTGAGCTAGTTTATTTTGATTCTGCATGTAAACAATTTTTAGTACTTTGTTATTAATGAATTGCAATTTTGTTTTCGGTGTTTCTTTGTGTTTATCTTCATATAAATATTTCATTTTTCTCCTTCATAAATATGGATCATCAATCTTGGCAACAATATTGACGAGTATCATATGGGGGAAATAATCATCAATATTATCCATCATATCCTCAATATCCCCAATATCCCGAATATCAACCCCAATAATGATACCAACCTCCTCCA
Source organism: Pinus albicaulis (assembly GCA_034641835.2). Lineage (NCBI taxonomy): Eukaryota > Viridiplantae > Streptophyta > Pinopsida > Pinales > Pinaceae > Pinus > Pinus albicaulis. The sequence continues at coordinate 759,111,657 of CM076578.1, read as the reverse complement.
TCATAACCAAAACCAAAATTGACTTCTAGTCAACCCCTCCAATTATCTTTGACACAACCACCTCAAAGGCCTATCCAATTACCTACACAACCACTTCCGAATCCAAATAATAAAGTAAGTTACCCCACTTACAATGCTGAGATAAAACATTTTCAAACATATATGATTGATCCTATTGATATAAATGAAATTCATCTTAGATCATGAAGAGTACTAAAAAACCATTCCCTGTAGTCATTGAGAAAGAAAAAGAGGAAGAAAATCCTAATAAAATATATGATACAATAATAAGACAATATTTCTATACTCCTTTAGCAAATCAACCTTCTACATCTTCTCAAAATATTCCTTTTCAAGAGAGATTAAAATTATATAAGAATGTAGAAAATAAATTGATTTTACCATACTATGATATGATAGATGAGTTATAAAATATTTGTATTAAAATTCCTTTGTTGCAAGCAATAAAAGGCATTCCTACACATGCAAAAACAATAAAGGAATTATGTACTAAAAAGTGAGGAGGAAAAAGAAAAGAACCTTAAAGGGTACAACTTATTGGAAAGCTAGTAGATATAATGATGGGAAGAACTTACATAGAAAAATATATAGATCTAGGAAGTCCCATTGTTAGCATTCATATCAATAATATTACAATTTCAAATACATTGATTTATCTAAGAGTTGCAACAATAAATGTAATGACTAAAAGTATTATGGATGAACCACAATTAAGCAATCTTCGATATATATCATTTGTGTCACAATTAGCAGATATACCGACTATAAAACAATAAGGTTTACTAGAAGATATCCTTGTATCTTTAGAGTCTTGGGAATACCTAGTTCAATTTATGGTTCTTACACCAAAAACCAATTTGGGTGCTCATCCATTAATATTAGGAAGGTCTTGTCTAGGCATGACCGATGCATTTATTAGTTTTAGATATGGTGATACGAAAATCTCTAATGGAAATGCAATAAAGAAGTTTACAATTTATACTCATTCTAATGAAATTACTGAATTTGAAGACAATGAATGGATTGATGATGAAAATGATCATGAATATATGCAACCTGTTCTAACAATTTCATAAGAAATGTCTTTCAAACAAGATGATGAAGAAACTAAAATAATACATCCTATAAAAAATTATGATTTTCCTTATTATATTGGTGAACAAATACAAAATTGTCATGTGAATATGTTAGATAAGGATTTTCAAGAAAATTGTAATATAGAAGATTTTTCATCATATCATTATGTGATGTCATTAAATTCTATGGAAAAATTTGATAGTATTCCTGTAGAAATTAGTCTAGGTAAAACTTTAAACATTAACATTAACCCAAAACCTTCTCAAAAATATCAATTAATAAAGATGCTACAAAAACATTCGTTTGATTTTGCATGGGAATATACATAAATGAAAGGAATCGATCCCAATATTTATATGCATCACACACACACACACACCCATATATATATAGGAAAATTCTAGACCTATTAGACAACCTCAAAGAGGGATGAATCATAATTTGAGGGAAATTTTAAAAGAATAATTTCAAAAATTGTTAAATGTTAACTTCATGTATCCTATTTATGATAGCTAGTGGGTTTCACCATTGGTTATTGTACCATATAAAAATGGTAAGTGGAGAGTCTGCATAGACTATAGAGAGTTAAATAAGACTACCTTGAAATATCATTTTCCACTTCCTTTCATAGATCAATTTTTAGATACACTAGAAAGTAAGAAATATTTTTCTTTTCTTGATGGTTTTGGTGGCTATAGTCAAATTCAAATAACACTGGAAGATCAGGATAAGACTGCATTTACATGTCTATTGGGAAAATACATTTATAGAGTATTAACTTTTGGACTATGCAATTCTCTTGCTACATTCCAGAGAGAAATGATTAACATTTTTTTTTACGTGATCCATGATTGTGTTGAAGTATATATGAATGATTTCATGGTATATGGAAATACTTTTGAAGAAGCCATATAAAAACTCAAAAAAGTTCTTATAAGATGATACAAAACTAGCCTTTCTGTAACATACCTCTTTCACACACAAAAAATAGTTTTCCTATTAGTATATTTAACAATTTAGACTCCATATATGGATACTGCAAAATATTACCCAATCCACAAGACTAATATATAACGCTGATCTATAGACGAAGTTTCTGTTATCTTACATATGGTTACTTTTAATTTAAAATAAATCCCTTGTATCACCATCATCTCACATTATAATAGAGATACTATGGTTGGAATTAATCTTGTTGTACTTCCAATATTTCCCATTAATATTGATGTATGAATTAGACTTCAGGATTTATACAATTATTTTAATTCAAATCCTTATAACATAACTCATTTAAAAGCGGCATTACTCATGAATTTAACAACTAGGCTTGCACATTATTTTTGTTAGTCCTTATATATATATATACAATGGAGTTAGGAACTCCACCCCCTCACTCTAAATTAATTCCATCATGGCTATGCATGGAATTTATCATTGCAAGTGTCCAAGGATTTTGTATGTATGGGTTAAACCCATTACATTTATTTGGTGTGTGAAATGGATTGTGGGGACATCCATCACACATGGGGTTGCATTTGATAGGTCACATATTAAACCTTCCCACCCTTCTTAACATGGTATCAATTTTCATGTGTACCTGGTATCGATGGTTTGGATTTGACCTAGAAATTCAAAAATGGAGTTTAAAAAGGATTTAAATATGGTAAATAAACCATAATTATTCCCTTCTCATTTGGTCATTTTGTATTTGAATCTTTCTGACTTGATTGTCGCTTGGATCTGCTATGCATTCAAGGTGATTTCTTGCTAACTTACCCCTACTCTTATAGTTGTTATTCCCATTCTCTCCATGCATTGACATGTCCACATAGGAAGGGAACGCCTATTGCCTAATTGATAGAATGGTAAAAGTTTTTATTTGGAATTTGCATTATGTTTTTTTTAATACTTCAATTCTCTTCAACTCTTGCATTTGGTATGCTAATTTATTCATTAGTTTCTAGTGGAATTTAGAGAAGATAAAGGGTATTTATTTTAGGACGAGGTTGAGACTTTATTTATGGTACCTCATCACATGAATCATGCCCTCATTCAAATCTATACAATGGTAATAATCTTGTTTGTTTTCATTTCTTGAGTTTCTATGAAGGTTTTTCACATATGACTTTAATATATTTAATTAACCCATCTCCCTCACAATGTATAGGAATTTGGTACAACCATGGTCTCAATACTTTATTCCTTGAATGGCTTCACTATGATTAAGCTTCCTTCATTCCCTTGAATCTACACAAATTCATTTTCCCCTTCAGGGTTTGGTTGTGTTTTGACCCTGGGTTTTCTCATATAACCCTAATATTTTTTTCATTGCATTATTATGTACACATTGGTCATGACCGTAAGCCCTTAGGCTTGAAATTCCCTTTGTTTTTTTCCTTTCTAATTAAATTTCATCCTTGTGGGTTTTCGATTTTTTTTACTCTTAAAGTAATTTAGCTCCTTCTTATATTTCTACAAGTAACTTGTTATTCATACTTTAGGGTTGCCACCTTTGAACCTAGGGTTTTTAAGCATTAAACCCTAGCACTATCACTGTGATACCCCGTTATTTCATTCGACCATGACAAATATTGTTAAGGCTCATAAATCTCTTGTACAAATTTCTTTAGCTAGGTTTTCATTTTTCTTCTCACATATAATGCATTTGTCCTTTTAGAGTACTTATGATAAGAGTGAATTTCTATTGGAACTTGCAGATAACTGGAGTTGGAAAAAATAGTTCTAGTTTCCAAGTATACATTTTATCCCTCTTCTTTTTCTCGAGTGATTAATAGTTTTCACAATTCTATCAATACCATTTTTCTCTTGGTTTAGTCTATTTTTTTAACTTTGTTGTAGGTATGTCATTTAGTGGAGTTCATTCACACCATTTCATTTCATATCTAGAGATTTAATTTCGTCAATAGAGGCTAAATAGGAATTTTTCCTCTTGAGAGGTCAGCTGCATTCGCTTAATGATTATCTATGCTTAAACCGTCTTATCTATGGTTCCTTGAGAGATATAATATCACTGTTTTTTGGGTTGTTTTGATTTGAACAGTGACATGTTATCTCTTTAGAGGGATTTTAGGCTTCATGAATAATATGCTATATAATTTATGTAATTTATATATAAGGTTAGAAACATGTTCACTTATTTAGACCCTAAACCGGCCAGGTCCTTGCAGACATTTTTATTGTAATTTTTTTTTTGAACTGATATACAATTTCCGTATATTTGGTCAATAAAAATGTTTACATTTAACTTTTATCTTTTTGTAACATGGATAAAGCAAAATCATGGTTTGATTTTATGTTTCCGGTCAAATTACTATATGGATACTATAAATGTGTTATTTATTAATTGATAACCTTATCAGTATCATTTCACTTCCCTAATCGGGCTATTAAGCACATGCTATCACCTTAACTGTAACATAATTTATTTCAATGTCATACAATATAATTTGTTCATACTTTACTGAAGTTTTTCCATTATAAGTAAACATAAATCGACCATTTGACTTAATGTGTTTATAACAATATTTTCCCTATAATATTAACATCTAGAGGTTAGCACCTATTAATATATTCCATAATCAGTTTTATAGCAGTAGGAACTATCTAGAGGATTTCATACTCAATTAAGGGTGTCGACATGTTTCTTCTGATTAGGAACATCCTCTCACTTTCTCATACAACTTATAGGGTTACTTTACCACTAACATAGAAATTTCATAACCAATAATGTCTTTTGGCCTTCATATGAAAGTTATATACATACAATATACTGCATATATTTGCATGATATGTAATTTAAATCACCTTACTATACTTTTCTGTGATGGCTCAGTTAAAATATTCGCTCAGATGTAATGATTAAGAGTAGAATACTATTAATATAAATATTTTGGGATACTTTCTCACTGCTTAACCATGAGTCTTAACGAGATTCATAAACATATTCAAATAACAATAATTTCCAGGTTTAATTTACCTATTCCATGTTTCCTTACCTGAAGTTATTTCTCTTTCCCATATTCATCTACAAGAACTTACTACAATTCTCTTTCTTTTCTAATCCAATTTTCTCTCGCAGGGAGTCTTACCTAATTGTTTTTAGTCTTAGTTCACGCTTCTTGTGTATACCTAAAATATTTAACCTCACCCTTATTCTTATCTAAGGGAAAATATTCTGAAAATATAGTTTGTTTAAATTCTCCTCCCGAGAGCTAGACTAGGATCCCCTTATCATAAAGGGTGAAACTTTACTCTTCTAACTCTCAAAATTTAACATTGTAAGTCATATATATACTATCATTTAATCACATAGATTATCTTGAGTTAGACATTTAATCATACTATAATAACTATACATGCACAATTCTATTCATACTAACCTACTCAGACTAACCACCACATTTAACCTCTTGTAAAATTAAATAAATTGTAACATAAATAATAATTGCAACAATAACTAAAATTAACGAATATAAATCAACAAATTATAGGTAAATCATAAACATATGGCCATAACCAATCACCTGGGAAAATTATGGGAGAGAGCACGCTCCTCACAACCAACGAATTGCAAACAACAATCCCTCCCTAGGCTCATACTTCTTGTGTCTAGGAATAAAAACCCCTCTATATTCCTTAGTGGTATTTTTATAGTTCTTCCCAAATGGATTTTCCTTGCTAGCATCTTGCTTTTAGGGTTGTCACCCCTTAATTACTTAGGATTTTTATTTTAAATAAGAAAAGTCTTTCTTGTTCCTTTAAAGCACACCTTTCTCTACTGTCGTGCTTTTATTTTTTCTTTTCAACCAACTTAACAATTCTCTCAAACTAAGTACTTAACATAATATTTCTCTCCCATTATTCTATTCTTGAATTGATAGTTTTATCCTAGGAGTTTTAGGAGAATATTTGGGAAGGTCCATTATGTGGACTTGACCACTTAACAACCTTTTCGAGAGTAGATGAGAAGTGTCTATTACTCATGTGCTCTTTCTTGTTTATTCCTAAATATGAAATAATTAATCATCATATAAAATTTAATTACATAATCATTTAATTTCAATCTTGGATTCCATAGACATTAATTTCAAACAATAATTCAATAGTCTAAAAGTAGTTTTGTCTTAAAAAAGAAAAGAAAAGGGTGTCACACTTTTTTTAAGCTATGAAAAATGTTTTATGATGTTTAATGAAGATATTGTTTTTGTACATTATATTTCAGGTAATGGAATTAAGGTTGATCCAACAAATATTGAAGTCATTGTCAAGATTTCAGTACTTAAGTCTCAAATGGATATAAGAAGTTTCGATGGATATGAAGGCTATTATAGGAGATTCATAGAAAAATTTACAAAAATAGTTTCATGAAATTTCAATTTTGTTACTAAAGATTGTGAATTTTATTGGAATTCCTCATGTCAATTATATTTTGATTCTTTGAAACAAAATTTTTCTGAAGCACCTATCTTAAGAGGAACAAATTGGTCTCTCCCATTCCATATCTCTACAGATGTTTCAAATACAGCTCTAGGATTTGTACTTGGACAAAAATATCAACAAAATCCTTATGAAATTTATTATAGAAGTATAAATTTAAATCCTACAGAGTTGAATTATATAGTTACTGAAAAGGAGTTTCTTATAGTAGTCCATTCCATCAATAAATTTAGACATTCTACCACTAAGTATGAAACTTTTGTTCATACTGATAATTTTACAATTAAATGTTTAATGAATAAACCTATAACTAATGTAATATTACTAGATGGATTTTTTTTTATATGAATTTAAAATCACTATATTGGATAAACCTGGAAAGTAGAACATAGTTGTGTTGTAGCTACTACAACCCCCCCCCAAAATGTTTCCTATGCCTTGATTTCAGAGCCTACCTTCTGTTCACAGGAACCTTATTTTCACTATCATCAAGTATTCTCTTTGATTTGAAGACTCATTCATGCATTAAAATCTTTTTATGACTTCATTATATTGTCTTGATCATGACTATGTCTTATCAACGATAACTAAGTAATTTATAACACAAGCCATCTCCTGCCCTGATCTTGCACCAACTGTCAGTCTTCCCTATTGAAATTATGTAATCCAATGTCATTGGAAACTACACTATTTCTTGAGGACCAAAACCACACAATCCTTGAAGACATGCAACCACTAAGCACAAAAACTGCGTTATCCCTCTCTTACAGTTAGAAACTGTGTAATTCACTAAGACAATGAAATCTGCAATCCCTTGTTGTCGGGAATTGCGCAGTCCATTATGCTAGAGTGAATGTTCGGTTTCCTAGAATAATCTAAATGCTTATCCCTATAAAATAGGGAGTGCTTAATTCACTTTTTACAAGTGTCGCATCAAATTCTTACATTTTTCCTACCAGCTGTTGCCACTGTTGGGTCATTTTGTACATGTATGTTTTCCTTTTACATGCTTGTTTCTAGCACACATTATTCATTGATATAACTTACCTTGAGGCCAATCTATATTTCTTCCTGCATCGAAATTATGTTCTTGAAAAATTCTCTCTCATTCTCGGGCATATCTGCACAATCTTGAGCAACTACTGCCCCTTCCAATAGTGCCATTCACAAGCTCAAGGTTCAATCTTCATCCTTGGCCTTTGAGACTACACAATGTGTAGTCATTGTCTTTCCCAATTGTGCATTGCATAGTGCCAGGCCTCAAGACTCAAGCTTGGCCATTGAGACTACACAATGCATAGTATCTTCCCTAAGTCTGCCCAGCTGAGACTATGCATTACACAATCTCAAGCCTCAAGATCCTCCCTTTATTGCCAAGAATTCACATTGCATAATTCATGAGCCCATTATACCTCCCTAAGCCCAAAAATTGCACAATACTTCTCTCGAGTAAGTGTGTTGCTGCTTTGATCTTGATGAATAAACCGATTTTCTTGATCTAATTTTCATTTTCCAAGAGTGCATATTTAGATACATGTACTGAATTTTTTTGGCTCATATCTCTTTTATCAATTGCCGCCATAATTCTTCTAAAGAGATTGACCTCAAAAGACACTACAGAGAGAAATACCAATGAAGTAGTTGAGAGCACCGCAATCACTGTGCACTCAAATCTTCATTGAAAATGATTCATATATCACATGGAATACAATTAGAGATGCATTCAAAAATACTAGTTTCAAAGAAAATTTGGAGGATATATAGGTATAAATAAATGTCTAGAGGTCGGACTTTCATAAATTTGCATGTAGGTGCCCAGTCTTCCCTTGTGAAAATATCATCAATTGGATCCTGCCGCACATAGATATAACGAGCATGACCCTTATTAGTGTCAATGGAAAATGAATTAATTCACATCTGGGGAATGATATTCATCTCATGTATCATTTACCCAAGCTGGAAGCGTACATGGAGTCTCATTTTTATGTAATCACTAGTTATCTGAGCACCAAGGATGTTATCAAATCTTGGGTGAAAGAGCCATATAAGTTCCACCAGACACCCAAGAACACATACGAGACTAAATATCTTATAAAGGAATTCTAGTACCTGATTGTATTATGCTTTTGTAATTATGGTAAGAAGAATATTGAAACCTTTCTTGAAGGTTGGGTTTATATTTTGCATCAAATTGTCAATGAAGGAAAGATATTCAACTGGTCTGATTTTTTGGCTCAACAAATTTTGATCCACGTGACTAATGAAAAGAATCCTCGCAAGGGAAAGCAAGTCAGATTCTATATGTCCGCATACTTGTTGGATGGGATATGTGATCAGAATCTTTTCCCTACCATGAGTTGGACTTGGACACCACAAGAGCTTGTTGTTAATATTTATTGCAAGTTTCTTTTAGAGTGTAGTTATAGAGGAGTCATGGAAAATCTAGTTGATCACTTCCACATAGTATTGTACTAGTTTATCTTTGGGGCAGAGCCACCTTTCATGTCTCATGAGGCTATGGAAGCAGTAGCAGAACTGATTGATTAGTTTTCCTCACCTGATGGCACTTACCTCAGGGTGTTTTATTGTCAGAATTCATCACATCTATTATCGAGGTATGCCACTGATAAATTGTTCATGCAAGAGATTGCGTATCATCTTTCCACATGCTTGTCAACTATATTACAAAGGAAAAAGAAAGCACCTTGGCCCACTCTTCCTTTGTAGGTGGGATATTATTAAATTAAGAATCTGAAGGTTCTAGAAACTAAAGAAATGGAGTTGGAAAAATTCAAGTTTGGTCTTATGGAGTACCACCCATATGATCCTAGAAGCATTTGCAAGCAATACTATGCCAAGATACATTTCAATTGGCCAAAAGGTACCTACTATAGACCAGAGGAGGAAATATAAAAAGTTTTTATAATGCCACTAGTCCCCACACACTAGTCAGGCATGCATGTCCATTGTAAGTGACTCCAGAATAAGAAGCCAGTCCAGAATCAAGTCCATCAGATAAGTGCAACCCAGTGAGGATAAATTATAAATTGAAGGTTGCACATAGTCTATTAGAGGAGAAAAGCTACAAATACAAAGGAGATCCACCTATCTTAAAAGTGCCTATGGCAGTAGAGAGAAAGAAGAAACATAAGAGGCAAGAAGAAGAGTTGAGATAGAAGGAATAACAACAGAAGAAAGAAAAAGAATAAATGGAGATGAAATAAGAAGAAATGAGGAGAAAAGAAGAAGAAGAAACAATGTTGAAGCAAGCCGAAGAAGAAGATAAAAATCAACTACAAGAAGAAGAAAGAAAAAAAAAACATGATAAGGAACTTGCCCAGAAGATTGAAGAATTGATAGTTATTCAAGACATGGAGGTAGATCCGGAGCAACAAAATCATGATTTTGATCTTATGCCTTGTACAGAACAAATCATTATTTAGTCTCCCCCTCCTCCTCCATAAGGGCAAGATCCATATGATGAAGAGGAAATTTCTCCTCTTGATGAAGGCATGGTCATGGGTATTTGAAGCTTAACTTTTGATGAGATTTAGACGAAAATTATGCAAGCATGGAAGAAGCACTTTCTGGACAACGTTACACATCCTTCTTTCAGCTAGGAGAAGGTGATTGTAATGGACACGAGGAAGAATACAAAAGCTATTTCCGCGGCCAAATTTCCCTTTGTAGGAGCTTCTTTTTCAAAAAAAATATATCTAATGGCCAAGAATAGACAAATGGTGAAGAATTTGGAAGCACAAGGAAAAAAATAGAACAACTATAGGAAAAAGTTCAGAAAATAGCTCCCGCACATGTGTACTTAGAAGAGATTCAGGTAGTTAGACTTGGTGAAGTAATAGCACTGGGAGAAACTATGAGGAGTTGGTAATATTGAAAAAAGAAACCAATTTCCCCTTGCATGAAATGCAACAAAAATCAAGAGAGAATGAAAAATCTCTCAAATTTGTTCATGTAGCTATCACTACAGTGCATGAATGGGGAATGAAGTATAGAGGTGCACCACTTGAGTTGGCTAAGAAAACAAGACAACAAGATGAGTTGGAAAAATACGAAGTTCGGATGCTTATACAAAGCAACAAACAACTCAACATGCACAATTTTACAACATTGTGGATTCTATGGTGAAATCTCATAAAATCCCTTTAGTCGGGACATGCTTAGAAGAAAAAGGCTGAAATTTGGCCCTACAGGAAGTCTTAGAATACTTTGACTAGTTCATGAAGATTGACACCAAAGGGGACCTAAAAGTCAACAAACATAACATGCATAAGTATATTGGTGGCCCTACCAAGATCAACACTATGTTGTTCTTATTGAAGAAGGAAATGCAAATTGGCTCCAAAACTGTATATCTAGATGCAATGTAGGCTAGATTCCGCTTTCAAAATAATCCCATTGCAAATTTTGAGGGAACCATCGCACAATACAAATATTGACATTGCTTTGTGCCTAAATATTTGCAAGCAAAAGCTACTAAGCTAGAGTTTCCTAAAACTCAAGGTTAATATCTTATTTTGTCTTATTAGGCATGTTTTATTAGGCTATACCAATTTTTGTCTCATATGGGTATTTGTAATATTGTATTTGAAATAAATTTTTAAGTGGAATTCCAAGTATCAATTGTGGAATATGAAAGGTCGTTAGTTAGAAAAGGAAAAAAAAAGTCAATATTCATAAGGGGAGTCCAAAGGTCATAAAGGGAGATGGATGGTAATCTCATATATTATGAATACACCCTCATAACTAATGTAAATGGATTGGAATCAAAATATTGCCAGATTTTTTTGGAGCCTTGGATTCTCATATTTAGCATAGTAGGATTATATTTCTTTGGACAAGCAAGTGTTGGCTTCATGTTCCACTACTGGGGCTAGTGCCTTGTTAATTGTAAATGTATGTCTGGAACTTTCACTTTTAATAAATCTTAGAGATGACACATCTTCATTCATATGTCGTGGATGTAGTAAGACTATTATTACTATGTTTTTAATATTTTTTATTTCATTTATGCTAATGCTTATGAACTGATTCATTTGATTTAGTATGAATCATGTTGAATGCATGTTGCTATGATATTTTGATCATGGTTATCATGTGAACTATTTTGCAGGCTAACTAATGACTCTCTTTTACTGCTCGTGCATCTCTTTTAAGCTAAGTAATATTAAATTATTCTAAGGGGCTCACTTCCTTTCTCTTCGATGTGATGGGACCTCTCATGCATTCACTTGACACTTCACAAAGTTCATACACCTTTTTCCACCAAATTCATGCATACATCATTCTATGCATTTATCACAACCAAGGCACACTATTAAAACCCACCACTTCAGAAACTGATCATATTTCGAATGGGGCTCCTACTCCAAATGGTGTAGGGTCTAATTGGGAATTCACATAGGGGAGAAACCCTTCACCTATTGGTATCTTCCAAAACTATTAATAGGTTTTTAGTGCTAGAAGGAGGGAAAGATGAAAAGCTGAGCCCATGAAGTCTGTTTGAACTTTCTTACCTCGAAATTGCTTCTTCACACATAATAACCCCACCATAATTTTCTAGAGTTTCAAATATGAAATTTCCCTCGGGGATAATTCATTGCTTGTCGAATTTGGAATTTGACTATGAGGGTGGAACAATCATTCTTGAGCAAACCGCCCATTTTCTTGAATTTTGTACCGATCATGAAGTTTATTTTGAGGATATTGCTTGCAAGTTGTTCATCCTTACTTTTGAAGCGTGCGTTAAAAAATGGTGTTATACATTGTCGAACACCTCCATTCACTCTTTCAAACATATTTTCAAGGAGCTTCATCGTGTGTTTGACATGTATGATTATGAAAGTGTTTATAAGAAAATCATCCATCTCAAAAAAGAACCTAATGAATATATTGAATATTTTCATGATCACTCCATTGATTTATGTTATGAATTTTCTGAGGATGAAATTGATCGGAATTTTATGAAATATAAGTTTGAGTAACTTGTTCATATTTCCTTAAATTCATCTGAATATGAATATTTTGAAAGTATCCCAACATTTATTGGTCATAGAGATCTCAAATCTGCGAAAGAAGAAGTTGTTGTTATGGGTGACTCTTCGTCTTCTTATAATTCTCCATTAAATAAAACATCTCCATGTACACAAGTTGAGGTTGGAGAACTTGAAAGGAAATCTATTGATCTACCACCATCTTCTCCCACCCCACATGTTCTAAATTTAAACGCAAGTTTCAATTTTGAATATGATTTAATTATTGGCATTCCTTCCTCTCATCCTCCATCGATTATTTCCTTTGATCCTCTAGATCTTGAGCTGTCACATCAACCTGTTATAATTGCTTCTTCTGATTCTAATGAGGATAAAGTCCAAGATGGAGTCAAATATTACCAAGAAACTTGTGATATGTTTCATAATGACTATGTGTGGTATTTTTATTTTGAGAAAGTATTTGCGATAAAGGATGATTTTTATTCTAATATTTCCAATTATAACTCACCTATCACCCATTATCCTGTAATTTTCCATGATCCTGTTGCAATTGTCACATCTTTTAGTGAGTTAGACTTTAAGAATGTCGATTATGATTGCAGTAATAAATGGTGGAATGTTAGTTTTATATGAAAGCGGGTGAGGAATTTTTTTCTCTTTTAGATTCATCTCATCCAGCATCCTATCAATATAAAGAAACAAAAAATGAAATTTTTGGTTTTCAATTAGCCCCTATCTTTGATTTATCAGATCATGAGGATTCCATTCTATATGAAAGAGAAAATTCTGATCATGGTTTTCTTGATATATTCATTGATCCATCTAGTGATGACTATGTATTTTCAACTGTATATTATTCCAAGCCACCTATATTTGATGATATATCTTCATATATCTTAGAACTACCTCAAGATGTTAATAGACTTCAACCTGTGCTGATATTTATGTCAGGTTATCGCAGTCTTGGTGTCGGTCCCAAGCATGATCAAGTTGACACTCTTCCTCGGGAAAATCCTCATCAGGTGATTGTGGAATTTAAAATTCAACCCATCTCTCAAATTCCATATCCTTCAGTGTTGATCAATGGTTGGACGAATCATACCTAACAAGCCCTTTTGTGAAACAAAAGTTCTTGAATCTCTTTATGTTTTCTAAGTTTCAAATTTCAAATGAATGCTTTGACATGAAAATCTATCACGATGTGTAAAAACACCATGATTCATTAAAAAAATGGTTAGCATATTCTTTCTTATTATGATTTTATATTTTATCTTTCTGTCTTTGAATTCTGGAGCATGTCACATTTAATCTTTCTTGTCATGTGTTGTTCTTGATGATATTTATTGTTGATGATTCCCTCACTGATATAGGTCAGGATATGCTTTTTTAGTTTCATTGGAAGTTTCACTTTATGTAACCCTGGCCTATCCCTTGTTAGTTTAGGAGTAGCGTTATTTTAATTGAAGGTTTTTTGCTGTTTCTTTACTTTTCCCCTGACCGTTTATTTCCTTTTTGTCGCAATAATCCTTGCATGAGACCATGTTTTGCTACTAAAGTGCACACGAAAAAGTTCAAGAGGACATTATACGACTTCCAATGCTTGGATTTCTGTCTATTCCTTCTCTTTGAAATGGGCCTTTTATCTTTTAGTCAATGATGCCCAGATGGAAAATATGTTCTTTCTCAGATAGAACATTAGTGGAATTATGATGCTTGAATATATAACTAGTACCCTTGTCTTTAATCAATTTTTTTTTATGTTTGATCAATTTTATCATGTCAACTAAGTCGAGTGGAGGAAGGAGGGGAGGAAATTTAAACAAGTAGATTGTATTTTGAAGGTGTATAAATATACTTCTCTGAAGGGACGACCTCTTATGCTCTCAAAAATTCGGGATACCTCTTCTGCCCCATGAAATAAATAAGTATCGATGCACAACTATTATAATAAAAATTAATAAAGGGTGAAGGAAGATAAATTATTTTTGTGAAAGGAGGTGAAGCAAACAACTCCGTCGAGGTACTGTATAAGATTGCTGGTAGCAGAGAAATGTTTGTGTTCCTGAAGTGACTTTGTCGTGGTACTGTCTCGGCCTATAGGTAGCGGAGAAACACTAGAGATGAAAATCAAGACTCTGATAATCCTTTCCCACTTGCATATCTATACACTGCTTATACCCAATCGAAACAAATAATTTTGACATGCTTTTGTTGGTGTGTCGCTGATGAAAAGAAAAAAGGGACTATATATTTAACTCAAGAAAAGTAAAGTAGTTATGGTAATCAATGAAATGAATAATACATCATGAAGAGATAGACCTAATTTATAGAGTCAGATCCATACAGAGAGCTGGAGTTCTACTAGTGTGTCGCCAAGTGTCGTAGCTGTTACAACCCCCCTCCAAAATGTTTCCTATGCTTTGGTTTTGGAGCCTACCTTTTGTTCATAGGAACCTATTTGTAATTTTTGTCAAGTATTCCCATTGATTTTCAGGAATAATTCATGCAGCCAGAGCTTGTGATGACTTTATTAGATTTTATTGATCACGACTAAGTCTTATTGACGATAAATAAGTAATTTATAACACAAGCCATCTCCCGCCTTGATCTTGCACCAACTGTTAGTATTCACTCTTGGAATTGAAAAATCCATTGTCACTGGAAACTATGGTATGTATTGAGGAAAAAAACTGCACAATCCTTGAATACATGCAACCACTGGGCATAGAAACTATGCTAGCCCTCTATCACAATTAGAAATTATGAAATTAATTGAGACAGTGAACTGCGTAATCCCTTGTTGCTGAGAATTGGGTAGTCGCCTCTGCTAGTGTGAATGTGTAGTTTCCCGGAATAACATAAGTGTTCATCCCTATAAAATAGGGAGTACATAATTAATGTCTAACAGGTGGCACAAATTTGTTTTTTTATCTTAAGACAAGTGTCTCTTTTTCCTTGAATTTAGGCATGCACGTCATAAACCCTAACCTAACCCAGATCTATATAATAGACTCTCTTATAGCTCATTTTCACATTCTACATTGGATATCTAGCCTTCCAAATGATATCAAGGAGATTTCAACTTAGTCTACATTGACCCCTTGGTTGCTACGCGGCCTCCTTGGAAAGGCGGTAAAAAATCTGGTTCCTTTCCCTGTAAATGTGCAAGAAAAAAATAAAATCAAAGTGTGATTTGAGAGTTAAAAATTTATCCAGTAATCCCTTGAGTGTGTGCACGTGACATTGAGCTATAGATTTGATCCATTTGATGACAATTTTTGAGTCTCCAAGGATCTGAATCCTGTTGCAATGTTTCTCAAGTGCAAAAATGAGAAGTAGTCCGAGGTTGTTTAGTTCGACATAGTTGTTTGTGGCCCATTATAAACACATCTTGAGCATTGAATAATTTTTGTATGATATGTATAAGATATCTCCACCACCAAATCTCGCTTCTTGGGCAGATCCATAAAAATATGCCCATGGATAGACATTGTTGATAACTTTAGGGATAATGATCCAGGTGTGCTTCTTGGGCTCCTCCTCGGGAATCAAATGGTACAGGGCTTCTATGTTATGAACAATAGTATTCCCCTAATTAGGGGAATCTAGAAATATGATTTTGTTCCTAGACAACTAGATGCCCCAACAAACTAGTAAAGGTAAATTTCGTATTTTTAATGATGGTGCAACATTCCACCAAGTTTTCCAATCTGAGGTGAGTTGATCCCCATGCCATCTGATATTGATATCAATGGAAGTATATATCTGTTTCCAAACCAATTTGGTAGGAATTTTTGGAGATTATCATTAGTAGGCACTTTATTTGATACTAGGAACCACATGAATATATCAATTTAGGAGGCGATTTGAGTTTCCATAATGGAAGCCACCACCATTCAGCAACAGGAGGTTCACGTTCTGAAATAAGAGCTGAATATCCTTCCTTGGGGGTATATCGACCTCCGATGGAAGTGATCCATATCAGCTCATCTTATCTATGAGTAATTCTGACACGTGATTCCACAAGGGCCCTAATATATCTGATCCATTCATTTTTCCAAATATCAGGAATCCCAAGAACCTATGTAGATTTCCATGCCTGAGTGAGCCAATTAGAATTCTCCTCATCAACAATCTGTGATAGCTGAGTGATCCTTGCCGCTTCAAGGAAAAACTTGAGCTCCATGGGTTATATGTGTGAATTACCACAACCAAACCAAGCATCCTTACCTATACAAACAATTTCCCTAGATCCAATGTGCCAAGATAATCCTCTTTTGATGACAGGGATGGATTGAGTAATGCATCTCCATACGGTAGAGGAAGCTAGTTTGTTCCTACTCAGACTTCAGATCCATTCCAGAGTAGATAAGGGGGATATGTATTTTTAATATACCACCTCTTTCCTTAAGTTGTTTGTTGTTAAACGTTTCCAACCTAATTTAGCAGCTGGAGCAATTTTAAACTTATTTAAGTCCTTTAGACCCTAAGCGCCACCCCATTTTTTGGGTTTTTCAATTCACTCCTATCTAACCCAAGAAAATTTCCTACCATCTTGATTACCCCTCCATAGGAATCAATGACAAATATGTTGTATTCTAAATGTGACACCATTAGGGATCCAGGCCAAAGCCATCCAATATATCAGAGTTTATTCGAGTACCGATTTGATCAACACTAATATTCCAGTTCTAGATAACCATTTATGTGTCCAGATTTTGATGCGCCTTTAAATTTTTGAAATGAGCCAGGACCAGTCTGCTATGTGATAATAATTTGGTTTGAGTCTGTAGCCTAGATACTTGAGACCCTTTGCAATGTTGAGTCGACTATATTGAAATTTCATAAGGGAGGACCTTTGTTCATTGAGGGAGAAACTAAAAATTGTGATTGTTGTTTTGATGAGATTCAACATCATTCCTATAGCTTTAAAAAATATGGACATAGTGTTCTTGAAGCAAGTGGTATCTAGAATGGATCTATGAAGAAATATTAGCACATCATCAATAAATAAAAGATACATAAGATAGATAACATCATTCATCTTGACTCCATTCAATGTCCCGACACTTCAAGAAGAGGAAGTGAGCTTGCTTAATCCTTCCTTGATTAGGAGGAAGAGAAGAGGTGATAATGGGCATCCTTGTCTGAGGCCTCTCTCACCATGGAATAATTCATATGCCACCCGATTAATCATAATGCTATAGGATAAAAATGTGATGCAACACATGATCCATTTGATGAATGAGGAAGGGAAGCCAATGTGGATTAGAATGATTTGTACATATGTCCAGAAACCTTGATCAAAGGATTTGTCCAAGTCAATCTTGAGAATAATGCTTTTAAGGCCTTTGAGTTTAATAGTGTGAAGGCCTTCTTGAGCAGTGCCAATAGCTTCATGAATTTTTCTATGGTTGAGGAAAGCAAATTGTTCCTTGGATATGTGTTGGGATAATATAGGCTTAATGTGGTTAGAGATGATCTTGGAAATGATTTTGTAAATACAATTTCATAAGGAGATAGGCCTATAGTCATCGAATGTCAAGGGATGGTCAGATTTGGGAATGAGAGCTATAAAAGTGGAGTTGAAACCCTTAAACATCCTTCCAGACTGTTTGAAATATTTTATAACCTGTAGTAGGTCCTTACCAATTGTGTCAAAAAAGGTGAGATAAAATTCTATTGGCCAACCATCGGATCTGACACTTTTATCTTTTTTGAACCACTTCAATACAACTTCAATTTCCCCCAGTGTGACATGTATGTTTAGATCCTCCTCATCCTCCTCATCAACATATCTGGTCATTGTCTTAGTAATTCGAAGTACCTCATTTATGGTGGCCTCTCTAGGAGCACTGAACAATTGAGAGAAATATATGATGCCCATGTACGTAAGCTCAATGTGGTTGCTGATCACCCTACCAGTTTGAGCTCTTAGCTTCCAAATAGTATTGGTAAGTTTCCTTCCTCTGGCACACTATTGAAAGAAATTAGTGTCGTCATCCCCAACATTAAGCCATATTTCTTTGCTCCTTAACCTCCAAGATTCCACTATATGTATCAATAGTTTAATATTCTCAGCTTCCAATTTAGTTAATTGATTTTTCCTTTCAATTGATTGAAATATAGAGTTACGAGAGCCTACAAGTTCTACAATTTCATATTCAATATTCACTATATAAATTCATCTATTTCCTTTTTTTGCTTTTCCCAAATAGTCATCCTTTATTTGATACGAGTTATATTTTTTGATATGACTGTAGCTGGATCCAAGTTAGGATAATTACCATAGTGGATCCAGGAATCCTTAACAATTTTATGGAATTCCTCCTCTTTGATCCATGTAGAGTTGAATTTGAATGGTGAATTAAGATTGTAGCTTGTGTTCATTATTTCAAAGAAAACGGGTGAATGATCAGATATGCCCCAAGAGCACGCCCATTTCCTCATTCTTTCCAGTCGTTCCACCAATTGTGCTTTAATGAGAAAATGGTCCAACCTGCGGGTGAGAGCATCATCCACAATACTTCTATTACACCAAGTAGGTTGGATCTTGGCCATGTCTATATACAGAAGACTGTGTGAGTCCAACAAGTGTTCAAAGTAGTCAGTCAGGGGGTCTGTCTAGGCCTGATATCCCCACAATTTAGCATGTCCCAATGAGAATTTCAGGTCTCCTCGAATGATGATGTTATCCTTTTTCATAAATGGAGAATCCATCAGTCTATCCCAGTAGCCGACCCAATTGTGACATGGCCCATATATGATGATCATACAAATTGGGATATCAAGTTCAATTGAGATAATATCATCCCCCAAAGCACCTTCACTTCCCCACATGTTCTCAGCCTTGATGGTTCTATTGTTGAACCCTATTGCACAACCCCCAGACTGACCTCTCACATCTAGGTTTGGAAGATCCAACCTAGCAAAATGGATGATAGGAGAGTTTTAACTGCATCTCCATCCCCTAGGGTCTCCTGTAGAAATAATAAATCAATCCTATCCAATGCAAAAAGATTCCACAGAGCTTTCAGGGCTGGTTAGATCCCTGCAATTGAAGGAAAGGAATTTCATGAGGTAACTAGATCAGAGTTGTCATGTGCTCTAAGAACTCGGTTGATGGAATATTTTTTGCCCGATGCCACTTCTAGCCCAGCATGAATGATGGATTTATATATATTGGATTTTCTTATCCCTGGTAGTTTTCTGATGTTTTTTTGAGGGTCCTTCCCCCAAACCAAAAATAGGGTGAGGCTTGGGGTGAGCCAGGGATCTGAGATTGTACCTATGGAAGAAGATGTTTTCCAAATGATTTTCCATATCAGGGAGAGGGGAATTGATGCCCTCCATAATAGTGGGACCAGGTGTAGGGCAGGATGAGGGGGCATTGCAATAGGACATGTGATGGGGATAATATTGCATGTAGATAAAATATAACTAGATGCAACAATATATAAATTGGTACAAGAATTATAAACATCAAATGATATGGGAAGAGAGGAAGAGAGTGTAGTACCCAAAATTAGTCCAGAACCGGTGGTTTGTGATCTTGTAACCCTTGAATTTGGTGTCCAAGCAACCAGTTGTTGTAGAGTCTTCCTCGAGTCCTGCTGTCTGTGCGATAGATTAGAGAGATCCAATGGTCCAAGGGTCGGTCCATATTCCTCTTGCGTTTGGGTGCCTGTAGTCTTTTGTGCCTTAGAGTGCACCTTGTTATCAACTGTAATCAGCAGACAATCTTTATATAAATGGCCCACTTCATGGCATATTCTACAGTGGAAAGGTACCCCCTCGTAATCCATAATTTTACATCTTATGTGCTCTCGGTATGGTAAGAAGAGACTTTCCACCAATCCTTCTTTGGTGTCCATATGAACCAATATTCTGGCTATGGCAATGTTCCCAGACTCAATGTATGATATATCATGATCTAGGAAGATTCACAAGCCGTCCCCAATGCATCTAAAAAAATCCTCCGACCAAAATTGGAGGGGGAGAATTGGTAGAAGAACCCAAATGGGGTTGGCCCCAAATTTCTCTTTACCCGGATCGAAGGGAGGTGTCCAACATTTAAGCAGCACCGGGGTCATCTCAATGTGCCAAAATTTTGGAGTACCCAAGTTCACCTTTTCAGGGTGTGGGAAGATAAGTTCAAATCACCCAAGAGTAATAGTGAGAACCGTTGGTAGCTATTTAAGGAAATGTCCCCAAATTTCCATCGTCCATCACTTCAGTTTGGCGGTGGAGTAATTTTAGCCTCGCACTTTGCCAACAACCACCGTGCTATCAGTGGCAGCTACCTCAGCCATGTTGATACCCTCGCTGAACACTAATATACAACACCTTTCCCTAACCATTTTAGTCTTAGATTTTTTACCCCTTGGTCTCTGGGTTTTTCTTTCCTGAGTATGCTTAGTCTCCTCAGGTTTGGTATCGTCCAAGTCAGAAACCCTATTATTGTCTTGAGAAGGAATATGTTGGGTTAATCCTTCAAAGAAACCAGAGTTTTTTTACTGTGGGAAATAAGTGAGATGACTAGGGTTCGTTAGTGGTGGCTCCCAAAATATTCAACCCGAGGTGTCCAATCCCGAGGGTAATCACTTCAGGTTCGATGTATCCCTTCTCCGCCATGGGAGAAACTCCTAGTCTAGCAGGCTGGTAGGTATTTTGTTCCAGTTACCATAACTGTAAATATTATGGGGATGGAAGCATATATGTTTTTTGTTTCTAGATATCTAGAGGGAAGAAGTCAAAACCTAAAGATACTGTAGGGGCTGGTATTGTGAACCCTAATCCACTATGTGAGGTCGCACCTGCCTCCATTTCCATTATTAATACTGTGACATGGTCATCCAGTTCCTAAAGGGTCCCCAATATCTGCCTAGCTGAAAGCTTAGGTGTGTAGTTGGTCCATATAAGAGAAGCATCCATCGAATCTGAGGAGTAGTCAACTAGTTCCTCCTCCATGAATGTCGTTTGTAAAACAGTGCTATAGGGTTCCAAGAAATTATATGTGCCCACCTGCTACATCCTACCGTCACTACTGTGGTCCAGAGATGACCACGTCCTTATACCCTACTAACCATCCAAAAGCACCCATACCTTGTGCCATTCTCGGTTCCTATCCTCTCCTTTAGCCATCGATATTCCTTGTTCCACCTGTGCAACTAAGCTAAACTTTCACCGCCATCATCGCTAGGGTTCAGAGCCCAAAAATACACCAATTGATGTGCTTGTAAAGGAGTGAATATTTTCCCATTTATTTTCATAGTAGCTAGTGTTTTTATTGTTATTAGCTTGTACAAGTTTTGTTTCAGTACATCGTTCACTTTTTTCAATTTTCTCATCAACTTATTGCTTTTTTCCTACCAGCAGTTTCGACTACTAGGTAATTTTGTTCATGTATGTTTTTCCTTTTGCATGCCCATTTCTGGCACATGTTATTCACTGATCTAACTTACCTTGAGGTTGATATATACTTCTTCCTACCTCAACATTCATATCTTGATTTTTTCTCTCTCCTTCCCAGGCATATATGCGCAAGCAACTGCTGCCCCTTTCAATTGCACAATTCACAAGCTCAAGGCTCAAGCTTTATCCTTGGCCTTTGAGAATGTGCAATGCATAGTCAATGGATTGCGGAATTGTGCATTTCCCAGTGCCAGGCCTCAAGCCTCAGCCTTGGCCATTGAGACTACACAATGCACAATCTCATCCCCTAGTCTGCCAAAAAATGCACAGTATCAAGTCTAAAGCTCCTCCCTTTCTTGATCAAACTTCACAATGCGTAATTCATGAGCCTAGTCTACCTCCCTAAACCTAGAAAATTAGTAATCATTCTCTCTAGTGAGCGTGTTTCTGCTTTTATCTTGATGAATAAAATGATCTAATTGATCTAATTTGTCTTTTCCATGAGTGCATCTTGTGATACAGGTATTGTATATTTTGAGCTCATCTCTCTTTTATCAGTTTCCATCATCATGCCTCCAAAGAGATCAACCTCAGAAGAAACTACAAAGAGAAACACCAGTGAAGTAGTTGAGAGTACCCCGGTCACCATGCATATTTTTTATGTCACTTAACTCTTCATTGAAAAGGACTCAAGTATCACATGGAATAAAGTTAAATATGAATTCACAACTACCAATTTCAAAGTAGATTCAGAGGACATAAATTTATACATAAATGTCCAGAGGCCAGGCTTTCATAAATATGCATGTAGGTACCCAATATTCCTTTGTGCGGATATCATCAAGTGGATCCTACTACACATAGATACAAAGAGCATGACCCTAAAAAATGTGAGTTGAAAATATACTGCTTCATATCTGGCCCATGATATTCATCTCATGCATCATTCTCCCAAGCCGAAAGTGTAAATATAGTCTCATTTTTATGCAGTCACTAGTTATTTGAGCACCGAGGATGTTATCAAATATTAGGTGAAAGAGCCATCTAAGTTTCACCAGAAATCCAACAACACATGTAATACTAAATATATTAGAAAGGTGTTCCAGTATCTAATTGTATTATGTTGCTGGATATATGGCCAGAAGAGAACTGAAACCTTTCCTGAAGGTTGGGTTTATATTTTTCATCAGATTGTCAATGAAGGAAATATATTCAATTGGTTTTATTTGTTGGATCAAAAAATTTTGATCCATGTGACTAATGGAAAGAATCCTCCCAGGGCAAGCAATCTGATTATATATGTCCACCTACATATTGGATGGGATACGTGTTGCAAATTCTTTCCTTGGCATGAGTCGAACTTGAACACCAAAAGAGCCTGTTGTTCATATTTATTACAAGTTGCTTTCAAAGTGCAGTTATAGAGGAGTCATGGAAAATCTAGTCGATCACTTCCTCTTAGTATTGTACTAGATGATCTTTGGGGAAGAGCCACCTTGCATGTCCCTTGAGGCGATGGAAGTAGTAGCAGAATTGGTTGATTGGTTTGCCTCCCGTGATGGCACTTACCTTAGGGCGTTCGACTGTAAAAATTAATCACATCTGTTACCTAGGTATTCCACTGATAAAAATTTCAAGCATGAGATTGCGTATCATCTTTTCATAGGCTAATAAACAATCTTACAAAGGAAAATAAATCACCTTGGCCCACTCTTCCTTTGCAAGTGGGATCTTATGAAATTAAGAATTTGAAGGTTGCATAAAATGAAGGTAAGGAGTTTCTAAAAAGTCAAGTTTGGTCTTATGGAGTACCACCCGTATGATCCCATAAGAATTTACAAGCAACACTGTGCCAAGGTACATTTTAGTTGGCCAAGCGAGACCTACTCTAGACCAGAGGAGGAAAATATAAAAAAAAATTATAATCCTTCTAGGCCCCACATACCAGTGAGGCATGCAGGTCCATCAAATGTGAATATAGAACATGAAGCTACTCCGGAAGAAAGGCCATCAGAGAAGTACAACCCAATTATCATAAAGTATAAAAGTAAGGTTGCACATAGTTCAACAGAGGAGCAAAGCCACAAATACAAAGCAAATCCAACTATCTTAAAAGCAGCTATGAAAGCAGAGAGAAAGAGGAAACAAAAGAGGAAAGAAGAAGAGCTAATATATAAGGAAGAACAAAAAAATAAAGAACAATAAGAAACTCATATGAAAGAAGAGGAAATGAGGAGAAAAGAAGAAGAAGAAACAATGTTGAAGCAAGCTGAAGAAGAAGAGAAAAATCGACTATAAGAAGAAGAAATCAAACAACAACAGAATAAAAAACTTTCCTAGGAGATTGAAGAATTGATATTTATTCAAGACATGGAGGTAGAGACAGAGCAACAGAATCATGATGTTGATATTATGCCTTATACAAAATAGATCATTATTCAGTCCCCCCCCCTTCCCGTAGAAGGGAAAGCTCCATATGATGAAGAGGAAATTGCTCCTCTTGATGAAGGTCAGGTCATGGATATTTGCACCTTAACTTTCAACGATCTTCTGAATAAAATTATTCAAGCATGAAAGAATAATTTTTTGGATGACCTTACACATATTTCTTTTGTCAAGGATAAGGTGATTGTAATGGACACCGGGAAGAATCCTGAAGCTATTTCCACAACCAACTTGGATTTTGGAGAAGCTTCGAAGTCAAACACAAAATATCTTATGGTTGAGAATAGATAAATGGAGAAGAATTTGGAAGCTGAAAGGAAACATATAGAACAAATCCAGGCATAGGTCCAGAAAAAAAATCTCACAGAGGTGTACTTAGAAGAGCTTCAGGAAACTATACTTGGTGAAGTACTAGCACTGGGAGAAAATATGAAGAACCTCTATGAGGAGTTGGTCACCATGCACAAAGTAGTTGTACCCTTGCATGAGATGTAGCAGAAATCAAGGGAGAATGCAAAATATCTCGAATTTTTTCACTCATATATCACTACAATGCATGAATGGGGAATGAAGTACAGAGGTGCACTGCCTGAGTTGGCTAAGAAAACAAGACAAAAAGTTGAGTTGGAAAAAGATGAAGTTGGGATGCTTATACAAAGCAACAAACAACTCAACATTTTCATAGCCAACATCTTGTCCTCTTATGCATAGTTGTAAAACATTGCGGATTCTATGGTGAAATATCATAAAATCCATTCAGCTGAGACACTCTCAGAAGAAAAAGGGAGAAATGTGGTCTGACATGAAGTCTTAGAATAGTTTAGATTACTATTAAAGGGGACCTTGAATCAATAGAAATAACGTGGCCCTGCCAAGATCAACAGTATGTTATTCTTATTGAAGAAGGAAACTCAAACTAGCTCCAAGGCTGTATACCTTGATGAAATGGAGGATAGAGCTCGCTTTTAACCTAATACCAACACAAATTTTGAGCGAACCATTGCACAATACAAAGCTTGGAATCACTATGTGACTGAAGATTTGCAAGTGGAAGCTACTGAGCTAGAGTTTTGTAAAACTAGATTAATACGTTATTTTGTCTTATTAGACTTGTTTTATTAGGATCTACCCATTTTTTTCTCATATTGGTATTTATGATATTGTATTTGAAATAATTTTTTAAGTGGAAGAACAAGTGTCAATTGTGGAATATGAAAGGTCATTAGTTAGAAAAGGACAAAAGAAGTGAAAGAGTCATGAGGAGATTCCAAAGGTGAAAAAGGGAGATGGATGGTCATATCATATGTTATAAATACGCTCTCATAACTCATGTAAAGGGCTTGGAATCAAAAGCTTGTGAGCTTTGTTTGGAGCCTTGGATTCTCCTATTTAGCACAGGAGGATTATCTTTCTTTGGAGAAGCAAGTGTTGGCTTCATGTTCCACTATTGGGGCTATTGTCTTGTCAATTTTAAATATATGTCTAGAAAATTTACTTTTAATAAAGATCAAAGCTGACACATCTTCATGCATATGTCGTGGATGTAGTAAGACTATTCTTGTTATGTTTGCGATATGTGCTATTTCATTTACGCTAATGCTTATGAACTATTTCGTTTTCTTTAATATGAATCTTGTTGAATGCATTTTGTTATGTTATTTCGATCATGGTTATCTTGTGAACTATTTTGCAGGCTAACTTATAACTCTCTTTTACTTCTCGTGCATCTCTTTAAGATAAGTACTAATACATGATTCTAAGGGGCTCACTTCATTTCTCTTCAATGTGATGGGACCTCTCATGAATTATAATTTACACTCCACAAGTTTCATACACTTGTTTCCACCAAATTCATGTTTACATCATTTTATGCATTTATCGCAGCCAAGGCACACTATTAAAAGGCACCACTTCGGCAACCAACCATATTCTGGTTTGGGCTCCTACTCTAAACGATCTAATTGGGACTTCACTTTGGGGAGACCCCCTTCCCCTGTTTGTGGCTTCCATCACCTTCAATAAGTTGTTGAATTTATTTCTAGAATTCATAATAATAATACAACAATTTTTTATTTCAAGATTCTGTGATCCATCTTGTTCTTGAGATTGTTCTTCTAGATTAATCAAAAAATCAATTTTTTATTGCCGACGTTTCAAACCAACTACTATGGTTCATCCTCAGGACTAAGATAAAAAAATCTTATCTATCCACAAGTTTAAATAGTTGAGATGCATGATGCTATAAATATAAACGTTGGAGAAAGTGAAATAAAATTAATAAGATTTAATATTAAGTGAATATATGAATGTTTTTTTTTTTTTTTTTTTTTTTTTTTTTTTTTTTTTCTGAATAAGACTAATGCTATTAAGAAATGAAATATAGTACAATCAAAGCTTGCATAACAACGAACCAAGAGAGCAAGGGAGCTGGAAATGATTGACTATCAACCTCGGTCCCAATGAGCATCCATGGTTTTAAGCAAAAAGATAACAGGAGGAACATAAAGTAAAGAGCTAGACTAGGGAGTTGACCCAGAATGGGTAGAATATCCCAAACGACATTTTTTCCCTTTCTTCTTACTGACTGTGACCCAGCCATTGTGAGCTGGCTGGATAGGAACTACTTGCAAACTATTCTGCGCGCAAGGGGGAGTCTCCTTATCTGAATCTGAGGAAGAAGACTCATGAGTGCGCTTCTGCGAGATCGGAGGAGCATCAGGATCCACTGGGCGTGCTGGGGGAGTGTCCATCGGGGGGTCCGGATTCTCCCCTTCCACCTCTATATCATCCTCATCAGAGCTAGAGGAATCAATGACATCCATTGGAGGTCTATCACATGGTTTCCAGTTCTTGGATTTGGATTTGCGCGGGATATTCTTCTTTTTGTCGAGGAACGCCGCACAAGTATTCTGAAGATGCCCCGTCTGATGGAAATGGAGACACCTAAAAGCAGTGTTCTCATAGTCTAAGGTTTGCGTCCAATGGAAGTCCCCAAATTTGAGGTTGATCTGATCAGGCAGCCCTTTACTAATGTCTATTTTTGCGCATATTCTGCCAAAAGTATATAACCCCTTCTCCCCTCGAGAGGTGTCCGTAGCCAGATGGCGGCCCAAAGTATCCCCAATCCCTTGGAAGATAGCGAAATGCCATAGATGAGCAGGGAGATTTGGAAGACGGACCCAAATGGGAATCTTGGTAATGACAGCCAAAGAATGGTCGAAATCAGGGAACCAGGGGGTGAGGAAAAGTCCCGTTGATCCCCAAAACCAAGGGCCTCCCGTTAAGGATTTCTGGTAATCTTCGCTGAAGGCAAAGGCGACAATAAAGAAGCCTTTCGAGCAGAAGAAGACCTTGCTGTTGTTGGTCCAGTTGGAGTGGATCCACTGGTATAAATCGGCAGTACGAGGCCATAGTCCGTTAAATCTGCAAATGATGGTTGTTTCTGCAAACGTCTGAAATTGATCATCCAGAGATGGATGAGTGATTTCGATGGAGGGATTTTCCTTCATTTTTTCCACCAAGAAAGGCTTGGGAGCCTCAGCTTGTGGAGCAGTCTTCTTGGAGGGTTGTGCATGAACCGCATCCTTATAGGAGAAAGTTGGAGCCGAGGATGTCTGCCCAGATGCTCCTCCTTGCAGCCGTAAGGTGAGCATCACTAGAGCATCTCTTTCAATGCTGTAATAAGACAAGGGCAGTGGGTTTTCGAGCTGTTTACCTACGTAAGTCAGCCTCTGATGGGTAGAGGGGATACCTAACCGGAGCTCAAGCTCTTGCATGAGATTATGCACCAGATCTGAAGCACGCACCGAAAGCAACAGCGTTTTGCCGGATAAAAGCAAGATCTGGATTTGAAAGCCAGCGAGAGAGTGGTGAGGAGTCCTCTGCAACCCATCTTGATTTTGTGCCTGATCAGTGCCTAATCCTTACAGTCTCGAATCCGAGAGGCATTTTTCTTTGAATAAGGCTAAAATTTGAGCGTGGTCCTCCTGGATCTGAGCCAAATCGGCCTACGACGGCTCCTTGATAGAACCGTTCAACCCATTCATAAAGCGGCACCCCTGCATGGTCACGGGGGTGGGAGAAATTGCAGGTTTTGTCCCCGCTTGGACACAAAAAATAGCAGCATCGTGCGTTAATACTGTGGCGACCTGAGCTCCAGGGTTCCAATCTGGATTGATCCGCCAACCCTCGTGCCTAAAAGTGCCGGCGGTTGCCTGGCGAGGGGGTGCCGAGAGCCAGCTATGCCAGAAGAAAGCGGATGAATTGCATTGGGCTGCAGTTGTAAAGAATTTCGCGTCTCCTAGGTGTGCCGAAGGAGCTGAGGCTGAACCGCATGAAAACGTTGCAGTTGCAGGGTCGGCGTCGGCGGTCAAGCAAGCAAGAACCCTAGCATTCACTCGCTCCATCGCGTCCAAGTGAATATATGAATGTTAGGTTATATAGTATTTGGTTCATTTTTACTAGGAAATTAATGATTTTATTTTATAAGGAAATATTTAATAACATATGTTTAGTTATTGAGATAAATACAATAGGAAATTGACCATTATGGAATACAAAATTATTTAAAATATTACGAGAAAAAATATATAAATGAATAGAGGGAAAATTATTTGAAAGTAATTATTATATTATAATAAATTTTATAATGAGTATATAGTCAACTAATGAATTAAAACAATATATCAAAATGGTTATATTTTTATATATGCATATATTTATCTTATTATTATTATGTCACTTGTGACATGTAGTGATAGGTTGTTTGCATTAGTTTGTTAGCATAGGTGAGATTTTTATTTTTCCCTAATTCGATTAAGGTGTTTTGCAAAATTTGCATCGCATACATCAACACATCGCCGCATGCCCGGGCCAAATTTTGAGGGGTGACGTCTGGCGCTACACTGGTTCATTTGGCTCTCAAGATATTTCAAGCTGAATCCAAAGGAATTTGATTAATTGTAGTGTTCAGGTTTGCAGCTGGTGACTGTACAAGCAAAGAGATCAATGTGATCACACATCAGATAGCACCCACAAGTTAAAGTTTTTAAGTTGCGTTGCGATCGTGCCATCACACATCGCAATCGCAAGAACATAAGTTTTCCCGTATGCGCCCAGTTAAAAGTTAAAATCACCGAAATGAAATTTGTGATGAGGGCGCGGATGCGATGTGGTTTTGAAGCTGAAACCCATAAAATTTTGAGTCTGATAGTTTTTGTTTTGTACGCAGTTTCGTGTAGAAACAAAAGAATAGAGTGGAAGGACGATTTGGTTATTATACGCTCATTCTTGCATTGAATAACATTAAATATTCAGGCTCCAACCATTTTGTATTAAAGGAATGTATTTTTCATATGTTTAAAGAGATGAATGAAAAAACTGAAGTTTTCCTCTCCTGTGTGTGCTCTCACTCTATCTGTGTTAATCTTATTTCCAGAATATTGCATTCTTTGTGTTGTAAGGGGGAAACACATCCCTCTGTTGTTTATTTCCTATTTTCCAACAAATGCATCAAGAAAAGTATCTTTGGTTAGTATGTGTTTTTTTATGTTTTATTGTTGAAAATGGAATTGTTATTATAATCACAGTGAAAATGTGTGATGTGTAGTCATCCTAGTTAACATAAGTTTTCAATGTTTTCTTTTAATAAAATGAGGATTGCAGTATATACCTTAAAATTTTGATTTTTTCCTTTTTTCCATGCCATATATGTAGATCTATTTCAGGTAGTAGTAGGATTTACTGAAAAGCCAATTTTTTTATAAAAGGTCATTTATCTTTTCACTTATTAGGGTTTGTAGTTTCACCATACTAGAGCATGCTCTTTTCTTTGAGTTATGGATCTTTGAATCTATTTTTCTATGCTAGCTTCTCTTTAGTTGTTGGGAATGCTCTTGAGACTACAAAATTCCATGGTTCACTAATTTTACTTTCTCTTGCATTGTATATGTTTATTAATTACTTCCTTCTCGTATATTATTAATCTATTGATAAGAATAGTAAAAAACCATGCACGGTCTTGCTAATTTATCTAGGGAATTCAAATAGTAAAAACCAGGATGTAATGTTTCTAAGATTGGTCAAAATAATGTAGATCACTGGGAGATGCAGTCAGGCTCTTGGCTAACGATCTACGTGTTTGAGTGTAGTAGTACACTCATGACTTTAAAGAAAGTCCAGGGGACACTACAAGGAAAAGACCCTCTAGCGGAGGTTATAAAGGAGGTTTTTTAGTGTTATAAAATTGGCCAAAATTGTCAAAAATTTTTTGCTACAACATCCGTTTATGGTTACGGAGGTTTTAGCGGAGATTTTAATGGAAATTCAACACAACTAAAAAAAAATGGGCAGCCGGAGGTTATTACAGATGTTTTTTTCATCGGTGCGCTACTATGGCTTGAACGCACTGTTGCGTACATATAGAAGGTGCCTCGAAGCATTCGAAGGTGTTATTGCCTAAATCTACCTCAGGCTGAAGGAAGGCAGAGTTCAGGGTAACATCAAACCACGCTTAGTCTGGTAGCTAGCCCTACCAGAACAAGAGAGGGCTCTCTCCGGGTCAATCTCAGCAAAAATAGTCAATAGGGCTTGAGATGACTTGAAATAAAAGCTAATTTTAGGCTAGGTATATAAGTCAAGGAGTTTGATTGTGTTTTTGGGGGTTTTTGTTGGATCAAAGGGAAAGGTAGTTTTGGGTGCGGGGATAAGGCCTAGTTTTTGCAGAGTTCTGATTGGGGCAAGGAATGAAATTGTTTTGATGCTTTAGATTGAGTGAATGGATGTATCAGACTGGTGAGGAGCTGAAGAGGGAAATAGGGTCTCCAGAGTCCTCCTCAAACAGATGAAAACATGAAAAATTAAACAAAACTAAAGGCAGAGCAAAGAAAGCTACTGAATTCCACCTTTAACACTGATTTGTTTAATCTAAGAAGAAAGGAGAAGGAAAATGGTACACATAAACATCAGTGAACTTACAGTTACATAGAGAAACACACCATCAAAACACAGAGCCACATGGATCCCAAAAAGTGCTGCAAACCCTGGTCTATTCCTTTGCCAAAAGTGCAAAGATGAAATGTACAATGAAGTGCCAAACAATCCCAAGTGTCCAACCCTGAAAATGACTGAGAAAATACATCATATAGACAAGCCTAACCCATTCCCATGCCTCTAGGGGTCGAGCTCATCATTCTAGGAGCTATTTTAACCATATCTAAATTAGGAACTAGAAAATAGGCCATGAAACAACTTGCCTCTATATGCTAGGAAACTGATCCATTCACTTACATTTCACATTTTGGTGAATGAATCTTCTAGAATGAGTAAAAATGCACCAAAATTACATCATGGAAATGAAATTACATCAAGGTACATCAAGAGTTACATGAAAAAGTGAAACTGGCCAAAACTAGGCGAAATTTTGAGCTGCTGAGTGAAAAATAGAACAAATTCCTCTATGCGCCGCGCCTGGAATCTCTATGCGTAGCACAATTTTGGAGCTGATTTTTAGGCCCTTCCCGAAGTCAAAATTGAGCATAGGATAGCTCGTTGGAAATCCCTACCTGTCTACTTTCCAACCCAAGTGGAATTTCTGGATTTGGTTGCCATTTGCACCTCCAAAAGTTCAATCTCCCAACACTGCTTCATGTGTGTGCAAAAAGTGGCAGAAAGGCCATTTTTAAGGTGTTTTTGACCCTTTAGGCAACCCAGAACTTGATTAAATCCTTAGGTAATCCATAGGTATGCACAAATTTTCATGAAAAATTCAGAAATGTAAAGTTTTCCCCCTGAAGAGCTGCCAATTGTAAGCGTGTGCCAAGTGGCGCTACGCGTCGGGCAGAAAAACCTGTTTTGTGACCAAAAAAATTCAAAATTGACAAAATGTTTCCCAAATTTCTTGAAATTTGGGCTGAAGGTCCTTGATCAAATGCTATTCTTAGCCAAAGAAGCTTCGGCCAAAATTTGGAGCCTATCATGCCTTTTGCGAAGCTTCAGTGCCCTCCTTAGCTTTGCCTTCAGGATTTTGATCCTTTCTTTACAAACATGATGTTGCGCCCAATAATGGTTCTTCATGTGTCTGAGCATGTTTTACTCCTTGCTTGCCTTCTCCAACAGCTTCTCAAGATGAATGCTGACCCTCTCAAGCCAGGTCTCTCTATCGGCGTCAATCTCCCGCTCAATAGGTGTCATCTCGGATGGGCTTCTTCGGGTAGCTTGCCGGTTCTCACGAATGTTTTGCAATTCCATGACTGTCTGTTGATCCTATAACTGTTTGTTCCACTGATCCAGATATTTTATGATCCATTGAGCTCTTTGTAACTTGTCGGTCAATGTATCGATCTCAGCTTTCTGCTCCTAAATGATCTCTCTCAGTTTTGAGCTTGGAGAGCTCAAATCCTCATCAAGTAATATGAAATCAGTATGATGGCCTCCTGAAGGGCCCTTATCCTGCATGGGCCTCTTACCTCTATCATGTACCTGTACCTATGCTGCTAATGATGGCAACGAGACCCCTTCCACCCCGGGTGGAGATAGTACTCGTCGGGCTGCTGCAAATAATGCTCTCGTGCCTCTCTGATAAGTAACAAACACTGGCACACTGATAGGCTCTGTCTCAGGACCTTCAAAATGATGTGAAGGTTCACCTGCATCATGAAAAATATTCGGAGGAGGCTGGGGGGCTGTGAAGAAGTCACGGGAAATGAAATCTTCCCATGCTATGCCCTGCAATCCAAGCTGATGTACCACAATGATCTTGATGAGCGCATAATGATAAATGCTATTGTACTGCTGCTCGGGAGTCTTCTTTTGCACAAGAGTAGTCATCCTCTCTACGTTTCGGCACATGAAATACGGTATGTTCATCATCTTCACTCTTGTGAAATGTATAAATAATCTGATGTGGTATGCATAGAGGCATGAAAACCGACCCTCACAACTGAAGTATCGGATAATGAGTCTCATCAAAGGCGCATAGGATTCCTTCAGAAACCGAAATGGGAATACCCTGCTGAGCTGTCTCACATAGCTAGGCCTGATGTAAGGTTCATAATGCACTCTGTCCACCTGCTGTCTCTTATTCCACTCTTCACCTACATTCAGTATTTCTGTTGTCTGAGAAATGGTTTCTGGTGTCAAGGTGAAGTTTACACCAGCAAGAGTTACCTGACCATCATGCAAATGTAAAAAAAATAACCAAGCTAACTCCTAATGATGCTGAATCTGAGCAATCATCTCACAGTACTGATAACATGACTGCTCTTGAAAACATGCCATGGCAAGTGGGCAGGCCTGCAACTAAGTCAAAGAGGTGGGCTCTTCTCTCACATGTTTTCCACCTTTAAGAGGCCTTCTCGGTGCATGCAGCTCAGTGGTAGAATCACTGTCTTGTTCATATGATGAATCAATATCGGTCTCCATGGTGTTGCAAGGTATAAGTCAAGTGTATGTTTGGTTTGTTGAAAATGAGAAATTGGTGCCTTTGTTTCAATTTACAAATGTGCCAAATGAAGGGACTGTGGTAAATATGGACAGTGAGTATAGTGGAGATTTGTCAAGTGAAAATTGAAGTGTGAGGACAGTCACTTGACTGTTTGGGGATTTAGGATTTAGGAATTTTTGCAAATGATATGGGAGAGGGAGAATGATAGGGAATGGTAGGGTTCAGGGATAAGGATAATAGGACTTTAGGAATAAGTGATTTTGGGAATGTGAGGGAATAAGGGATTGATAATGATGATAGGATTACAGTGATGGGAAAGGAACCATAAGTGGGGAATGGGGTTGGATTATTTTGACACCAAAGTTTTTTTTAAAATACCAATTTAAAACCCTAAAGAGAAACTTTAACAAAATGATAGGGTTTATATTTTCACCATTCAAATTCTTATAACCAATCTTGAACCCACACCAAACTCAATCTAATATCAATTCAAAGTCATCACAAACTTACTCGGAGCATGGGATTTTGAACCGATTTGATTTTGTGGAACAGTGGAAAAGTTTTTTGTGTGTGTCAGCCCTATGCATTGTGCGCAAAACCCAGTGTGCTGCGCCCTCCTTGTGCGCCGCGCACGTTCAAATATACACAGTGAATGGTGGCTCTATGCGCCGCGACCTTCTCACAACGCGTCGCGCAACTGATTCTCACCACAGTTGGTTTTTCAAAACCCTGTTTTCATTTCTCCACAATTTGACTCGGCTTAATGATATCTTTGGCATACCAATGGATTGTTCAAACACCAAAAATATCTTATATGCCAAATGACTTTGATTTTTAATTTCAAATAACCCACTTTCTAATGTTTCAACTTTGGCACTTTTCACTTTTTAATACAAACTCTGTTTTGCTTGTTTCCTTTGAGTTTTTGACTGAATGATGAAACTCTTGTCTATTTTTTGCAGGGATAGATGACATGGAATTTGGAAAAGGTGACCAGGGTTGTGCCTGAAGAACTTCACAACTAAAAATTTTGAAAATTACATGGCAATTTATTAAAAAAGATAAAAAAGGACGATTTTTCTTCAAAACAGAGTTTTGAAGAAGAATCATGATCTAACATTATAACGATGAAATTTTTGAAATGAAAACTTATTTTGAACCTCTCTCATGTGCCTGCTGGCATTATTGGACACTTTGAAGACTAAATTTGCAAAACCCTAAACCTAATGAGACTAAAAACCCTAAACAGACTCTTTGCCCACCAAAAGACCGAACATTGACTATCATTGATTTTAAAATGATTTTGATAGACTTTGATGAACGGACCTGAGCCAGAAGGTACAAGACATGAGAAACATGAGTGAAAAGACCCTTCCGTCAGAAGATTGATGCTCCTAATGGAATGTAGATGACTGAACTGAATGAGACACCTAAAATGAAATGCAACAAAAGAGATTTTTATCTCTGACGGAGGGATGAAGAGATCGACTCTAACATTGGCTCCAATGAGGATGGTAGCTCCTGGGAGGTGCCAAGAACCGAAAATTTCTAGGAGAGTAGGCAGTGCCTTCGTCCATTGGGCTATGGAGTCCATAACTTCGGAAAAATCATCACAAGACTCTTGACTCATTTATTGACTGAAAATTTGACTCGAACCGACTCAATTGTAAAAATGAAATGACTGGAAAATGTAACTAGACAAACCCAAACCAAAG
Organism: Pinus albicaulis; assembly: GCA_034641835.2. Lineage (NCBI taxonomy): Eukaryota > Viridiplantae > Streptophyta > Pinopsida > Pinales > Pinaceae > Pinus > Pinus albicaulis. The sequence continues at coordinate 759,076,075 of CM076578.1, read as the reverse complement.
ATGAAATCAATCTTCAGAATTATAGCCTTCACTTCGGGCCCCAAGCTGAAGAAAATATCACAGCGCACACTTGCAATGAAACTGAAATAAATGGTATGTACGGTGACAATGTAAACAACAGAAAACATCTCAGAAATGATACTGCTTGAGCAGCCGACCATTGACCAGCCCTCCTGGACAATCTTCCCCGTTCATATCCTTCAGAAGAAAAGCATTCTGACCTCGATTATAAGCAATTTTAAAGGGTCCTTTCCAGAGATTTTTGAACTTACCGTGCTTACCCTTTTCCTTGTTTCTTGCGTCCCATTTCAACACCACTTCTTCCAATTGAAATTTGTCCGCCTTTTCTTTTCTGTCATAGATTTTCTTAATTCTCTCCTGCAGCTTGAATGTGTTTTGAAAAAATTCTTCTCTCGTCTACTACAAATGGATCATTTGGTTTATTCTTCTTTGCATATGATCATCTTCACTGCCAGCTTCCTGTAGAAGTTTAACCCCCGGAACTGCGAGAGAGGTAGGAAACACTGTATCAACTCCATAAACTAACTCAAAAGGGGACATACCAATGGATTTCTTTTGACTCACTCGATCTGCCCAAAGTGCATTGACCAACTTTTTATGCCAACTTTTCTTGTTTATTTCCAGCAACTTTTTAATGATGTTGACCAAATATTTGTTGGAAGACTCCGCCAATTCGTTGCCTTGCGGATGATAAGCGGTTGAGTGTCCCAAAATGATATGATACTTGTCACAAAACTCGATCATCCTTTTTTATTTGAAATCTGCTGTGTTATCAGTGATTAACTTATTCGGGCAACCAAAACGAGACAAAATGTTATTCTCAAGGAAAGAAATTATTACCGAATCTGTAGCTTTCCTGGTGGGAACTGCTTCAATCCATTTCGTGAAATAATCTGTCGATGTTAGGATCCATCTATGCTGACCTGAAGAAGCGGGATGAATTTCACCAATGAAATCCAAACCCCACAGCTGGAAAGGAGCACTTACTTCAATGGGCTTAAGCGGCAAAGGCTGCAATTTCTGCCTTCCTTCAAAAATATGACATTCGTGACAGCTTTTGACAGTCTTATACACATCAGCAAAAATTGTCGGCCAATAGTATCCCGCTCTCAAAATCTTATTGGCCGTTGTTTTCCAAAAAAGGTGACCGCCACAATCTCCCTTAAGAAAATCCTCCATAACCCGCTTTGCTTCTTCTTCCACCAAACAGTTTAACAAAACACCACCAGGATCTTTCCAATAAAGTGAATTATTCAAAACAAAAAACTTAGCAGCCTTCAACTTCAGAGTTCTACTTTTGTTTCTAGCCATGCCGGGCGGTGGTGACAAATTTTGGAGCACGTATACAATATCTGAATACCAAGGAGAAAGCACAAATATTTCTGATACCTGAACTGATGAAATTTCCTCATTCTCCTTAGACATAGCAGCAATAAGATTGATGTCCAAGGCGTGTAAATTAGATTCAGCCATTAGCTTTTCCAGCCCTTGTCCTTTGATAAGATTTGTGGGCTTTATCTCCACATCATACTCCAACAAGGCTGCAATCCATCTGCCCCGTCTCCCTTCTGGATCTGTTTGCACTAAAACATCCTTTACAGTAGCGTTAGGAACATAATAAATAATATGAGAATGCAGAATATATACTCGAAAATATTTCAACGCTTTCACAAGAGCAAGAGCTTGCTTTTCAATGATGTTATATTTCAAGGCTGCATCTCTTATAGTACGGCTAAAAAAAGAAATTGGTTTTTCATGCCCATCTCTTTTCTGCATTAATACCGCTACCATTGTATGCTCCGAAGCAAATGAAAACAAAATAAAATCCTGCGTGTAATCCGGGCTGATCAAAACGGGAGCTGAAGAAAGAACCAACTTTACTAGATTGAAAGATTTTACCGCCTCCTCACTCCACTTTACTGCATTGTCTTTCTTAAGCATGTCTGTAATTTCTCTTAAATGTTCAGCAAGGTTAGGCACAAAGCGGCATAAAAAATTCATCTTACCATTAAAAGACTGAATCTCCTTCTTATTCCGGGGAAGATCAATTTTCTGAATAGCTTCAACTCATGCTGGGTCAATACAGATGCCATCTTTTGAGATAATGTGACCAATAAGTTTTCCCTCATCCATGGAAAACAAATTCTTCTTCGGATTGAGTGACACACCGTACTTTCCACATCGCTGAAAAACAATTTTCAGATGGTAAAGGTGCTCTTCATTAGAATTGGAAAAGACCGTAAAATCATCAAGATACACAACTAGGAAAACATCTTTCTCATTCGCAAATTCCATGTCCATTTCACGCTGAAATGTCACACCAGCATTCTTCAAACCGAAAGGCATTTTAGCGTAATGGAAAGTTCCCCACGAAGTGGTGAACGCTGTTTTGTCTCTATCATCCTCATGGACCAGAATTTGGTAATACCCGGAATAACCATCGAGTAGTGACATATGAGATGCTCCAACTACTCGCTGCAATATGTGATCCATTTTGGGCAATGGATAATTGTCTTTCAAAGAAACCTTGTTCAAATTACTAAAATCAATTCACAAACGAATCTCACCTGTCTTCTTACGGACGGGAACCAAATTGGAAATCCACTGAAAATCTTATAGGAACAATGATACCATCCTTGTATAATTGATTCACCTCCTTCTCAATTGAGGGCAGGAACTTCGGATTTATCCTTCTCAACTTCTGCCGAAAGGGCTTTTGATTTGGTTTGATAGGAATGGTGTGCTGAATTATATTTTTATCATACGTCTTTAAATCTTAATAGTCCCAAGCAAATACATCAGCAAAAGAAGACAAAAAACTAACATACTTTGCTTTTACCTCCGGTGGCAATGCTTTGGACAACTTCACCATCTTTGGATTCTCAGCTGATCCAATGTTCACATCTTCAACTCCCTTTTCGGTTGGCCGCAAGGTTGGTTTTCTAGCTATGTCATCTTGATCAAAAATATCTTCTAAAGGTATCAAACCCTTAGGAATGACATTATCCTTCAGCTACAACACTTCCATCTGATTTATTTTCACATCAGCCTCACCATCATCAGGCTCCATGTCAATTGAAGTCTCTTTGAATTTGCCTTTGTTCTGCAGAAATTCATCAATTTCATCATCATCTTGGAATACTTGCCAATGTCTTTGGTTGTCTGGGAAAGTTGGACGATGTTTCACACGGATTTAAAAATTGTTACTTGAGTTCATTGGGATCTTCAAATTACTTGCTGCCTTAGCAAGAGCATCTGCAATACCATTCTGAATACGAGGGATACAAGTCAAAGTATAGTCTGAAAAAAACTTCAAGATATCAAGAACAACATTTTAGTAAGCCCGCATTCGAGGATGCTTAGCTTGAAACTCACCCTTCACTTGCTTAATTACCAAATCAGAGTCACCATACACTGAAATTCTCTTAGCATTCAACTTTCTAAGTATTTTTAGACCAGCAATCAAAGCTTCATATTCTGCTTCATTATTCGAACAATCAAAAGCTAATTTGTAAGAACAAACCCTCACATTACTCGGTACCTTGTTTGGGGCGGAAAAAGGACTATGTACCCAAATACCAATTCCAACACCATCACTCCCTACTGCACCATCGAAATCCATAGTCCATAAAATATCTTCATCTTCTTCCAAGTGCTGAAATTGTGTTTGCTCTGTTATTTCTGCTTGCTGTCCATCAACTTTCTGTTGCTGTCAGGCAGCTGATTGCTCAGCGGAACTCTCAAGTTCTTGCCTTTCTTTCATCAAAACTTCTCTGAAATTTTCTGTGATTTCCGGAATGTCCTCTACTTCAAATAATTGACTATCTACATCATTGAAACTATCTGAATACAACAAAAAAGACTCTAAATCTGTATGTAAATAATTAATCGGATGATTTATTGGTTTATCCTTGCTGGTGATCATATACTTCATTTTTTTCTCCCGATATAATCTTCTCATCTGACCGAATACAAGAATGGTAGCATAGGAGAAATAAAGCTGTAATGTTCCCTTCAACTTCACTCCCCAAGATCTGGAAATAAGCATGCCAAATCTAGGAGCAATGTCCGCCACAACCACATCCAACAAAACGTTCTTCGCAGGAATATGATCTAAACTAACCACCAAATCTTTGATGAGCCCAATGCATCTTACTCTACTGGAATCAAAAGAATAAAGATCATGATATTTCCTAGTGATGTCCAATCCCAATTTCTCCATGATTGCCCTCGGCATGAGATTATGGGAAGCTCCAGAATCAAACATGGCATTATGCAACACAAACTCATGCAATCTGAGACTTATATAAAAAGGGGGCACATCTCTATCGGGAGACTCACCATCCAATGCTGGTCCAAAGATCAACTCAGGTTGATCATCTTCCACATTCACCATATCAGACATTGGATCGAAATTCAAAATTTTAGATACTTGACCCTTGTAGCTGCTATTTCTCATCAACTCAGTCAAAGGAATGGAAACTTTTAACTTAGCAATCTCACCTTCTAAGCTAAAAGCTGAAGTTTTTTCTACCTCTTTGGCTGGAGCATCCTTATTTTCAACTTTCTCTTTCGATACAATTGGCTGATTAGATCTTTCATTCGCTGATAGAGACTTGCTAGTAGTAGGATCAACTACATCTTTTCCCTTCTTCTGTGCAATGGGTGCATCATTCTTTGGTACTGAAACTTCATTTCTCTTTTGGATTGGGTTGATAGGCACATCTCTGTTTCTAAGTGAATATTGTCGCTGCTGGGCGGACAAAGCATTCATATAACCTCTTTGATACTCATCCGACTCTTCTTCAAGAGCTGTGTCATTTTCCAATATAAAATCCTCATCCTTTTGTTCAGCTGAATTTTCTGCATAATCTTCATCTTCGGTGATAAAGGTTGGAATATCATCAGGGGTAAAAAATTGATTTTCTTCTCTGATTACATTGTCTTCATCATCTGATTCAGGGCCAGCAAAATTCTGCTATAAAGGAGTCTTTACCTGCTGTTGTGCCGGCGGTTCTTGTGCTCGCTACTCTCGTTGTTTGATCCAGAATTGTGGTTGCTGCTGTCCAAGGAAATTTGGATTTATGATCTGCGGTTCAGGCTTATCAAGTGTCAGTCTTTCAATCATCTTTTCCCCCTTGCGAAGTACTTGATCTGACGTAGAAGCTTCTTCCTTTATTGCGACTTTCTTTTCTGCTCTCAATCTAGCTCTCTTGTCATTCAAATTAGCTTCAACACTCACTGCAATTTTCTGCATCTCCTCGAAAGTGGGCGGATCCCTTTCTCGTAATGAGTAGGCCATGTCCAGATCAAAACCATCCATAAATTTTAACAAAGCTGACTTCCTAGATGGCCTTAAATCATCAGGAATTGCATTATAAACCGCATTGAATCTGATACAATAGTCTTGGACTGACTCACCTACGTTGCGCTTGATCTTGGTATATTCAGAAGTGATCTGAAGAGGATATTTGTTTACTTCCCACCGATATAAAAATTGTCTTTGCAGCTCGGCCAATGTAGCAATACTTCTAGGCTGCAAAGCTCTGAACCATTTAATCACTTCGCCTCCAAAAGTTTGCACAAACAATCTCATGGTCACATTTTCTTCATCGATTTCATGAAGATCAAAGAAGTATGCCATTCTATCAATATGCTGCTGAGCAGGAAAACTTTGAGGAGTGCCATCAAAAAATGGGATTTTACTTTGATAATCAGCAGGCATAGCATCCAAGTTTGGAGGCAAGACAAGGGGTGCGAATCGAGCAGCCATTGCTCTTGGTGGATTTATAATCTGTCTTGGAGAAACAGGTGGAGTAGGAGCAGTAGATGTATGAGGTGTGGATGGAGGCGATACTACTGCAGATTGTTGATCAGAAGTAGATGGTTGCACGGGGATGGTAGGAATGAAAGGAGGCTGGGTATGAACTTGTGAATCAGAAGTAACTGCTGATGGCCCAAGAGTTTGAGATGCAAACTTTATAAACTCAGGAATGTTTGTTGCCACAATGGAGTTTTGAATATTCAAAATGTAACTGTCAATGGATCTATTAGCCTGTTCAATTTCAAGATACTTGATAAACTCGGGATTTATGACAGTAGAACCAATCGCACTTTCAGACTTAGTTTCAAACAACGACAACTCAAATTGCTCGTCAAATTCTAGATCTTCAAGGTATTCAAACACAGCGGGACATGAATGAGATTTGAAAAGAGGAATCACGGGACTTTCTCGAAGATGGATTCTTGAAATTAGATTGGGATTCTCATACACTGGAGGTGGATCGGGATCCGTATTTTCTCTAGTATGTCTTCTGGAAGCTAGTGTGTTGGATTAATTTAAAAATCAAAGGGACAAAACCAACTTGTTCAGCCTATAAAATTCTAGACTCATCACCCAAAAGTCCAGAATGATCTGATGTACTGGGGAAATTCACAAGTCAAGTGTCACGTTCACAAGCTAGACCAGAGATTGACTGAAGTAGCGTTTATCTACTTTCGCTGATGCAAAGCAAGAGCGTTTCGAAGGCTACCTGGCGTAACTTCAGGCTCCGTCTGTAGCTTATAAAAAAAATAACACCAACAAGCAAACCATTTTCTCCCCAGTATGGTCGCCACTATGTTATTTCCTAAATCTACCTCAGGCTGAAGGAAGGTAGAGTTCAGGGTAACATCAAACCATGCTCAGTCTGGTAGCTAGCCCTACCAGAACAGGAGAGGGCTCTCTCCGGGTCAATCTCAACAAAAATAGTCAATAGGGCTTGAGATGACTTGAAATAAAAGCTAATTTTAGGCTAGGTATATAAGTGAAGGAGTTTGATTGTGTTTTTGGGGGTTTTTGTTGGATCAAAGGGAAAGGCAGTTTTGGGTGCGGGGATAAGGCCTAGTTTTTGCAAAGTTCTGATTGGGGCAAGGAAGGAAATTGTTTTGATGCTTTAGATTGAGTGAATGGATGGATTAGACTGGTGAGGAGCTGAAGAGGGCAAGAGGGTCTCAAGAGTCCTCCTCAAACAGATGAAAACATGAAAAATTAAACAAAACTAAAGGCAGAGCAAAGCAAGCTACTGAATTCCACCTTTAACACTGATTTGTTTAATATAAGAAGAAAGGAGAAGGAAAATGGTACAAATAAACATCAGTGAACTTACAGTTACATAGAGAAACACACCATCAAAACACAGAGCCACATGGATCCCAAAAAGTGCTACAAACCCTGGTCTATTCCTTTGCCAAAAGTGCAGAGATGAAATGTACAATGAAGTGCCAAACAATCCCAAGTGTCCAACCCTGAAAATGACTGAGAAAATACATAATATAGACAAGACTAACCCATTCCCATGCCTCTAGGGGTCGAGCTCATCATTCTATGAGCTGTTTCAACCATATCTAAACTAGGAACTAGAAAATAGGCCATGAAACAACTTGCCTCTATATGTTGGGAAATTGATCCATTCACTTACATTTCACCTTTTGGTGAATGAATCTTCTAGAATGAGTAAAAATGCGCCAAAATTACATCATGGACATGAAATTAAATCAAGGTACATCAAGAGTTACATAAAAAAGTGAAACTGGCCAAAACTAGGCGAAATTTTGAGTTGCTGAGTGAAAAATAGGCCAAATTCCTCTATGCGCTGCACCTGGAATCTCTATGCGTAACACAAGTTTGGAGCTTATTGTGAGGCCCTTCCCGAAGTAAAAATTAAGCGCAGTATAGCTCGTTGGAAAGCCCTATATGTCTACTTTCCAACCCAAGTGGAATTTATGGATTTGGTTGCCATTTTCCACTCCAAAAGCTCAATCTTCCAACATTGCTTCCTGTGTGTGCAAAAAGTGGCAGAAAGGCCATTTTTAAGGTGTTTTTGACCCTTTAGGCAACCCAAAACTTGATGAAATCCTTAGGTAATCCATAGGCATGCATAAATTTTCATGAAAAACTCAGAAATGCAAATTTCCCCCCTTGAAGAGCTGCCAATTGTAAGCGCGAGCCAAGTGACGCTACGTGTCGGGCAAAAAAACCTGTTTTGTGACCAAACAAATTCAAAATTGACAAAATTTTTCCCAAATTTCTTGAAATTTGGGCTGAAGGTCCCTGATAAAATTCTATGCTTAGCCAAAGAAGCTTTGGCAAAAATTTGGAGCCTATCATGCCTTTTGCGATGCTTCAGTTCCCTCCTTAGCTTTGCCTTCAGGATTTTGATCCTTGCTTTACAAACATGATGTCGCGCCCAATAATGGTTCTTCATGTGTCTGAGCATGTTTTTCTCCTTTTTTTCCTTCTCCAACAGCTTCTTAAGATGAATTTTGACCCTCTCAAGCCAGGTCTCTCTATCGGCCTCAATCTCCCGCTCAATAGGTATCATCTCGGATGGGCTTCTTCGGGCAACTTGCCGGTTCTCACGGATGTTTTGCAATTCCATGACTGTCTAATGATCCTCTAACTGTTTTTTCCACTGCTCCAGATATTTTATGATCCATTGAGCTCTCTGCAACTTTTCGGTCAATGTATCGATCTCAGCTTTCTGCTCCTGAATGATCTCTCTCAGTTTTGAGCTTGGAGAGCTCAAATCCTCATCAAGCAATATGAAATCAGTATGATGGCCTCCTGAAGGGCTCTTATCCTGCATGGGCCTCTTACCTCTATCCTGTACCTGTACCTATGCTGCTGATGATGTCCATGAGACCCCTTCCACCCCGGGTGGAGATAGTACTCGTCGGGCTGCTGCAAATAATGCTCTCGTGCCTCTCTGATAAGTAACAAACACTGGCACACTGATAGGCTCTATCTCGGGACCTTCAAAATGATGTGAAGGTTCACCTGCATCGTGAAAAATATCCGGAGGAGGCTGGGGGGCTGTGAATAAGTCACGGGAAATGAAATCTTCCCATGCTATGCCCTGCAATCCAAGCTGATGTACCACAATGATCTTGATGAGCGCATAATGATAAATGTTGTTGTACTGCTTCTCGGGAGTCTTCTTCTACACAAGAGTAGTCATCCTCTCTACCTTTCAGCACATGAAATACAGTATGTTCATCATCCTCACTCTTGTGAAATGCATCAATAATCTGATGTGGTATGCATAGAGGCGTGAAAACCAGCCCTCACAACTGAAGTATCGGATAATGAGTCTCATCAAAGGCGCATAGGATTCCTTCAGAAACCGAAATGGGAATACCCTGCTGAGCTGTCTCACATAGCTAGGCTTGATGTAAGGTTCATAATTCACTCTGTCCACCTGCTGTCTCTTATTCCACTCTTCACCTACATTCGGTATTCCTGTTGCCTGAGAAATGGTTTCTGGTGTCAAGGTGAAGTTTACACCAACAAGAGTTACCTGACCATCATGCAAATGTAAAAAAAATAACTGAGCTAACTCCTGATGATGCTGAATCTGAGCAATCATCTCACAGTACTGATAACATGACTACTCTTGAAAACATGCCATGGCAAGTGGGTAGGCCTGCAACTGAGTCAAAGAGGTGGGCTCTTCTCTCACATGTTTTCCACCTTTACGAAGCCTTATCGGTGCATGCAACTCAGTGGTAGAATCACTGTCTTGTTCATATGATGAATCAATATCGGTCTCCATGGTGTTGCAAGGTATACGTCAAGTGTATGTTTGGTTTGTTGAAAATGAGAAATTGGTGCCTTTGTTTCAATTGCCAAATGTGCCAAATGAAGGGACTATGGTAAATATGGATAGTGGGTATAGTGGAGCTTTGTCAAGTGAAAATTGAAGTGTGAGGATAGTCACTTGACTGTTTGGGGATTTAGGATTTAGGAATTTTTGCAAATGATATGGGAGAGGGATAATGATAGGGAATGGTAGGGTTTAGGGATAAGGATAATAGGAATTTAGGAATAAGTGATTTTGGGAATGTGAGGGAATAAGGTATTGATAATTATGATAGGATTACAGTGATGGGAAAGGAGCCATAAGTGGGGAATGGGGTTGGATTATTTTGACACCAAAGTTGTTTTTAAAACACCAATTTAAAACCCTAAAGAGCAACTTTAACAAAATGATAGTGTTTATATTTTCACCATTCAAATTCTTATAACCAATCTTGAACCCACACCAAACTAAAGCTAATAGCAATTCAAAGTCATCACAAACTTACTCAGAGCATAGGAGTTTGAACCGATTTGATTTTGTGGAACAGTGGCAAAGTTTTTTGTGTGTGTCAGCCCTGTGCGCCGCGCGCACAACCCAGTGCATCACGCACGTTCAAATATACACAGTGAATGGTGACTCTATGAGTCGCGACTTGCCAATGCACCGCGACCTTCTCCAAACGCGTCGCGCAGCTGATTCTCACCACAGTTGGTTTTTCAAAACCCTGTTTTCATTTCTCTACAATTTGACTTGGCTTAATGATATCTTTGGCATACCAATGGATTGTTCAAACACCACAAATATCTTATATTCCAAATGAATTTGATTTTTAATTTCAAATAACCCACTTTCTAACGTTTCAACTTTGGCACTTTTCACTTTTTAATACAAACTCTGTTTTTCTTGTTTCCTTTGAGTTTTTGACTGAATGAAGAAACTCTTGTCTATTTTTTGCAAGGATAGCTAACATGGAATTTGGAAAAGGTGACCAGGGCTGTGCCTAAAGAACTTCACAACTAAATTTTTTAAAAATTACATGGCAATTTATTACAAAAGATAAAAATGGACGATTTTTCTTCAAAATAGAGTTTTGAAGAAGAATCATGATCTAACATTATAACGATGAAATTTTTTAAATGAAAACTTATTTTGAACCTCTCTCATGTGCCTGCTGGCATTATTGGACACTTTGAAGACTAAATTTGCGAAACCCTAAACCTAATGAGACTGAAAACCCTAAACAGACTCTTTTCCCACCAAAAGACCAAACATTGACTGTCATTGAATGTAAAATGATTTTGATAGACTTTGATGAATAGACCTAAGCCAGCAGGTACAAGACATGAGAAACATGAGTGAAAAGACCCTTCCATCAGAAGATCGATGCTCCTAATGGAATTTAGATGACTGAACTGAATGAGAAACCTAAACTGAAATGCAACAAAAGAGATTTTGATCTCTGACGGAGGGATGAAGAGACCGACTCTAACAGAAGGAAAATGCACTGGGCCGTTAAGGTATAAAACCGCACCGGGCGTAGTGTTGGTGATACAACACACAAGGCCGTTCTAATTGGTCTTGGGATTTGTGTGGTGCCCATAGGTCGTATCAATGCACCGGTGCATAGACGTATAGAAACCCACTGGTGTGAAATATCACAGAAAGGCATCGAGATTTATAATTGGTATCAGCATTCATGTGATGCCAATAGGTCGTACAAGTGCACCGGTGCTTATAGACACATAAATGCCCCGGTGCGCAGTATCACACAAACACACCAAGATTTATAATTGGTATCAGTATTCGTGCGGAGACCATAGATCGCACAATGGCGCCGGTGCGTATAGACACATAAACGCACTGGTGCATCGTATGACACAAACACACCGATATTTTTTATTGGTTTTGGTTCTTTTTCGGTGCTTATAGGTCATAGAAACGCACCGGCAGGCTTCTTAATACAAACACACTGGTGTACAGTTACTGACATGCACCGGTTTTCATTTTGTATTTTTTAGAAACACCGACCTGCAACAGTGCAATTATTGTGATTCTCTTAAATTAATTACTCATCAAAAGTCGACACATCTTATAACAATATTCATATTAATTAAATTCTTATTAATGCATTTGAATGTGATGTTTGGTGTAATTTTTTATATCATATCATAATTATTGTGGTTTTTAAAAATTCATTATTCATCAAAAGTCGACACATATATATCTCATAACAATATTCATATGAATTAAATTTTTATTACTGCATTTGAGAACGACAATGGAGAATGCAATATCGACAATGGAGAACGCAATATAATAAATTAAAAAATATTTTATGGTATATAATATATATGAATAAGATAGTCTTTATCATACAAAATGGGATAGTTATTGGTATCCCTTTGTCTTTCAATTGGGACACTATGTCCATTACATTAAACAAAATGTTTGATTTCACATAAATATTTCAAAAAATACAACGCCTTTCTTTGATATCCAAACATAGTGATCATCATTCTTCGCTTGAACTGCTGTCACTGCTAGAGTTACTTCCATGACTTGGTTTATTTTTAGGAATGTTTTGTTCATGGTGTTGATTGTTTTCTTCTTCTTCACCTTCCATCTACAAACATAAAAATAAACTGAAAAGAGTGTATATACATTGGTGAGAATAATGAAAATTGCAATATTAAATAATATACATCAATGTAAATCGAAAAGAAAAATGACTTACCATAGCAAAAATTGACTCATAAACTATACACATTCTTTCAAAACCATGTACCATGCCATCTTTCAAAATTTCATCTATTGGTGCAATTCCATACTTTGTTTCCTGCAAGTTTTATACCCCATAACAAAGCACATATTTAATATAAAAGATGTTTTTGTTCTATTAATTATAGAAGGAGCTAAGTAAAACAAGATCGATAGATGCTTACAAATTCCACAATTAATTTATGATATGCCAACGTATACTCACAACCCATATTTAACCCAATTGCAATCAATTCATCTGATGGTTCTTCTTTGTATGTTAGCACCTGTTTGAAGATATTCAATGATGATTTTTGTAAAATAACTTAAAAAATACAAAAATGAAATCTAGTTAAGTTGTTATAAGGAAGTAACAATTGCTCACAAACTTAGATATCAACCCTTTTCTTCCTTGTCGTCCTGTTTTATGTGCTGAACGGGTTCCATTTTCTTTTCTTTTCTGCAAGAAAGTTCTTGAGAATTAACATTTAATGCTAAATTGTTTTTTAATTGTACCTAATGATCGAAAAATTCAATGATTACATATTACATTTTAAGCACGTTGTTGTTGAGATGAATCCTCCTAGGATGCAATTTTGTCCATTTCTTTGACCATATCCTTGTACACCTTTTTGGACACTCCTACTGGCATATTTCTGATATCAACTCTTTCATCTTTTGAGATTTTCATAATCTTCCTGAAAATGTAAGATGACAATAAAATATTTAATTTTTATATTGATATCTGAAAAGTAAATATAACAAAAGTGATATTTATAAATAATTCTAGACAAACATATAAAGGAATATTACTTTTTCATTCCTTCTTTTTTGTTGTTGTACATTTTTTCTATTAAAAGTCCGACATGTCTCATTGACCAGTTCTCTGAAAAATCTTCTAGTAGCTTAGATAAAATTTGGTTCTTGGAATCATTGGATTGATTTTTGTATTGTAAGTGGAAATAACGTCTATACATTCGTTCCACTAGATCCCTCAAACTTTTGTAAATTTTTTTCCCCCGTTCGTTAACTTCCAGCACCACTCCAGATGAGCTAAGGAACAATCAATTTTAATTTGCATGTTCTATTTTTTTTATTTTTTTAGAACAACATTCCTTTTCTGAGTTGTTGGTCCCTGTAGAACATTAAACAGATGTGAATTAATAGACTGTTTGACACATGTTATCTAAAAATTTTAAGTATATTATTAATGATAATTAAAAAAATAAGCTCATATTGGATAGATAGTATTTTTTCATTCACCTGATTCATCCTTTTACAAATTTTCCATCAAGCTTTTACGCTCTTCTGGTCCTAGATCAGAAATAATCTTATCGAGCTTTGTCATTTTGTGGCTCTGCATGATACAGAGTAAACAATACATATTATTTAAACTTACATATAGTTCAAAAATAATATTTTTTATAAAGAATTTACAAAGAACTTGCCTTTTTTGCTTTTCTTGATGTGTTATCAGTATTTTTGTTACTTGATCTCTTGTCAGTCATTTCTTTATCAATCTGAACATGTACCATATAATTCATTAATATATTTATAAATAAATTGTCAACTTTTTAGGTAAAAAATATATCTCAAGACATCGGTGCACCTTTATTGATGTACGCATCGCCGCTAGTGTGTGGGGTATTACCAAGGCACTGAAAAACAGTATAATAGACCGTACGATGCATGGGGTATTATAAATGCACCGCACAAACAGTGTAATAGATCGTACGGTGCTATCCTCGTAACATGGAGCACTGGTGCCCTATTTCAGATATGGCGCACTGATTTAAAAAAAATTGTTTTCAAATTTTTATTACATAGTACTTGTGCAGTGCGCTTTATAATAAAGTGCACCGGTGCACTAGGTTATGCCAGACGCACCGATAAAAAAAATCCATTTTTTCCAAAAATTCATGCAATGGCCGAATGGATTGGGATCTGACTATGCAACTTGTCCCGTGGGTTGGATGTCAATCTAAAATTAAAAGCCCTAATTTTGAAATCACAGAAACATGGAGAAGAAAGGGCAAAAATAAAAAAATGAAGGGTTTAGGGTAAAAATGGATAAAACTGTAGAAAAAGTAAAAAAATGCATAAAAATTTAAAAAACTGCAAAAAAAGTAGAAAAAATAATCAAATTTAATCACGAGATGGTTTGAAATTATATGATACAGGGTTTGAATCACCAGAGGTTTGATTTCTGATTTTTTGAATACTTTTGTTCGAACATATTTCGCTGCTCCACAGTGCCCTCGTGCTCTCTTGCTCTAGGTATGTCTCCTGCAAATATCTGATTGAAAATTTTAGCAAAAATAGTGAAATAATGAAAAGTGTTTAGTATTTAAAGAATTATTTTATGAAATTAGATTTTCGAAAATATTTTGCTGCCCATTTTTCAATTTGCCACTTTTTTTTTCACTTAAATAAAATAGAGTTTCACTTTTTTTATTTGCGTTTATTCGTCACCGTTGCGTCGTTTTGTAACACCAGCATCGGTGCAGTTATATGTACAGTATCAATGATTTGCGGTTAAGGCACCAAAATGAATTTTAGGTGTGTACACCAAAATTTAGTGAACTCCAACCATAGAAATTGAGAATTATAATTTTGTTTATTCTTGAGAATTAAAATTAGAATTAAAATTGAGAATTGGAATTGGATAAATTCTTGATGGAAATAACTATTATTCCAATGCATTTTGTTTATTGTAGGAGGTCCCCACTGATTACGTGAAGAGAATGCAATGTGGGGCGTGTGAATATGCAATAATACAGGGCCCAAGTGGGCAATTGTGGCATGTGAACCTATTATAATTGGCACTTAACTATTTGCAACCAAAATGTTTTAGAATTATATAATCTGCAGATAGACGGATGACCTGCGAGCAATTAGTACATATAATCTACAGAAGGGTAATGTTCTGGGAGAAATGACATCGAGTCCTTCATTCTGCATTTGTTAGCATAAGAAGACCGATTTTTGACTAGATGATGCAGTTATTACATGTGGAGGCAATGGTTTCCCATAGAAAATTAGTATAGGGTTGAGGAAAGGAAACACATTACAAAATAGGCTAATACATTAGTTTTTCCAATGGGAAACTGATTTGCAGGTGGAAATATGGTAGCTTCAGGTATCTATGCTTTTCTTCCCACAGAAATGGTCACTGGATTTCCATTTATAATACAAGCAAAATTTTCACTGGTTTCATCCACAGGACCATAGCTTAGACAAGTTAGAGATTCCATTCAGGTTCAATTGAAAGTCGAAGATGTGATTTCATGCAATGTCAGATTTGCTGGTAAAAGATTATGTAAGCCAAACAAAGCTTGGAAAATACTCCCAGCTGCATTTAAACGCATTCTGGAGAATATTTACCTTCATGGGACCTACCAGCCCAATCAACAACGTCAATTGATCTTTCTCTACTGTCCTTAAGGGAATGAGAATCCTTCCCTTCATGGTGACGCTTGGCTTTATCAACTGCCTAGATTGGTATTTATTTTCCATCAACTCTGCTCTCCATTTCTCCATCATGGGACCTCTTAACCCTATCACCGACCTCAACCGAATGCTCTCTGCCGGTCTCAACCTTTACTCCTCTTGTACTATGTCGAGCTCTGTAGCCGTCTACATCCCTATAAGCATATTTGTTCGTCTTTCTGTTTGAATCACTCATTTTATCTACTATAAATTTCTCAGCCAAAATTCAAACTCTCGTCTTTTCAAACACTCATCTCCTCAGAAAAATTCTTGCCTGTGATTCGAACCCTCCGCTGCTCCAATACTGCACTCTATAGAATAACCTTGTTTCGGTGCGCACTGTTTTATAGGCGCACTGGGGCGGTTTGTAAGATCGAGGTTTTTGTTTTGGCGCAGTGTTTTATGATGCATCAGTGCGGAAGCATTCTGAAGCACCAGTGTGCCGGAGTAATAAGATGCACCGGTGCGTGTTATGATGATAAGTGCACCATACTGTATAAAGTTTTTGTTGTTGTTGTTTTATGTAATATCATAATAAAATAATGATAATTCTAAAGTACATGAATTTATTTGCATTATTTTCTAAACTTTATTATGTTACAAAAATTCATACTATTCTAGATTTATTATTTTATAATTATTTACAAATTTACAAATTTAAATATTTTAATAAAATCATTTCACATTAATACAATTAAAATTTTCACATTAATACAATTAAAATTTTACAATTATTTTACATACAATTACAATTAAAATTAGAATTAGAATTAGAATTAGAATTAGAATTAGAATTTTACAATTTGTCATATATACAATTACAACTACAATCATTTCACAATAAATTAAATATTACAATTACAATTAAAATTTTACATACAATTACAGTTAAAATTAGAATTAGAATTAGAATTTTACAATTTCACATACAATTATTAGAATTACAATCACAATTTTTTTTTTTCAAAGTTGGTTTAATATATTGATATAAAACATAATATACAATGTGAGACTTGCCTCCGGGGCTGCAAAGCTATCCAACTCCGGAGGGAGTCTTAATTAAAAAGACAAAAATTAGACCGCCACTATAGGGGAAACCGACCCATAAGATGCCGCCCAAAACTGGGAAACCAAGAATTACAGAGTTGCACAAAAAAAAGCCTTTACAAAAATAGAAATTACCGCAACAACGATTATAGTCATCGTGTCCTAGAATGCAACATATCATAACAAAATACCAAAAAGTGATAAGAAGACCTGTCATCAGGCTAAATATCAGTGTGTGAAGGAGGAGTCTCCTCCACAATTGGAAAACTGTAGTCGTCCTCCACATATTCATCATCTTCCTTGGATTGCTGGGCAGTGTTCTCAGATGAGGAAGTTGAGATTTTTTCATTTAGCTGGTTGTCCGAGTGCATAGAGCTCCGACTGCCATTGCCCTCACTGCTGGAGGTCTGCGAACTTGATTTGACAGGGAGGGCCGCAGATTTTCTGGAGACTTGAGGAGGCATCACGGAAATTGTTGAATTCCTCCTCCGCTTTCTGGATCCAAAGGCGATATCTCCACGTTGCTCCTCCTGAAACACAACAAAAATGGTGGCAATAATTCCTGGACTTTCCATGGCACTGTTGAAGTGAAATTATGTTGCATTGTCTGCCAGATGCTGGGTGCTGTAGACTTCATGGCTAGAAAGGGGCAGGCGAGAGACAACTCCTCTACCACCACCCCGATTGCACCTCATATAGTGCCTAAGTGGCATGCTGGGGCTGAAGGCCGAATAAGTATGCAATGAGGCCAAATGAGAAGACAAAGAGGCTGATTGAGAAGACAGCAAGGCTGAATGAGGAGACAATGTGGGCGAACCAGCGAGAAAATGCAGAAGACAGGAAGGAGAGAACTGCGAATTATCACAACGACCAGGCTTGGAGGGAGGAGAATGTAGAGGAGAGGCGTGAGGCAAGCATGACGTGGGGTCAACCTCTGAGGGAGAGTGAATACAGAGATGAGCAAAAGGACGAGAATCTCGCTAGGCCGAGGGAGGGCTTACTACTCTGGTCGACTGGTTGGCGAGCCGAAGACAAAGATGGAGCGAAGAGATGGAGCTTAAGATCCGAGACTGGGTGAAAGACAAAACCAGAGAGTGATGGGCATAAGTAGCTGTGCTGGAGATGGGATGCGTCTCCATTGAATTAGGCATCGAGCAAGTTGCAGAGTAATGGCGGAGCGAGTGAGCTATGAATGCCAGTCGCTGATCCCCAAGCGCCTTTAAAGCCTTGGTACCATGCTCTAGGGTGGGCAGGTGGCTTGGCCAGGTGTCTCGCCTTGGGCCAGCCACCGTATTAATCTCAATGCACACCCTCATCTGGGACTTTACAATTCTAATTTTACATACAATTACATTTACAATTAAAATTTTACAATTACAATCATTTCACAGTAATACAATTAAAATTTTACAAATATTTTACAATATACAATTACAATATAGAATTAGAATTAGAATTAGAATTACATTTACAATTACAATTACAATTTTACAAATATTTTACATAGAATTACAATTACATTTACAATTACAATTACAATTTTACAAATATTTTACATAGAATTACAATTAAAACTACAATTACAAATAAAATTACAATTTTAGAATTTTATATACAATTAAAATTACAATTACAAATACAAATACAATTTTAGAATTTTACATACAATTAGAATTAGAATTACAATTTTACAATTTGTCATATATACAATTACAATTAAAATTAAAATTACAATCATTTCACAATAAATTAAATTACAATTAAAATTTTACATTAAATATTTTACATACAATTACAGTCAAAATTACAATTACATATACAAATACAATTTTACAATTTTACATACAATTAGGATTAAAATTCCAATTAAATTCACGACATAATATTTAATAAATATCATGGTCATTTAATATTAAATTAATTAATAAGCATCACGATCATGATAACCATCGTACAAACATCATATTCGACTAAAAAACACATTCAAAGATCAAATTAACAGTATATATTAACATCATCACAACACAAACATCAAATATACATCTCATGTCAAATAACTCATGCTATCACTTACACATCTATCTTCAAGCTAAACATTAAATGAACATATATAACATGACCTAACAATATACACATCAAGATGATCACCAACATGTAAATAAGTACAATTGCAACATGAATATAAAATACATGGACCATATATATATATATATATATATATAATGTTAAAAATATACAACTTTAATATAAATGTCATGGATCAGCTAGTGGTAGTACAACATTAATAACAATACTAGTGGAGGCCTACTCAGTCAATGGTGTAGCCTTGACGGTCGATGGTCGAGCCTGCTCATGATCATGACTAGTACTGATGGATGGATCAGCTGGTGGTAGTACAACATCAATATAAGCAGTACTAGTGGAGGAATGCTCAGTCAATGGTGCAGCCTCGATGCTCGATGGTCCATCCTACTCATGATCTTGACTAGTACTGATGGATGTTGTAGGCTGCTGATGACTGGACGTGGACGATGGTCCAACCTCATCTCCATGATGACTGCTAGATGCTAGTGGAGCCTCATGCTCATCAATTGCGGCATGAGGTGAACGATAATGAGATGAGTCACTGCTTGCATATTGTCCATCACGTGCTACGGCTCGACCACACCTATAATGTGCAACAGTTCTCCTCAGTCGCGTAACATCTGTTATAGCACCTACGACATGCTGCATCAAGCTGTACATGTCACACGGCATGCCCCTCCACATCCGTATTAGCCTATCATCGGCCTGTATGTCTATGTAATGAGCGAGCCTGATGCTTGCCTCAACAATTAATGCATTGAGTTGGTCGCCCAACTCCATCCTGTATCGAGTATCAGGTATACCGTGCCTAGTAAAAGGCAGTACTAGCGCACCAACATGAGGAGAATGTCTCTCTCCACTGGCCTCCTGATCATGATCCTCGGTATCTGCCATGTCTTGATCGTCATTAGGATCCACACCTAGATCATGTGGTGGTTCCGACATCTCCTTGCCATCAAAAGAGCCAATGTCTGCAAAATATATACAAGTATACAACAATAATTAGACAATTTCATTACACAATTTAATAAAAACAAGTTAAAGAACATGTTAGAATAAATATAAATAAAACAGTAATATTACCTCTATCATCTGGCAGCTCATCATCTGTGAAGAGGATGTTGGCACACCCTCTCCAATCCAATCCAGCATAAGGATAGGGGACAATAATGAAGGGATGTAGCTCGTCAACACTGGCTAGTAAGTCCAGTGCATCATGCGATATACTGGTTGGAAACATAGTCTCTCCCCTCTTGGGTATCATCTGCCCCCACATGTGCATCTGGGCCTCCAACATCGACCTACGAGGTTGTCGATCAAAATCAGGCCTCATCTCTGGAAACCTCTCAAAATATCTCTGAAGCAAAAGGGAAGTTAACCCTCCCTTGTGCATGAGCACGACATCTATCTAAGGCCGTACAAAACTGCCGCAAAAAAATGGCAGACCACCTGACAAGTCGTGGCTCCTGTACTAAAGAATCAAAATAATATAGAAGCAGGAAACTAATGCGTTGCACATCACTGGTGTTGTGTGAAATGGTTGAAATGAGAAGTGAGAGGCACACCACGTACTATCTACTAAATACACCAATACGTAGCTAACCTCCAGGGACCTGAAACTCTGAAGGAGACAGTACATCTACTCCAATGTATCTCTGGGAGTAAACTAACTGACTCCCTACTACACAACTAGCTGGAACCTCTGGGAAAGAGGAAAAATCCACCCCTCTCCTCGATAGCCCTGTAATGAAATAAATATCTTCCTCAGTGGGTGTGTACCACTAGTCAGGACCAACCTGGAAAGCTCGTCGGTGGGCATTCCACCTGTGGATAAGATGTCTCAAAAAGACACTATGGGCCTTTAGGGAAGTGGCCTCCTCATAGAACTTGAGGAGGCCTACCTGCCTTAGGAGCCCCTGGGTATTTGCTGTAATAGGGCGAGGGTACGCATCTCTCTCCCTCTCTCGTTCCTCCCACTGGGGAAGCATGTCATACTACTCCGCTTGTTGTTGTTGTTGTTGTTCCTCCTCTTCTCCCTGAATCATTGACATATTAGATAATTTTTTTTTATTAAATAAGAAATGTATTTAGGAATATACATATATAGGATTTTTTTTGGAAAAAAAAATAGACCAGTCGGTGTGCCACAAAAACAGTCATGCACCAGTGCTGGTGCGGCTGTTTTTTGTAGAGCACCGGAGGCGGTGCCCCAGATGACATAAAACGCACTATATGCAGTGCACCTGAAATTTTTCAAGCCCCGTTGACTATATATGGTGTCAGAAGAGTGGTGTGCTGACTAAAATATAAGCCCCGATGTGTATAGTCATGTCAGCGCACCGACTTCCTGACAAATTATATAGTCAACGGTGCATTATTTTACCCGGCTGCATCGTTGACCCTGTCAGAATGTCGAATGCGGTGCGCTAACAGATACTAGGGTGGATATATCCGTCAACGCACCACGTTGCTATTCCCATGGTCAACGGTGTTCCTAGCTAAATGACCGCACTGCAAATTTTTTTAAATTTTAAAATAATGAGGGGCGCCTTTTGGTACCACCACGAAAACGGTGTGGATACCGTGAACACCTGTTGCGGTGTAGCCTGTAAATTTTACAGGCAGCACCGCTTACTGGTGCAAGCTGAATGGCTCATGCACACATCGCAACAATTTTTTTTCTTTTTCTTTTTTAATGGTTAATTTTAAGGTTATTTCAAATGATAATCCACTAGAAAGCTTAATTATGGGAAAAATAGAAAAATACCTGTAAATTTCACCGTCGAGGAGGCACATTGGCTGTAGAATTTGCAAAATAAAATTTTCCCACCATTTTTCAAAATGTAAGTTGGAGATTGGTGGCCAATGCATAGCAGCAGTGCATGCAATGGGTTCAATGGGAGCATCGATATTAGGGCGGCTCAAAGAAGGAGAAATTGCACTGGTGCTTGAGAGATCTAGAGTATTGAGAAAAGTGAAAAATGCGGTTTTTTGGCTGTATTTTTTTTATTTAAACCTGTTCCAGTGTGCGGGGTTTTATAGCCGCACCGGTGCGGTTTCTTAAGAATGCACCGGGCGGTTTCAGATTTGGCGCGTTATTTTATGATGCACTGGGGCGATTACTTAACACCGCACCAGGCTGTTTCAGTTTTGGCACGGTGTTTTATGACGCACCGGAGCGGAATAGTCTTGAAGCACCAGTGCTTTACAGTAATAGGATGCACTGGGCATGTGTGTATAGAGTGCACGGTGTCTTCCGTGCCAATGTTTTGTGCGATCGGTGCTTTCTCTTGTAGAGCGCACCAGTGATTGAGAGCATAAAAGTGAAAAATGCGGTGTTTTGGCCGCAATTTTTTTTCCTATTTAACCCTGTTTCGGTGCACATGTTTTATAGGTGCACCGATGCTGTTTTATACGAATGCATCGGCCCGCTTCTGTTTTGGCATGGTGTTTTATGATGCACTGATGCAAAAGAGTTTTTGTGCACCGGTGCCTTCTCTTGTAGAGCGCACCGGTAATTGAGAGCTCTAGAGCACTGAAAAAATTGAAAAATCCAGTTTTTTGCCATAATTTGTTTTTATTTAACCCTTTTCCAGTGCGCGTGCTTTATAGGTGCATAGGTGCTTTTTATTACAAATGCACTGGTCAGTTTTTGTTTTGGTGCGTTGTTTTATAACGCACCAGTGCGGGTTCTTAATACCGCACTGGGCATTTTCAGTTTTGGTGCGGTGTTTTATGATGCACCGATGTGAAAGAGTTGTGAAGCACCAGTGCTCTATAGTAATATGACGCACCGAGTGGGTGTGTACGGAGCGCACGGTATTTGGTGTGCCAATGTTTTGTGCGCATTGGTGCTTTCACTTGTAAGGAGCACGGGTGCGATGTTGAATGGTAAGCGCACCGAGCGGAAAACATCTGCAAAACCCTCTGCTCACCAACCTCCTCTAGTAACCTCCACTAGAAATGGATGTATGGGGTTCCTCAAAAAAAATATGCTAGAGGGTTGTTTCCTTGTAGTGGGATGCAATGAAAACAATGGAGCTCCTTTCTATGTGCTAGGTCTCAAGGATATTTATTCTGATAATGTCACCAAGGAATTGCGCACATCCCCAACCATTTGAACTTCACATTGGACAGGTGGGGTAGACCACTATAGGAACGAAATCCATTTGAAACTCATGCTGTTCATATGGGGAAAACCATGGTGGGAACGACACCCTAGTGGATGACATAACACACCACCAACCTCACAAGTAAACCATCACCCTATTTTTCAATCTGCCCATAGTTGGGATTTCGCTTTGGGGAATAATAACAATAATTAAAATTTGATGTTTAGTTACAAATACGTGGGAAATAATGCAATGGGATGACAAGTGGGTGTAGAGTTGGACTTCCAAACTTTTTTTCACACTGCAATTGGGTTAGCATGCAAATTTATCCCACAACAGGTTTCTCTATCAGATATATATTTGAATATGCACTGTGATTTTCTGAAACATTTTTTCCCAAATTTGATGATTTAGAAGAGGAGTTAACTCTGAAAATTATGTGTTGTATAAGATAAATAGGAAAATCAAAACTTACATGGCCTATGATCAATAGGAGATACTATGTGAATAAATAAGTGTCAAATTATGATGTGTACCTAGGATTTTGCTTAGTAATCTCTTCTATTGATGTAACAAGGATCTATTTGAAATTACAAGTATTTTCATTTCAATAATCTCTGGAAAAAGTAGCTGGAAGGATATACATATATATGTTGGGAATAACAATTGTCGTTAGACCAAACCTGCAGGTGTTAGTCAACAATCGCATCACCAGAGATAAGGATCCATGAGAGGCAGTTAGTCCATGTCTCGAAACACACATGGAGCATTGGTTTATCCAATGTCCAACAATCTCCCCCTCAACGTGAGCTAGGTGTGTATCGAAATCGTGACCTACACTCTAATACCACATTTTTTGAATCACGATTGTCGTTAGACCAAAACCCGCAGGTGCTAGTTAACGATCGCATCGCCATATATAAGGATCCATGAGAGGTGGTTAGTATATGTCACGAAACACACAGGGAGCATTGGTTTATCCAATGTCCAACAATATATACTTTTTGAGTTCTAGGTATTAATAGTGTAAATTGATGGCTTCTAACTATTGTAGGAGTTTTGTAAATATAATTAGTAGTATAAGGAAGGGTAGCTTTAGGTTGCTAATTTGAATATCCATTTGAGATGATGTTTTTCACTTTTGGCTCCCCCTAAGAATTAAACCATAATAAAAATTGTTAATATGTTTACTGTTTTGAGTACGCTTAAAAGATGGCATTTCTTCACTTCATAAGCTATTAGTGGAAAGTGTTTAAATTTGAGGCCAACATAGACTTTAAAAGGGTTTAGTGTGTTTTTAGCTAGATTATCTACTACCACCAGCTAATATTTACCATGGATCCACAAAAAATTGTGCAATTTTTCCTCAATAGGATGAAATATTTAGATTGCATCATTGTATCTTCAGCTAGACTATGTAGCCTCTTCCTCTAGAAACTTAACAGGGCGTGAAGAAAATAGCACAAGATTTCTCTAATAGGGTTCAAGCATTCAAAATTTAGATTGCAAGTCTATTGATGTGTATCAAACATAACAATGTATTGCACAAGACAATTATGCTCGCATATCTGTTTGGAAATGTTGAGTTTGTCAAGACAACACTACCAGTAATACACTTCGAGTTATTTCAATTTCACAATGTAATTTTAACTACTATTTTATGGTTATGTTGGTTATGTTGTTTTACCATTAGAATGCACTCCATGGGAAGTCATTCTTAGTTTCCATACATAAATTCATTCACATGTGTCTTGCAAATAATTTCAAGACTATATTAATGCCCCTTTTCCTAGAGAGATTACAACGGAGCCAACAATATTAAATATCATAGGATCCAACATCAAAAAAAGTATTAAAATAAATCATAAGACACTCGTGAATCACATCCATTACTTAAGTCAGGGTATTATTTATCACTAAAAGTGCAAGGTTTGTTATTTTCAAACAATTAAGGTAAAATACAACTTTTGGAGGAATAATTCCAATCAATGACGACGATAGTTATTTCATTCTTTAATCTTTGATCATGTTTGCTTAGTTTTGCATTTGTTATTTTTACAGCCAATATATACCATGATAGTACTCATAGTCAACAACCCTAGATTAACTCAATAACTATAACTAAATACTGAATTTTATTTGTTGTCTCTTCTGTATTGTGCCGCCTTTGTTTCACATTCTGTTAGTAATAAAGATTACATATTGATTAAATGCAATGTGCTTCTATTACATATTGATTAAATGCAATGTGCTTCCATGATTATTTGCAATAGTGCAGGGTTTGTTATTTTCAAACAATCAAGGAAACATACTATGTTTTCAAGAATAGTACCTATCCTAGACAAGGATTTTTGTTCCATCCTTTGAATCTTTGATCCTTGTTGTTTCATTGTGCAAGTGTTACATTTGCATTTGAGGGAGCATCTCGTCGGGCATTCCTGTGCTGGGATTCCCTTTGGGGAATGACCAATACACCAACTTCAATCTCTTAGTCGATGAATGGAAAATTAAACTAATATTGAAGAGAAATAATGAGACCTGGGGGATTGGGTCCATGGTTCTTGCTTTTGGATTCGCTGATGCCATGAGGTTTGCGTATGGCTTGATAATGTAATCCGGGTGAATATCTAGGGAATGATGTGTCTGGTCCGAGTAGTTAGTAAGGTTGTATGGGCCCATGGTTCATGGTTTGAGTAAGTAAAAAAATATTAATTGGGGCATGAAGCAATTGGTTAGAGATTGGTTAAAATATGATTTGGATCCATGGTATTTGCTGAAGGAGTTGAGGTGGGTTTTATTATGCTCTTTGTTTACATTGCTTACATCATTTCGAAAGCACATACGAGGAGTATCAGGTTGATGTTAAGAAACGAAGCCTGTAGTTCTTCATAGGAAACGCCACCTGAATCTGATTCTCAATTTTCTACTGGGAATAAAAAATGGTATGCGCTCTGGTGCAAGTGGACTGACTCCTTCATTATTTCCAGACCTTTTAAGAGTTTCAGTGTTCGACTATTGTCTAGGTGGTGGAATTTCCCCGGCTGTATGTGCTCTTGCTGTTGCCATGTTTGATGGTCAGTGCTATTGTTGTTGCCATGTATAATGGTCAGCTTGTTTTGTCACTCTGGTTTTTCCGGTGACTTTCTTCCCGTCGACCCCTGTTGGTCTATATTCTGGTTAATTTGAATTGTCTTTCGACGATATCTGTCTTGATGATGAAACAGGCTCATATGTCAGTGGGTCTGACATAAATTGCATCTCTCAAGGCTCATTTTATCCGGGGATCCCATACTACATCTGACTGGCAGCTTCCATTTAAGGGAGTATGTTGGGTGGTTGGATTCTTTCCCTACTCCGGATGACGCAATTGAGTTGAATTTTGGAATGTCATCATGATCCATGTCCCAGGATCATCGAACTGATTAAGTGCCTGAATATTTTCCAAAAATGAGGAATTTTCTATTATTTGTCTTTTGCTCTCAAGGCGAAGTCTCTCCGAAGGTGGCGGCTTTCTGTGTGGACTTTAATGGTACGGGGGGTGGCAGGATCGGTTCAGGTGCCATTTGATCATATTGGGAGTGTTTTTCTAGCGAATGGAGGTTACTATTTATGGACGTATCATTTGTTTCCCAGGCCTAATATAATTATGATCCATCTGTTTTGTTGACCTTTTCTACTCCTATTAGTTTGAATTTGATGGAGTCGTAGTGCATTGTCATCATACTTGACTGGCCTTTATCTTGTTGACTGGCAGGGATGGGTCTGTTCTTTATCTATTATTGTCATAACATTGTTGTCAGCTGCTATCTTTGGGCCATATCGATGGCGTACAATCTCTGATGGGTTGATTGTTTTTCTGCAAGTGGGATTCTCCCGCCCTGTAATATGGATGATTTCGCCATTGGGTTGGCATCAGATACTTCTGTTCATGAGGCATTCATCACCGTGACTATTGAAGCAGAGCATAGGTTGTCAAAGGTTTTTGAAGTTGATGATCAAATTATCAAGCAAGCTTTCTCGCATTTTCCATTTCAAGTGGTGAATGATCATAGTGGCCGGAAAGTTTTTCCCTACAAGAAGAAACGAAGCCGTGGGAGGCATAAAAAGAAAATTTTCAAGCACAATATGGATATCAAGGCGGTCACCCTGGACTATGATGATCTATGTGGGAGGGTCGCTAGTTTATAGAAGAGGGTTGTGATTGGGAGATGGATGTTCCCAATGGTAGTGAGGTTGATACGGGGGCTTGGATAAAACAATACTGGAACCCCATTATTGGATACACTCCAAAAATCAGTATGCTACTTAATGGGTGGTTTAGCATCCATTTTATGGATGAAAAATATGTGTATAAGATTATCAGCAGAATGTGGGTACGGGGTCGAAGCTTCATGCAACTAGTTCCATGGTATCTGGGTTTTAACTCGGTGATGGAAGCTCCTCGCAGTCGGGTGATCTAGGTTAAACTACCAGGGCTCCCGTTGGAATTCTGGACTTTGAAAGTGTTGCGAATGATCGGGAACTCAATTGGCTGCACTAAATACATTGATCCGAGCATTGTTGGGGCCTCAGACAAAAGAGTAGCTTGGATTTTGGTGGAGGTGGATTTCGTTGGCGGTCGATCTGGGGACGTGGATCTTATCTGGGGGCATTGTTGACATCGACAACGTATTGATTACTGGGGCATACCATTTAGATGTTTGATATGCCAAAAAATAGGCCACCTTCATGAGAATTGTCTGTTCAGACTCCGCTGTGATTGATTTGGGATTCCTAATGCGCCGGGTGGACGATGAAATGATGTTGGTTCTGGCACCTCGGGTGGCCTCGTATCAGGTAATCCTCTTTCATCTTCCTCTGATGATGATGCTTATGTCTCTGCACATGGACATAGTGACCGGAATAATCAATTAGATGAAGATATGGCTCGTGATACATGCCTTACTGAACCTAGTCAACCTCTCAATAGGGTATTGGTATCCGAATATAATATGGCCCCTCCGGTTATCGGAAATGAGACCCCTTCCATTTCTGCCCATGCTATGATACCTTCCTGATCTTCTCCTATCCCTAATAGTAATGTTGAACCTCCGCTCTTTCAATATACCAACTTCGATATTGGGGAACCATCTTCTGTGCAGAATATAGTTGAACCTGATGATTCTCACCTGTCTCCTCAGAACCCTCACAACAATCTTAGCCCAGTGGTTCTCACGGAATCCCCTAGGAACTCGGTGGGGTGCGATATTGAATCACTTTTGGGTAATCCTAACATAGACCTCGCTGCCCTCACCGTATTTGATAGACCTCCTAGATCCTATTATACTCCCAATCCCTTGTCATCAACTTCAAATATCACAATCCGGAAGAAGACCAAAGCTGGATCCAAAAACCACAAAGGGAAAATAAATTTTGTAGCTTTATTCTCAGGTGATGATGAGAATATCACGGACATTTCGATTGCTGGGGCAGATGAGAATTCTGTGGAACCACGGGTGCTTAGAGCAAGCAACCCCGCATATGTTTCCCCATGACTCAAATATTATCCATGAACATAAGAGGATTGGGAAATTCCTCTAAAATTTATTTCCTTGGGGACCTGTTTGCCTCTATGGATCCTATTATATTTTTATGTCAAGAAACATTAAGTTGTCGGGATAAAGCTGTTAAGACTTGTTTAAGATTCAAACCGGGGTGGTGTGCGGCAGCGGTTGATGCTAATGGTCACTCTGGTAGTACCATTGCTATATGGAATCCTGCCAAAGAAAATTTTAAAGCCTATAGTTTCTTTGGAGGAATGTTATTATCTGGTCATATGCGTGGTATTGATGGAATATTCAACATTATTAATATATATGCACCATATCTCAACAGAGTATCCTTTTGGGATCGAATGCAGGCATCGGGCATTCTTTCTCTACATAATTTGATTATTATGGGAGATTTTAACTCCACATTGCAGGTGGATGAAACATGGGGCCCTCGATCTAGATATGATCGTTTATCTAGTCTCCTGAATGATATGTTTCATGGTCATCACATCATTGATATTCATCCACTTCCGTTGATTCCTACATGGACCAATAAAAGAGTAGGTGATGCCTTCATCGGCAAAATATTAGATAGGGTCATGGTTAAGGACAATCTCATTTCATGTCTTGGTGATCTTCAGTTAGTGGTGCTGGTATCAGATATTTTTGATCATATGCTGATCAGGTTGGCCTGGAAGTTTGAGGATATCACCAAGGGAATGGCATTTAAATTTAATCAGGCTTGGCTGAGGGATGTGGAATATGTGAATATGATCAAGGAGTTGTGGAATGATCACAATGATGTATAGGGTCTGACTGGTTGGGACCGTCTTCAATACAAGCTACAAAAGATTAAAAGGGCTTCCAAAGCATGGGAGATCTCTAAAAAGAAGGAACTCAAGGCTGAACTTATCTCCATATCTGATAATATCAAGGATATATACTCGGGGTTTGCTTCCAATCTGTCGGATGCCGATTCATATGGAATCTTGAAGAAGCTAGGAGATAGAAAAAGGGAGATTCTTCACATTGAAGAGATATCCTGGAAGCTCAAAAACAAAATTCAATGGTTAAGAGAGGGAGATCTCAATACCAAATTCTTCCATAAATGCACACCGGATATGAAAAACAGGAATGCTATATGGAGTATTAAGAAGTCGGATGGGTCCTATGCTATCACCAATTCAGAAATTCAGCAAGAAGCATATCTTCACTTCTTGGATTTTTATAAGGCCGACCCAAGAATTGATGCAAACTGCCAGAATTGGATGCTTCAACACATACAAAGGATATTTGATGAAGATGCTATCAAAATTTTGAACAAGCCTATTACAGTGAATGAGGTGCAATTGGTTCTTAAATCCTTCTCCCCTGATAAATGCCCTGGGCCAGATGGTTGGCCCTCCGAGTTCTTTCTCTTCTTCTTCGAATTGATGGGTTCTGAGATCGCTGAGGTGGTGGAGCAATTCAAAGTGCAGGGATAGATGCCTGCAAATCTTAACTCAAATTTTATTGCACTCATACCTAAAACAAAGGATCCAACTTCATTTGCAGATTTCAGGCCGATTTCTTTATGCAACCTGATTTACAAAATCAATTCAAAGATCAATTCTAATCGTATAAAGGTGACTCTTGAGAAGCACATATCAAAGGAGCAATATGGCTTTCTAAAGGGCCAATCAATACATGATGCAATTTCCATTGCACAAGAGGTCCTACACACCATGCATGTTGATAAAAAGGAAGCACTGGTTATGAATATTGATCTATACAAAGTATATGACTCTATTGACTGGTCATATATTCGCTTGGTTCTTCTTAAGACTGGTTTGCCGATTTCAATCATCCGCTGGATTATGTCTTGTATTACCACAATCAGATATGCAGTAATTTTCAATGGTCTTCCTACAACATTTTTGAAGCAGGAAGGCGATTGAGACAAGGATGTGCTCTATCACCTATGATATTCATACTGATTATGGATGGGTTCAACAAGATTATGCACAAGGCGGAACAAAACAGGTTTATAAAGGGTTTTGCATTTTCTACAACAATCTCATCCACCCATTCTCTATTTGTGGATGACATGCCATTGTTTGGCTCACTAATCAGAAACCATTGGTTTTACACCCATTACTTGTTAATAAAATTTGGTTCTGCGACAGGTTTATGCATCAACAAACAAAAATCCATCCTTATTTATGAATATGGACATATGGCAGAAATTTCATTCATTGCAGGTTTCCTAGGTGTTATCTACAAGACGACATCAAAGGGGTTTAAATATCTTGGATATTTCATCAAACCTTGTAGTTACAATAATTGGGACTGGATGTGGTTTACTGATAGATACAGAGAATATGCAAATGAACACACCGATGGTTATCCATTGGTGGTCGTCTTATTATGGTACAGGAAGTGTTATCACAATTACTTGTCTATTGGGCTCACCTCTTTTACTTGCCGCAATAGACTATTGATGAGATCAACAAGATCACAGCTCACTTTCTATGGGATGGACCCTACTCGTACCACAAATATCATTTATGTAAGCTGGAGGTATTGTGCCGACCCAAAATGCATGGTGGATGGGGTATTTTGGATTTGAGGGCCTTTAATAAAGCACTGCTGGTCAAGTCCTTTTGGCGAGCTATTAAGGGCTTGGGTATATGGAGCGATATTATTAGATGAAAATATATAAATGGAGACCCTCTACATCAACTTCTCTATCATGAGTTCCATTTTCCAAGGTTTCTCTCGACAATATGGTGGAGTTTTGGTAAAATTCTGGGACATGTTGCAGATCGATTAACATGGATGTTCCGAGATGGTAGCAGAATACCTGTTGGTGCTTACAGGATCTTTGGCTTTCCAAGCAACCAGGGCATCCTTCCCAATCTCATGTATCGTCTGGCGCATAGGCATATTTTTTTCATATCACAAGCTATTTCACATTGGTCCTTTGATGCCCCCGTATTTAAATCGGCTGAACAGTTAAATCTGGAAGGTCACGATGCTGTGGTATGGTGTCAATATATCAATCAATTAAGGGGTGTTGGTATTTGTTATGCTGACGACGGATACTACATAACATGGGATGGTCCCCTTAATGGGGACTCTGTGATCGTGAAGGAAATTTATCAGCGCATCAACCTCAACAATTATATGGACCAACTATCCTCGACATTCTCTCATTATTGGGGCCATGGAATACCAACAAAGATCATTGTGTTCGGGTGGCTGGTTTGGAAAGGTAAAATTTTAACTTGGGACAACCTTGTCAGGAGAGGGCATTGTGGCCCTAACAGATTCCTTGTTTGTTGTCAAGAAGAGGAAACCATTGCACACCTATTTTTCAATTGTTCTATTGTATCTCATCTATGGAAGTTGTTCAGTAAGTTTCTCATGAATCCATCATGGGCTCCGACGGATTTCATTACTTCGGCAGGGGAATGGGACAAGCTAGATGGTAGATTCAAACACCTCCCCTTTTTCTTCATATGGGAAGTTTGGTTGGCTCAGAATATATTGGTATTTGAAAACAAGGCTTTTGACATATCCCATATATACACTTCAATTCTACGGTGGATTGATGAACTGCCCAAAATGACTATTATGGTGATCGATGGGTCTCATCGTATCAGACCTCATGAAATATCCATCCCTACTTTCTTTTTTGATGGGGCCTGTATGGACGAGATCATTGGCTGCGGAGCATCGGTCAAGTTATCTCATAGAGAAAGAATTCACTTATTATGGAATGGAGGCACAGGGTCTAATAATAAAGCGGAGTTTATGGCAATATGGGGTGCATTGATGGCAACTATCAACTTAAAAATATCAAATGTCAATTTCTATGGGGATTCCAAAATTGTGGTGGATAGTATAATGGGCAACATTCAATTGAGTAATCCTGGATTACAGGGATGGTTTTAGAGGGAAAAATACTTATGGGTGAGGTTGAATCGACCCTCTATCAATCACATCTTCAGGGAAAATAAAAAACGAGCTGATGACCTGTCGAAAAGAGGCATGAAAGAAAATTTTGGGTGAATTTAGGGTTTTACACTACAGAGATAGATCTCTAATATGGGAAAATTCCATTCCACTACCCTGATAAGGATATCAATTATGCAAGCGAGACTGCATCCGATTCAACGTTTTTCATAATCACATTTTTGGACCTCTCCCGACTTATCTCGAGTGAGATGGTTGGTTTTTGTATACAACATCAAGCGAGCCTGTGTGCACTCTTCTTTTCCCTACGACTATCAAGCAAGCCTGATGCAATGAAGACGATACAAAACTATGATGAGGATTGGTTTTTGTTTCTATACACGCGAGCCTGAATCTGATGGAAGGATGAAGGATCTCTCACAGGCTTCAATCCTTTCCAATCCTCAATGATATCATATTTCTTTCCTCTTCATCAACTAGGCCACAGGTATTGTAGGTATTTTTTTCAATTGTTTCTCTCCTAATATGATCTGGTTAAATGCATGTAAATAGGGATAGAGGGACTACACAATTTTGTTCTTTATCATTGTGAATGAGTGATCTTTTGCACTCAGAAATCCGACTTGCCACTGTTAGTATGAATCTTTTGTCGAAGCATACGAAAAAAGACCACTTTAGCTACGCATAACTTATAGCCCTAACATCAAATGTGGCTGCTAACATCTTCAGATCTGCAGTTAATTGATCAAGACAAGTGCTGCAAAAAACCAGATCTATGCATAGAAAGACATTAAACAGTAAAAATCAAGAGTTTGCTCCATACATCCAATAGAAAAGACAAGAACAATGTTTTTGAAAGAATTTTTGTATTAAGGGCACCTGGGAGGAAAACAAGAAGGTGTATCCAATTCTCCTCAATGGGATGGGTTCTTAGAAGTCCTCAGCACTTCAGATCTAGAATCTCTCTCTCTTGTTGGTGTAGAAAACCCAGACAAAGATAGAACTCAAAGGGAGCTCACACAGCAAATAATGTAGAAATGTGACCAAGTGTATAGATCCAGAGTGATCTAATAGGCAACAAAAGGTGAATAATGGTAGGAAAAACCCTCCTATTTATAACAAAATATGGGGTCATTCTAGATCTTGGTGCATGATTAAAATAACATTAACCAAATCTAGATCCACCTTTATTAGAATATTTTATTATATTTGTTGGAGGGAAAAGGTATTTGACTTGGGTCAAATCCCTTTATTTGTAAATAATAAATAAATAAATGATTTATTTATCATTTTAAGAAGTGGTTGAATGATAATCAAATAAATAATGATTTATCTAATTATTTGTGGGTTATTTATTCATATTTAACAAGGAATATTATTTAAATAAGATTTAAATAATTATTCCTAGAAAATAATAAGATAAATAGAGATTTATCTAATTAATTTCTTTGTTTTGGGTTAAACATGATGAGGAATAATAATTAAATTATTGTTTAATTAATTATTCCATGAGGAGACTCAAACAAATATAGATTTGTTTAATATTTCCTTTTGGGGTTTCCTGTTTAGACCATAAACAACCTAAATAAATGTGGTTTATTAATTTATTTAACATAGTGAAAGCAATTTTACTTAGGGTAAAATTGGTCTTACATGATGTACTTGGGTCCATCTAATGATAGTAGGTTAGATGACCAAAAAATGGTGTAACAGATTGCCCCCCAGCGTGCGAGTGTTAGGAGCAAATCGTATGACCGAAGTACGTTGTAAGAACTCAATCACCAGACATCAAAAGGGAAGTCAGAGAGAGAGATGCAAGGTAGACTAATGTGCTGAAGAACTAGACCCTGAGGAGACGAGACTTGCAGGTGCAACAAGTCTCTTTTTATGAGAGGGTACCTATGCTAAAGGCAGCGGGGGAGGCATACCTATGCCCGCCGAGACAAAGTACAAAAGAATAGTGTGTCCAGTAAACAAGGGACCGAACCATAAAGTACAGCCGGCATAAATATGAGCCAGATAAAAATACAATGAAGGATCCCACATACATGCTGTGCCTGGGATAACATCCAGGACTTATACAATAATATCTGAGTACATGAGATATCAATACAACCCAAATGCCCCCTATAAGTGGGGAAGGGCTCACAAAATCTGACTGATACATGCAAATCAAAGAGGCGCTGCAAGCGGCTAAGGCCGACATCATCAAATATATGGAGCTGCATCGAGGGCTGCAATGAAGAGGTCATCCGGGCATGTGGGGGGCTACCTGTAGGGCCACCCCCTCATGAGGGCTGAGACATCTCACACACACCCGAGAATCACCAAGAGCTGCTGCTGCATCACTGAACCATCAAGTATACGGATCTCGATCATGCTGAAAGGAGCTGGAGTGGAGAAACAATCAAGTCAAAGGGAAATGAGAGATCCCTTTTCCTGATCCGAGGCACCGAACAAGAGTGGAAGCTGGAACCAAGGTACACCGCCCTCTACACCTGTCTTCTGGAATGAAGGAGCTGATGTCGACAGAAGGAGGTCCGCCATAGGTGAGGCAATGAGAGATCCTCAACTAAGGCACGAGAGAAAATAGTAGAGCGACGGACAGACTGATACCAATGATGATGGTGGAATGGAAGGGACTGAGTAGCGAATGGACGACTTCCCTTGTTAGAGCATAAAGGGCATGAATGACATGGCAGCGACTGACACAATATCATAAGGGATAGGGGACAGTGGGACTGAAAGCCATAATGTGCGACACAAGAGAGAGACCAAGCAATGAAGGATGGAGGGCTATAGCGGGGTACAAAGGGACTCGGGATAGACTCCATGAATGCAATGATGACTCAACTTGGATGCTCTAAACAAGGGCGACTCGATGGTGCTGCCACACAGTAAAGGCCCAATGGGGGACCATGAAAACATGAGTACAAGATGTTAACTCATGACGAAAATTGACACGAACAAAGACAAGTAAGGAGGCAAAATGGTGCCCCAAGTACAAGTGTCATAAGTGAAGAAATGCGATTTTAAGGAGAGGTGAAGTGACCCTTCTTGGACAAAATGTGTCCTGGTGAAGTATAAAATCACAAAAAACTAATAGATACCCATTTGAGGGCTCGGTAAGAGCTTTCCAACGGTGCAGGTGGTTTGTCAAACGGAGCTACGGTATGGTCGCAGCAGGCGAAAGAAGAAACAAGGGTTCTCTTTTAATAAGGCAGTTTTCCCTCCAAATCCACTCATTTGCTAGTGTTTCTGTGGTGAATGTAGAGAGGAGAGAAGGCCCTAAATCTTGCGGCGAGCGTAGCGGACAAACCGACCGTTGGAATCGAGATCCGTCAGTTGCAGGTAAGAGGCCTAACCTTACTCTTTCATTTTGATGGATTGAAAGTTGAGATTAGGGCCCAGAAGCTCAGGAACAGACCCCCTTGCATATTTTCAGCCCGGTCGCACTTTTTGGGCTAAAATATGCGACCTGGAACGCAGGTTTTGAGCCAAAAGGTGCGACCTAGCCCATGATTTGGCAGAAAAGTGCGACCTGGAAGAGGAGGGGATTTGAGTGCTGTTTTATGGCTGAGAGTTGGGTTTTTGTGTTTGGTTACAGTATTCCCTATCTGTTTACTGACAAAGGTGATTTTTGTGTGCAGATATGGCAGATATACATGTTAACTGGAGAGAGAGAGACCTGAGTACATTACGAGCAGAGATCCAGGCAGATCAGGGTGTCCGTCGTGTGTTGGCCAGGTTTGGGGTTCTAAAGTTTTTGGAGAACCCGTTGATGAGAGATGGAGAGCCCTTGTTGGCCCGAATTATTAGTTATTGGGATCCAGAGCATGAGGTCTTTGTAGTGCAGGGGCACAGGATCGAACTGAAAGTCCAGGATGTGTATTTTCTGACAGGTCTCCCGCCACTTGGGATGGTGGGTAATACGCAGCTAGTGTTACCACGGGGGCGGAACATCATGGAGTTTGTGGAGTGGCACTGTCGACCGGGTCTCCAAGTCAAAGGGACATGGATACCGATCGGGGACCTAGAGAGATTGGAGACCCGGGCAGTGGCCGTAGTGGTGCTGCGGGTCCTGGGAAACTAGGCATTCCATCACATCACTGGGGGAAGATGATGATCGTAGAGAGTGTGTTGAGTGGGACCTACTATGGGTGGGCCCAAATGATGTTGGTGTCGTTAAAATGATAGCTGTCACTGTGCAAGAGGCAAGTGAATCATGATTTCTTGTATGGGACTTTGTTGTGCGCCTTCTTTTTTGAGAAGATCCCGACCTTACGACCTCGTATACAGCTCCCAGATGAGGGCCTGAGAGAGCCCAGGATGCGCCAGTGGGGGCGACTACTGTGTAGAGGAGGGGGAGGGGCGGTCGGACGGGTGTTTCGACCAGAGTTCTTTGTCCATTGGGATCAGATGTCGTTATACATAGACGACTATCCCTATAGTGGGATGAGTTATTGTGGGGATCCGGCCCTACCACTTCCGCCTGGTCGAGTATGGGGACCCGATGGTAAGTGATAAGTAACTATTCTTTTTTGGGCATGTTAAAGTTAGTGAATAGTAGATAGGGTACTGATTCATGTACTTTTGGTATGCAGATATAGCTCCGGTAAAACCGGCCGGATATATGGGACGACCGACAGCATCTAGAGTTGCAGGTCCGAGTGGAGCGAGAGCAACGCATAATGAGGATGCAGCCGCCCTCCTGGAGGACATCTGTCGTAGATGTGAGAGGTTGCTGACCGGTGTTTCAGAGCATGGGTGGCAGGATTTAGACGACCAGTACATAGAGCCATGTATTGGGCTACCCTCGGAATGGCGAGGGGTCATGCGGCGCATGGCGATGGCTGGTCAGGGGATACGGGATCTACAGGCTGCAGGAGCAGAGCCATTAGCTCGGGATCCGCCATATAGTGATTAGGTGTGGGGCATGTGGTGCCCCCTAGTGTGTATGTAGGGGCAGGTGGTGCCCCCAGTTTTGAGTTTTTTTTTGTAACATGCAATGGGCATGTCATATGTATCAGAGTAGATGGACTCTAAACACATGTTTTGCGACACATATTATGGATATGCATCTTGTTTAATGATTATGAATGTTATTGTCTTGTATAAAATGCGTGTGATAAATGCCAATCTAGAACATGGCTTGCAATGCTATCTACATAGTGATTTTGTTCTCGAGGTACATGGTTGAAAGTTATGGTTTCAAATTCACGTATCAAGAGTTTCACTCGTAAATATCGTCTAAACAGCACAGGATTATGCACACGATAGACACCATTTAGTTGCATGACAAGAAGTAGGGAATCTATACGAACATGTAGATGAAGGATGCGATGAGAGAGGGCATCGGCTAAAAGACCCCGCACTGCATCGTATTCGGCCTGATTGTTGGTGGCAGGACCAATGCAGACCCCGTTTGAGAGAACAAGGGCATGCAAGGGGGTAAAGATGGCCCAACCTGCCGAGGAAAGATTCCGGGAATAACGACTTGCACCGTCAGCGTAACCGATATAGGGTGTGGACAGGAGGTCCTGCGGAATGGTGGTACAAGACAAAAAATGGGAGAAGGAGGAACAATGACGGCATCGTGAGTGTATAGGAGACATCGAGTGGAAACTACGGGAGGGAGTGCGATGGGAAGGATGGATATGACTCATATACGAACGAAATGGCAGTATATGAGGGTTATAGGAGGGATGGATGGGACTCGGGCTGCGGAGGTCATCGTGGATAGGGGTGGGGTGATCCCGGTTATGGGCGGGAAGGAGGAGGTCATGGGTGGAGAGGGCTTCCGAGAGGGCATCCTGATGGGAACAGAGGGTATGAAGATAGGAAGGGAAGTCACATGACGCGGCAAAACTACCTAAATCATCAGTATGGGAAGAAAGGCTAACATACGGGTCGTCACGGGGGATGACAGAGGAACAGATAAACAGATGGTCAAAGGATGTTAAGCCCAGGGTGGTTGCTGAAGGGGGGTCAAGCGAACCATCAGGGGATGAATATGAGGGAATGTACTCCGAGGGTCGCACAGAGGATGATAGGTAAAGAATTTTTGTAGTAGACTCCGTCATTTGGACATCAGGGGGGGGAATGTCGATGGGGGCGGGGGGATCATCAAGCTGGCCCAAAGCATACTGCGCGAGTATGGGAGAGGCGGATTGATTTTGTTCAACCTCATACTCTCGGAATACTTCTAAAGAGGCGCGGTAATGCGTCAGGTGAGGAAAATGGTGGGAGTAATGGCCATGGACACCGCACAAAGCACAGGGTTTGCTAGTGCGAATAGTTTTTGGGTTCTTGGTTACGGACGAGGACGGAAGAGAAGGGTCGGAGACCGTAGACTCAGGGAACGCGACTTTAACCATGGGTTGAATGCGGGGCAACTCAGGACAAGTATGGGTGGCGTGATCGACGACATCACACAAGGCACAAGGCTTTGTGGGCGGAGGAGGAGCAGGGTCAGTCGGGGTGGCCTTATCTCTTGATGCCCCCTTGCGAGCTTTGCCTTTCTTTCTTGGAGCTGTCACCACAGGGGTAGGGTCCTAGGGGGGTGCAGGGGGCATGGTAGCAACAGAGGAAGCGAGGGGGACCGGTTGAACCGGGGTCAAAGCAAGATAGGGTTTGGGGTGACCAGGAGGGGTAGCGGCTGGAGGGTCAAGGTACCAGACGGGTATACCTAGGGTCAGGTTAGGGAGAGAGAGGGTGGCCATGACGGGGACTGAATAGACTCCGGGAGGGGGAGCCAAGAATGGTATCTGACCAGCGGGATAATGACTAGGAGGGATGGCTCCGAGATGGTTAAGGCCTGGGGGAACTGATCCAGGGGGATAAAGGGTTTCAGGGATACCAGCTGTAGGAGAAGGGCCAGAAGGAGGAGGTCT
This sequence comes from Pinus albicaulis, assembly GCA_034641835.2. Lineage (NCBI taxonomy): Eukaryota > Viridiplantae > Streptophyta > Pinopsida > Pinales > Pinaceae > Pinus > Pinus albicaulis. The sequence goes on along the minus strand of CM076578.1, from coordinate 759,036,563 downwards.
GACTGGCGGAGATGAAGGGCTAGGAGCGGGTTGCGGTGGGTGAGGTTGAGTCCGAGGTTGCTGACTAGCCGAAGCGGGTCGCTTAAGGGCAGCCCGAGACGATTGCATCATGCAAACATTCGACAAGCTGGGATCAGAGATAGGAGGAGGGGGTAGACCAGGAAAAGTTCCAAGCAGGGAGGAATCTTTATAGATGCCGGGAGAGACACTGGTCAAGGAATCGATGGTTTGCTTATTGGCTACAGAAGAGATGGTCATCTTAGGGGAGGTCTGAGACTTTGGCTCATGATAAGTCAACTGGTCAATGGTGACTATCTTTCCATTGTGAGGAAAAGACATCTTGCGAAAAACCGCGGATGGGACAGCAGACATGGCATAGGTGTAGCTTCACCCCAATAGAATGTTGTAGTCTAGAGGGGCGTCGATGACTTCGACGTCGACGCAAACAGTCTTACCAGCAAGGGTCTTAGGACAATTACGAAAAAGGCCAATGGGCGGGGAGGCATGGCCGTCCCATGCTCGAAGGGTGATCGTGGAAGGGGCTAATTCAGGAGATCCGAGTTTCTTCCAAACCGAAGCAGACATCACACAGGTGGATGCCCCCTCATCAATTATACACCGAGAAACGTTGGCATTCCAGATTTTGACTGGGATTTGGAAGGCGACGGAAGCAGGAAGAGGAGGATGTTCTGATTGATGGGCGTTGAAAAAAATCATTTGGTCATCAGCAGGATCTACAGCGCCCACGACAGATAGCAGAGCCTTCTTTTGCGAAGGGCACGACTGGAGGAGTTCCAATGTGGAAATGGCAGCAGGAGATTGTGCCAAATCATCTACTATGCTATACGAATGAGCAGCGCGACCAGAAGCAGCATTTCAACGTAATGGTCCCTTAGGAATCTTGGTATGAACCTCAACTTTGGGTTGAGGGATATGTAAGGGGCCATTGGATGTCAAAACAGGCTCTGTAGAACCGGAAGAAGGGCACTCGGGGGCAGACTGAGCGGGAGGCTTGGGGTACTGGCGAGACCGAGTTTGAAGGTGAAGGTCGACGGTTGGGGAAGGATCAGAATTCATCATGAGGATCTGGTAATCGGAGGAACCAGAAGGGGAAGGTTGAGTGGCGACCTGTCCGTCAGGTCGTTGGGCAGCCACGAATCCTTGCTGAGGGAAAGGATCAGTAAACACAGCTGGTTGAGTAGTGGCCACATTAGGGGGAGCATGAGGGGAGGCATGTTGTCCTCGCAATGTGGCTTGAGACTCCCACATCTGCCACATCTGTGGTAGGAGGGGACAATCGTGGGTGTAATGACCATAAACACTGCAACACGAATAAGGCTTATTTGTGCGAAGAGGCCTGTCCGGCTTGGGCTGAGTGCCTTGCTGCTGGTTAGCAGTGTTAGGGTCAATACCTTGAGGATTGGGTCCACGAGTACCAGGGGCATATTGGTTTGGATTGCCTCTCCGCCTTCTTTGAGAAGAAGGAGGATTAGTCACGCCCTGCTGTGCAAATACTTGCCCTGGAGGGGGCTGTAGGTGCTGTTGCGGGGTTGGAGGAGGCAAGGGAGGTGGAAGCGCATATGCTGGAGGAGCTGGCGCACCAGGCTGCGGATAAGGGTAATGGTTAGGTTGGGAAACATTGAGGTAAGCAGGAGGTTGGGCAAAATGATGAGGCATGCCGTATCCTGGATACATGCCACCTGGAGGGGGAAAAGTGCTAGAGGTGCTGGCCCCTCCTTGAGGGAGACCGTAGCCCATAGGAGGTTGAGCATACGGATGGGAAAGGGCTCCAATGATACCGTCGGCGGAATGAGATGCCCCCGGGGCGTTAGCGCCTCCGGGCCTGGGGAGGTCAGGAAGGACGGTATAAACATAACCAGACTGAGCATAGATCAGGTCATATTTCAAGGCTATTTGGAGGGCGGCTTCTTCGGTTTGAGGGAAATGGGAGGCGACATCTTTACCGATAGGAGCTAAGAGAGTGCGAAGGAACCAGTCCATATAAACCTGATCTTCAAAGGGGGGGGCTCGACATAAGCTCCGTATTCGTCGCCATTCCTGGACATGGGTAGAAAGGCGGGTCGAAGAGGTTTTCTTAAAGGAGGTCAAGAGCTCCGTACCAGTATCGTATCGGAGAGGGAGTTGGAAATAAGATAAAAAGGCTTGGGAAATGGTCGCAAAGGTGGTATGGGAAGAGGTGGCTTGGTCAACGTACCATTTAGAAGCTTTTCCGATAAGCGTGTGTTGGAACAACCGAAGACGGATGGAATCATCGGTAATGGAATTGGAGGAACACCACATGTGGAAAGATCGGACATGGTTGGTTGGATCTTCTCCAGTAAGGCCTTCAAACTTAGGGATGTCAGAGGGGAGCTTGGTTAGCATAGCAGGCCAACCAACATCGTGGCGGATAGGGTCATTGATCAACTGATTGAAATCGGGGAGGCTGAGGCCTGCGATGTACGGCAACAAGGGTGCAACTGAGGTAGTTCCTGTGGCGGTTCCGCTAGTAGTAGTTCCGGCATTAGGGCCAGGAGTACTGCTAGCGTTAGGCCCTGGACCAGACATAGTGAAGGTGACAGGGGGAGAACCAGAAGTAAAAGGAGAACCCAATGAATCAGAAGAGGAGTCAGAGTGCGGACTCGGAGGGGGACTGGCTCGACGATGGCGGGACGGAGCAGGTCGACCGACCGGAAACTGAGGGTGAAGGCCAAGAAGTCTTCAGGAGGCGCGCCTTGGGGGCGCAATGGTGACAACACAAACACGGCACAAGGGGAAAAAGAACGACCACAAGGGAAAGGAGGTGCAGAATCAAGTGATTTCAATGTCGAAATAAGGGCAGATAGGTGCAGTGTCAATTGATTTTAAAGTCTTTTCCTGGTGGTGTAAACCAGGCTCTTCTTCGCTTAGGGTGAGTGTGTGGTGTGCGTTAATTTTAATTTTTAAACCCTTTTCATTTTGAGAGCAAGAGAAAAAGTGTGCTGCGTAACTGAAAATAATGCTGCAAAGACAGTATAGAATGCTGAAATAACAGAAAATTAACAGCTACTATGCATCGATTTAACGCAAAAATGCGGGTCTCTCAAAACTAATCTAAAAGAGGGAAAAAATCTAGTCAAAACACACTAAAAAGAGGCCAATAGATCTAGGGTCGAAAGGGATAGGGATCTAAAGGGAAAAAGCTGCTGAAAAGAGGTGCAGGTCACAGCCAAGAGGCAGAGGCAAGGTGGTTGGAAAAAAGGAGGAAATCAGCAAAAAGCAGAAGGGGCAAGGAGGAGGCCCTAAAAGTAGGTCCAAAAAAATCTTCAGGAGGTGATTTGAAAGGGAGAAGAGCTGATTAGAAGAGGTCTGAAAAGGAGGTATCAGATCTGGAAAAAGGGGGGCTGAAACTCTGAAAAAAAACAGACCTGAAATAGATAAAAACTCTTCCACCAAAAGTGGAGGGTATTGAAGCCCTAGGGGGCTATGTTCCCACTTAGATGAGCAAAAAAGATCAGAAACAGGTCGAAACGGGCTGAGACAGAGGCTGGAAAACCCTGACAGAAGCTTCAGAAAAACCCAGAAAAATTGCAGAAAAACAACAGAAAAATTGGTAGGTCGTAGGTTCTAACCTGTTTTTGGTGCAGGTCGCAGAAAATGGTCTGAAAAGTGCGACCTGGAGGTCCAGGTCACAGTTTATGGGCTGAAAAGTGCGACCTCAAACTCCGGTTGTCCCGACGGCAGATTTGCGGAAAATTTGCCGTCTCAGTTGCGGCTGATGTCTGTCACCTGCGCAATAGGGCCAGAAACACGTAGAAGTTAGAAATTTTAATGTTTTAGGGTTTTATAGGTGAAAAATAACATGAAAATAGGAAAAACAAAAGCTGAAAAGAAACCCTAGGGTTTGAAGTAGCTGGATATGCAGGAATATGAAAAACGACAGCGGTCGTAATTGAAAACCCGTGTGGAGTCGCCAATTGTTAGTATGAATCTTTTGTCGAAGCGTACGAAAAAAGACCACTTTAGCTACGCATAACTTATAGCCCTAACATCAAATGTGGCTACTAACATCTTCAAATCTGCAGTTAATTGATCAAGACAAGTGTTGCAAAAAACCAGATCTATGCATAGAAATACATTAAACAGTAAAAATCAAGAGTTTGCTCCATACATCCAATAGACAAGACAAGAACAATGTTTTTTGAAAGAATTTTTGTATTAAGGGCACCTGGGAGGAAAACAAGAAGGTGTATCCAATTCTTCTCAATGGGATGGGTTCTTGGAAGTCCTCAGCAATTCAGATCTAGAATCTCTCTCTCTTGTTGGTGTAGAAAACCCAGACAAAGATAGAACTCAAAGGGAGCTCACACAGCAAATAATTTAGAAATGTGACCAAGTGTATAGATCCAGAGTGATCTAATAGGCAACAAAAGGTGAAGAATGGTAGGAAAAACCCTCCTATTTATAACAAAATATGGGGTCATTCTAGATCTTGGTGCATGATTAAAATAACATTAACCAAATCTAGATCCACCTTTATTGGAATATTTTATTATATTTGTTGGAGGGAAAAGGTATTTGACTTGGGTCAAATCCCTTTATTTGTAAATAATAAATAAATAAATGATTTATTTATCATTTTAAGGAAGTGGTTGGATGATAATCAAATAAATAATGATTTATTTAATTATTTATGGGTGATTTAGTCATATTTAACAAGGAATATTATTTAAATAAGATTTAAATAATTATTCCTAGAAAATAATAAGATAAATAGAGATTTATCTAATTAATTTCTTTGTTTTGGGTTAAACATGATGAGGAATAATAATTAAATTATTGTTTAATTAATTATTCCATGAGGAGAATCAAACAAATATAGATTTGTTTAATATTTCCTTTTGGGGTTTCCTGTTTAGACCATAAACAACCTAAATAAATGTGGTTTATTAAGTTATTTAACATAGTGAAAGCAATTTTACTTGGGGTAAAATTGGTCTTACATGGTGTACTTGGGTCCATCTAATGATAGTAGGTTAGATGACCAAAAAATGGTGTAACAGCCACAGTAATTAGTGAACCTGTTTCTTTCTCAGAAAGAGGAGTCCTATTTACATTGTGGCAAAGATATACTGAATGAATCTTGCTACAGCTCAGCTGAGAATGTAATTGTTGTTTTAATGAATTGTTATATATAATATACAGTGTTTTTTTTCTTTTGAAAAAAAAAATACCAACATGTTGCTCACAACCAATGACCTATGAATAGTTATAGATCATCCTTTTTTTTTGTGTTTGTATTCTTCATTTTTGAAGCAATGAATATTAAATCTTGATTAGTTGCTATATGCTTCCTTTTGTATGCATACACTTCACTTGCATAGAATTCATTCAATTTTCCTCTAGTGTGTCACGTATGCAAGATATTGAATTGGCGAGGCCCAATTAGAATACGAATCGTGAATTCTTAAGAGCTCTTGGCTTATTGTATGAGAAAATATAAGCTCAAGTGTCCAAGCAATGAGCACCTTTTAAGGTTGATGCAGCTTGTTCATTGTATATTTACGACCTCATCCATTAATTATTTATGTGTCAAAATAACTATTCTTAGGTTGTTTTTTAGCCAATAGAAGTACTTAAGTTTTTGCAAATCTGTTGAACAATATTAGGTAGATGTTAGTATGCATTTCTTGTGATGAAATCCTCTAGCTAAGCGAAGAGTTAATTAATTTCACATCAATGTCGACTATTGTTCCAAAATAAACATAGATCCAAATAGAGCACCTGTGAGTTGGAATGGTTCTGCTTCATCAACAAAAAAATGGTCAAGTAATCAACAACGTAGAAAACAAATCAGGCAAGTCAATAATTTTTTTGATGTCGATGATGCTAGAATTGCCAGAAATCTTTACTCCTCGAAGAGGAACATGGAAATACACTATGCCTGGACTAGATTTAGACAATTCTAATGGATCTATTTTGTATTTTTCGTGAGCCCATGTAGAACAATAATACTCAATTATTCTATATTTTTGGGAAAATACAATGCACATCAAACACTCTTGTTGAATAAATGAAAATTTCATTTTGTACAATATATTTTCTATTACTGCCAAACAACCCAATATTTTCTTTCAACTACGTAGAATAATTGTAGTTCACTATGGATTGTTGGATTAGAATTTACCGTTTATAATTTCACGGCCATACCTATTAGTCATGTAGAAATGTATTGACTATTTGCATACATGTAGAACTTTATGCATTTTTATATATGTTTTAATTTTAAACTAATAATTCTACTTTTATTTACCAATATTTAAATGTGATTCAAATTATCAATGTTTAATAAGCCATTCACATTTGAAAATTAAGTTTTATAGTAACGTGCATTCATGAGAAACAATTTCGCTTTTGAAGTCCAAAACTGAACCACTTTTTCATAAACTACAATTTCAGGAAAAAATATCTTCTATAGTGTTCACATTCATTTTGCTGATGGTTCCCCAGGAAATTTTTTTATTTTATGATAATGATATGAAAAAATATTCTTCTCCTAATGCATCATTTGAGATACCCAACTGAAATTCTCAATGCAACATCATGAATTGTGAAGTATAAAATTTTGGGTCATTGAGGAAATGAGTTTTGGGTTCTACCGGTTTTGTAACAAACAAGATCTAGTTCTTATGATTTAAGAGCAAGAAACATGGTAAGATCTTGGAGACAGAGTAAGACTCTAGAGGCAGAGTAAGACCCTGGAAATAGGCTGGAAAGTTGTATTAAGAAACCTAGAAACAAATGTTTGGTATATGTGAACTAAGCTAGATTCAAAGTTTATTACTATCTTCTTGCAGAGAATCAAATTTCTTACAAATTTATAACTATCTTCTTGCAAGGGATAATATATCTACAATTAGAAACAAATTTTATACAATCTTCTTGTAAGGCATCAAATCTACGTGTATTAAACAACCTAGACATAGAGTAAGACCCTAGAAACCACAATTTGGTAAATGTGTACTAAGCCATGAAATCTATTGATAAGCTTGAGAAAAACTATAAATCTCGACTGCCATCACCTACTTATAAGCAATGCATAAAAAATAGAAATATGCATCCATGTAAACTACAAAATTCTTCAAGTCACTGTGACACTTTTTCCTAATAGGGGTAAGGAAGTTGTTGGTGTTTTTTCTCCGTGATATGTCAAAAGATGTGCAATCAAAAGATGGTTCTCACCAACCTAGAATCAAAATAGAAAAAATAGCCAAAATTAATGGTGTTATTATGTATCCACTGGATATTGGAATATAATTGAGAGAATTATAGCAATTTAAGGTAAAACTGAAGCTCATAATATGAAGAGGGCATGAGTTCCTGGTAGAATTCTAGTTTGCAATTGTCAGATTTATGGTTAACATTGAGGAAAAAAACCATTATCATCACAACTAATTATATTATTTAATAAAAAAATAAAATGAAAAAAATCTAAAATATATGAATAAATCCATGCATTGATATTACAGAGCCGCACTAATTAAAAAATATAACCTAAAGGAACACATGTTTCCTACAAGAACAAAATTTGAATAGTTTAAGAACCCTAGTAATTAAGTTGTAGTAGAAATATAAAATTGCAGTCCCTATAATTATTATTTAATTTTGAAAATATTACTTCAAGTGAAACAAAGTTATGGATTTTAATGATTAGCTCCAGTAATACATGTTACAATGCAAAGAAATATAATTTGAGGTTTTCCCAACTACAAGTGATCTTCTTCGGTTCAACATAGTAGTGTTATAAAATAACAATATAAAAAGATATATGTCTAAGTCAATGGCACTATGAGCTCTTTATATTATAGATAACGTCGAAATGACCCCTTTTGGACTGTTAATATATTAGGTGGGGTTATATAGTAAGATCAGGTTGAAATTATTCATGGAGTCACCTATAGTACTGACCTTCATGTAATGCAAACTTTGGCCAATGTATGCATTGTTCTTGAAATTTACATGTTGCATCCTTAACTAGCTATTTCAAAACTAGGTTGAATTGACTCCACGTCAACAAAAATATCAATCACAACCAAGAACCTTTGAATATATGAGAGTATAACTTATATCAATATCCTCTTTATTTTCATGATGATGTAACCAAAGAAGATGAGTGAAAAAATATAAAACAATGTTTTCATCTCTTTTGTTTAACTCTATAGTTTCAAAGTTGAAAATCATTGTGCTGACTAGTGCAATGTCATGTCTTCTGTGTTTTGTTAGAATTTTTATTAATTTAGGATTCCAAACCATACCTTTGTCTTGGAAGGAATTGGACTTCTAGGTTTGATGTCCAAGATCTGAACAATGAAAAGTCTCCCAACAATTGATATCATAATCTAACTTATCCCTCAACAACTTTGGGTATACCATCAATAACCTACCTATTGTTGGAAATTAATTCCAACTGCAATCTGAAACAGGTGGACATAAATTTGATTTTTGATGTAAGTTCTAAAGGACAGAAGCCGCAAGGTCGTGATTAATTTTTTCACTCCACTGTGCATTAAATTTTCTGGGTTAAAATCCCTGCAACAAACGACTTTGTTTACAAAGGGCACATCCCTTTTGATTTTGTAAATCGTAGCTTGCACCACGTTACCTCCCACCGCCTTACTGCGTTTAAAAGGCATGATAAGACAAAAGATATTTTTATTTTTAATGTTTTAGGTCATAAATGTTTAGAACAGATATATGTAATAGACAACAGTAGTTCAAGGTTAGAGAGGTTAAAGAAAGGTTAGAGAGACTGTGTGTGGAAGACAGAGAGCAGAAAATAGAGAAAGCTTGAAGCGTTGTGTTTTGTAGCAGCAGAGAAAACTTTGTGTGTTTCCATAACTAGAACTGGGTGTTGCCGTGAAGAAGACTGTGTGTTGTCGGAACAGAAAACTGGGTGTTGCCGTGAAGAAGACTGTGTGTTGTCGGAACAGAAAACTGGGTGTTGCCGCAACATAAATCTGTGTAAAAACAACAAGTGAAAAACACAGCAAGGAGTATTTTGTGTAATCCAAAACTGTAGTTTTGATGAAAGATTGCATTTTGTAATAGTCATTTTTATGCTTAATGAAATAGAGCTTTACTCCATCTCTCTGTCCACATATCTATTATTAAATCTCTATGTTGGGTTGAGGAATTGTTTTATTCCTCTGTGTGTTTGAAATTATCAGAAATTTCCAACATGGTATCAAAGCATGCCATTTAAAAATTCCAACATGTTATCAAAGCTAGTCTAGGCACTCAGTGAACGAACCAGAGATCGCTCTTCACTGCAGAAGTTGTAAGAAGGTTGTTGAAGCGGATTTATCTAGCAAAGAGAAAGCTTCTGTTTGTTTACACAGTCAAAAGAGTTTGATTGTTTTGTTTTTTAACACAGTCAAGAAAACTGTCAGGTTTTCACAGTTACAATGGAAGCAACAGGCACCAACTTGATGAATCCCCAACTTCCACAATTTAACAGGAAGAACCATGATTACTAGGAAATCACTATGAGAGCCTTGTTTTCTTAACAAGACATATGGGAGCTAGTTGAGGATGGCTACCCAGAACCAGCAGACGCAACAGCATTGGCTGCTTTGACATCAACAAAAAGAGACTTGTTATGAGATAATAGGAAGAAGGACTCCAAAGCCCTCTTCTATCTCTTTCAATAAGTGCATGAGAGTATTTTCCCAAGTATTGCAGTAGCAACAAAGTCTAAGGATGCATGGTATATTCTCAAAACTGCCTATCAATGCATGGAGAAGGTGAAGACAACAAGCTACAAATGATGAGGAGAGATTTTGAAAGTCTTTGTATGAAAGAGTCTAACACTATAGAGTCATTCTTCACTCATGTTATTGGGTTGGTTACCCAGATAAGGTCTCACGGAGAGACAATTGAAGAAAGAAGAATAGTGGAGAAAATATTGAGAAGTATACCCTCAAGATTTGATGCCATAGTAGTGGCAATAGAAGAGACAAAGATCTCTCACTATTTATAGTGGATGAGCTTAGTGCATCCCTGATGTCTCATGAACACAGACTGAATAGAGGATCGAATTCCTCATTGGAACAAGATTTTAGGACTCAAATGTATTTTGGCTGAAACAAAGGTCAAGGAAGATCAAACAACTGAGGAAGAGGCAGAAGCCAAAACAGAGGAAGAAACAACCCTACAAGCACGAGTGGAAGGGGCAGCAATCAGAACCAGAATGAAGGCTCAAGTCAAAATCAAGCACATGGAAAAAGGTATGATAAATCCCAAGTCCAATGTAATTATTGCAAGAAATATGGGCACTATGCCAATGAATGTAGGAAAAAGAAAAATGACATGAATAATAGGCAGAATGCTAATTTTACAAAAGAATAAAAGAACCAAAAGAATGTGCTGTTAACATATAATGTAGCAGAAGATAGACAAGAATATGTATGGTTCTTAGACTCAGGTTGTAGTAACCACATGATTGGAAACATAGAAATGTTTTCCAATCTAGATAAAAATGTTAAATCTGAAGTAACAACAGGGACTGACAGTAAGGTCTCTATTATGGGAAAAGGAAGAGTAAGTATCCTGACAAGAAAAGGAGAAAAAAAGTTTGTGCCAGATGAATATTATGTACCTGGCTTGAAATGTAATCTTTTGAGCATTGGCCAACTCATAAACAAGGGCTACAATGTATTCTTTAAAGGTGATGTGTGCACAATCATGGACATACCTCCAAGCAAGAAAGTCATTGTAGAGGTGCAGATGACAAGAAATAGGATGTTTCCTCTCAAGCTCATAACAGACTTGAAGGAAAGAAGAAATGTAGCACCTGTAACAAAAGAGGTATTTCAAGAGGAAGTGAAAGATGAAAACTGGTTATGGCAATTGAGATTTGGACATCTCAATTTTGGAGACCTGAAATTGTTGCACAGAAAAGGAATGGTAAAGGGATTACCATTGATTGAGAAACTAGATAGCCTATGTGAAAGTTGCATCTTGGGCAAACAACACAGAGAAAGCTTTCCAGCAGGGAAGAGTATAAGGGAAAAGATACCCTTAGATATTTTCCACTCAGATTTATGTGGACTAGTGCAAACACCATCTTTAGTTGGCAACAAATATCTGTTGACATTCATAGATGATTACACCAAAAAGACATGGGTGTATTTCTTGAAACAGAAGAGTGAAGTGTTTGAACAGTTATGCCACTTCAAAGCTCATGTTGAGAAGAAGAGTGGGCACTACATCAAAGTGTTGAGAACTAACAGAGGTGGAGAGTACATCTCCAAATAATTCCTACGTTTCTGTAGGGAGAATGGTATACATAAGCAATTTACCACAAGGTACACACCTCAGCAAAACGGTGTTGCTGAAAGGAAGAGTAGGACCCTCATGGACATGGTCAGAAGTATGTTTAAGGTAAAACATTTTCCAAATGAGTATTGGGCTGCAGCTGTCAATTGTGCAGCATACATCTTGAATAGATGCCCAACCAAAGCTGTAATGAACAGAGATCCAGAAGAAGCGTGGAGCTGCATAAAGCAGTTTTCCACCCACATGAGAGTATTCGGTTGTGTGTCTTATGCACACATTCCATATGAGCTGAGAAAGAATCTTGACAAAAAGGGGGAGAAGTGTATCTTTTTTGGATATAGTGATGAGTCCAAAGCATACAGGTTGTATAACCCATCTACCAAGAAGTTTTATATAAGCAGAGATGTGAAGTTTATTGAAGAAGAAGCTTGGGATGGAAGTTTAGAGAAAACAGTGAACGTGAAGACATGTGTGTCTCACGAAGAAGAAGAGGAAGGGACAACAGAAAATAATCCCTCCTTGTTTGCTCTTCCTCCACCACCACAAGCACAACAAACCACACAACAAGCTGGAAATAGAACAACCTTGAGAAATCAAGGAAGTGCTTCTCCAAGCACACCACACGGAACTGAAACTCCCTCGAGTTCAAGTGGAACTCCAAGTACACCAAGAAGACCGAGATTCAGAAATATGAGTGAGATTTATGAACAAGAAGAGGTAAATGATAATGCTGGTCTGAACTCTTTATTTTCTTTGTATTGTCATGTTGATGACCCAATTCATTTTGAAGATGCTGTAAATGAAGAAAAATGGATTGAAGCAATGAACAAAGAGATTGGTGCAATAGAAAAGAGTAATACATGGGAGTTAGTGGACCTCCCTAAAGGCAAAGAAGTCATTGGAGTAAAATGGGTCTACAAGACCAAAAGCAATGCTGAAGTCAAGATTGAAAGGCACAAAGCAAGACTTGTTGTCAAAGGCTACAAGCAGCAACAAGGAAGAGATTATGAGGAAACCTTTGCACCTATTGCAAGGATGGAAACAGTGAGAATAGTGTTGTCCATAGCAGCACAACACAAATGGAAGGTTTACCAAATGGATGTGAAATCTGCATTCCTGAAAAAAGTGTTGAAAGAAGAGGTATATGTTGAACAACCTCCAGGATATGAAATTGAAGGCCAAGAGCACAAAGTATGCAAGTTGAAGAAAGCTCTTTATGGGTTGAAGCAAGCACCGAGAGCATGGTAAAACAGGATAGATGCTTACCTGAATGAAAATGGATTTGAGAAATGTGATGGAGAACCCACACTCTACATAAAAGAAAATGATGGTAAGATTCTTATTGTTGTTTTATATGTAGATGATTTGATCTTTATTGGCAATGAAGTTTCTCTCATTACTGATTTTAAAGCAGTCATGAAGAGTGAATTTGAAATGACTGATTTGTGTTTTCTGAGATATTTTCTTGGAATAGAAGTAGAGAAAAATGAAAATGGGATTTTTATCTCCCAAGAAAAATATGTTGAAGAAGTGTTGAAAAGATTCAACATGCAGAACAACAAAGCAACTGTAACTCCAACTGTCATGGGGTTGAAATTGAGCAAATAAGACAGCAACAAGGATATTGATCCAAGTTTGTACAAGAGCATAGTGGTAGCCTTATGTATTTGACTGTAACCAGGTCTGATATTATGCATGCTGTGAGTTTAATTTCCAGATTCATGGAAACACCAAAAGAGACTCATTGGCAGGCAGCCAAGAGGATTCTAAGGTATGTGAATGGAACGAAGGGGTATGGTATTTTCTACTCCTCATCAGAAAATTTTGAATTGATTGGATATACTGACAGTGATTGGGTTGGAAGTGTAGATGACATGAAGAGAACATATAGATATGTGTTTCATATGGGATCGGAAGCCATTTCATGGGCTTCCAAGAAGCAACCAATAATTGCTTTATCAACAATAGAGGCAGAGTATGTGGGAGCTAAAACAGAAGCATGTCAAGCAGTATGGATGAGAAGAATATTGAGGATCTTGTGTCATGAAAAGGTAAATGGCACAAAAATTTATTGTGATAATAGCTCAGCAATAGCATTGTCAAAGAATTCAGTGTTTCATAAGAGAACAAAACAAATTGATGCCAAGTATCACTACATCAAAGAGCTAGTGAGCAATGGTGAAATTGTTTTGCAACATTGCAGAATAGAGGAGCAGTTTCCTGATATACTGAAAAAACCATTGGGGCAGAAAATTTTTGATTATCTCAGAGAATGTCTGGGAATGCAAGATAGCAGCAGTTGTAATTAAGGGGGAGTGTTGGAAATTAATTCCAACTGCAATCTGAAATAGGTGGAAAAAAAATTGATTTTTGATGTAAGTTCTGAAGGACAGAAGCCGCAAAGTCGTGATTCATTTTTTCACTCCACCATGCATTAAATTTTCTGGGTTAAAATCCCTGCAAAAACCGACTTTGTTTACAAAGGGCACATCCCTTTTGATTTTGTAAATCGTGGCCTGCACCATGTTACCTCCCACCACCTTACTGCATTTAAAAGACATGATAAGACAAAAGATATTTGTATTTTTAATGTTTTAGGTCATAATATGTTTAGAACATATATATGTAATAGACAACATTAGTTCAAGGTTAGAGAGGTTAAAGAAAGGTTAGAGAGACTGTGTGTTGAAGACATGGAGAAGACAACAGAGAAATCTTGAAGTGCTGTGTTTTTTAGCAGCAGAGCAAACTCTGTGTGTTGCCGCAACTAGAACTGGGTGTTGCCACAATTGGAACTGGGTGTTTCGGCAAAGGAGACTATGTGTTGCCGCAACAGAAGACTGGGTGTTGCTGCAACAAAAATTTGTGTAAAAATAGCAAGTGAAAAACATAGAAAGGAGTATTTTGTGTAATCCAGAATTGTAGTTCTAATGAAAGATGGCATTTTGTAATAGTCATTTTTTATGCTTAATGAAATAGAGCTTTACTCCATCTCTCTGTCCACATCTCTATTATTAAATCTCTGTGTTGAGTTGAGGAATTTTTTTATTCCTCTGTGTGTTCAAAATTATCAGAAATTTCCAACATGGTATCAAAGTATGCCATTTAAAAATTCCAACACCCATTTATCAAACTTCAGAAGGAAAAAAAAAATGAATATAAATTATGCTTTTTTCTAATAGAAAAAGTGTTGACAAGCCAAATAAAAATTATGCAGTGGTTTTGGATTGTCCATAGATTCTATACAAACATATTTTGGAATTATTAGGGTGTTATACTTTAAGTACTGGAAGACATTAAAATCTCTTTTATGAGAAGGAAAGATGAAATTTAGATTCTTGTTACCTTCCATGTTTGAAATGCATATTTCCACTTTCCCTGCACGACCCTGGAAATGGAGTGACAACCTCAACACTACCACCTATAAACAAACACAACAATTTTAATTAGTGTTTGAAATAACAGACACTTACATGACTCTGTAGATCTGGGGTTTGTATGGACTAGTATGGTAATGAATATTCTTGATATCTGTAATCTATCTAAGTCCATAGTAATAAATATATTCTTAAAATTTGCAATCTAATTAAATTAAATTCATATTAATAAGTATAAATATGTAAAGGATAACAAATATTAAGTTTTGAGTTTGTTCTTTTTGGCTGAGAAATAATGAGACTTAATTTTCACATTTTTTGTTGGTGTCATGACCTCCATCGCTAAATCATCAAAAAGGCTTGTATCTTGATGCTCTTACACCTTCCCCTATCCTTAATATACCTTCATAAAAACTTACCATCACTCCTATCCCTCAAACTCATCATTTTTATACAAAACCTACCCTATTGCTACAATTTGACACTTTCCGAGACTAGGCCTATGTTTTTCCATTTTGGACCCTTTCCCCTCACTAAATTCTTGAAATTACACTTTTACCTACTGTCTAACATCTATCCCTATCCCCCAAAATTTCCCCAAGAATTTAGACAACCCTGAACTCCTTCATTTCCCTCCCTCATCAAGGCAGTCCTAAAATCCCCTGTTTTGTCTACACTAAACCCTAATTTCCTCTTCCAACTAAGCTAGGGTTTGAAATGGAAAAGAGGCATAGGAGAAAATGATCCACATGATAGGTCATATCAGCAAGCATAAAGCCATACCAACTCATAAACCTCATGCCTCCATCATTTCCCAAGGATTCATTCCAAGGATCAAGCCATTTGTCACTCATAGGGCTAGTTTTGCTTCAAACAATGTTTTTGACAAAAAAGAAATGAATTTGAAAAATGTGAGAGAGGTTTTTTCCATAATAGTTCCAAGGAGAAAACCCTCCTTCAATGTTTACACATGTATCATGGTTTGGGAGCAATGTAAAAAATATAGGTGGCACAGGAGAATTGCTGCATTGCTGGAGTGGCCTTGGGAAAATCAGTTTTTCTCATAGATGGAGTATCCAAATGACTTTATTGATGGATCAAAGGACATGTATGCTTGAATATATTTCCAATGAGCTATCATGATCTCAATTTGGAGTTACAAAAGGCCTCCAAAAATTGTCTGCACCAGCACTCTACATTTCTGCACCATCACTCAACACTTTTTGACCAGTCTTGGGAAACTTGACTTTTGACAGGGTAAATCAACTCCAATCAGGGAACCAATGGTGTATTTGGAAAATATAAAGGTTAAGCTTTCCAACGAGCTATCTCGGGGCTACACTCACAGACCCTGGCGCTGCGCAAATAGTGTTCTCCACAGTGAATTTTTGCACTGCGCTACGCATATA
The DNA here is from genome assembly GCA_034641835.2 of Pinus albicaulis. Classification (NCBI taxonomy): domain Eukaryota; kingdom Viridiplantae; phylum Streptophyta; class Pinopsida; order Pinales; family Pinaceae; genus Pinus; species Pinus albicaulis. The sequence continues at coordinate 759,020,461 of CM076578.1, read as the reverse complement.
GAAGCCAGCGTTGTGCTTAGAGCCCGGCACTGCGCTAATGAAAAATTTCCTCCAGACTTGCAACAAATTTTCCGAAAGGCTCAAGGACACCCTAAATTTTTCCTCTAAAGGCTTGCAAGCAAGTAAAGCTGGTAGGTTCCATTTTTTATCCTCCTCTAAACTGTTTTTAGTCATTTGGTGGCTATGGCATGACTAAACACTAGTTTTGTAAGCCCTAGGTCTTCAATGCATAATAAACCACTGTTTTTGGCCTCCTTGAACAAATTAATTGTCACTTAAGGGAGAGTGAATTAGAGTAGTTACACTTCATGTTCCAAATGAGCCCTCTTTCAAATTCAATCTGTGAGCCACATCATCAACTAAACTTTCCTTCCTCATCTCATCCTCCTCCCTCTACTCCTCTATACCCTCCTCAAGCAAGCCTACCTTCCTCCCCTTCTCTTGATGCATCAAATGAAGAAGGAAGTGGAAATGAAGAATACAATGAAGATAGGGGTAAATATGACAATGAGCCAAACCCTAATGAGGTTGAAGGTGATAATAAGTTGAGCCCACAAAGGGCAGATTACATGGAGACATAGGATAATGAAGATGAGGAAGAGGCAGATGATGAAGAACAAGCAAGGGACATGGAAATGGACAAAGGCGACAAGCAGGGTAGCAACTCAGATGACCAGGAAGGAAGTCAAAGAAATGACACTCATGACGAAGCAAAAGACAACATGGCTACAAGTGAAACAAATGAAAAAACTGCAGAAGGTAATGAGGCAAGTATGAGTGAAGAAGAGAACGTTCATGAAATTCATGACAACAGTCATGACAATCATGAAAATATTGAAGACAGTGACCCCCACAGTGACCTTGATGATGAGAAAAGTGAAGAAAATGTTGAAGGTAATCAGGACAGTGATAGTGACAGTGAAGGAAGTGGTGAGGGTGGTGATGATGTTGACGACCAAGAGGGCAGTGATGAAACAAAGAATGTGATGAATAATGATGCTAATGATGAAAATGAAGAGTTTAATGACAACAACAAGGATCAGAGCCATGATAAAGACACGAATAAGACCAAACTCACTCCTTCTTCATCATCATACCAAAGAGGGCCTAGAATTTTTTTTGCTACCTCAAAAAGGCAAGGGACCATGCCCTCTACCTCAGCTCCAGAGCTAGACAAAGGCAAATAACGACCTTGATCTACAAAGAAATATGACCAAACATTATGCCCGAAGAAATCAATTTGCAAGGGCTAAAATGAAGAAAACCCTTGCCAATATACAAGTAATAAAAGAGGAAAAAGGTGAAAAAAGCCTTGGATTTCTAGCCCAAGCTTCTCTGCAGGTGTCTCAAACCCCATGAGGGAGACATCCACCAATTTTGAAGAAATTTGAGCAAGTTTTTGTTTTTTGAGATTTTGGAGGCCTATTAGCGCAGCGCCACTGGTGCTACGCTTTTCCCTAAGGCATACTTAGAGGTAAAACTCTACATTTTTGGATTCCCCATGGCCAACACACTATGCTGACCAAATTTTAGAGAAATTGGAGCATTTTGGACCCTTCAAAAGGTCAAAAAACACATTATTTTTCACCATTCTGCCTCCTTTTCAGGTCTGGCGCTGCGCTCGGAGAAGTATTGGGAAATAAAATTTTTGGACTAGTTACATGTGCTCAATCAAAAAACCAAAGGCATATATGGAAATAGAACTCAGTAAGCTTTCCAACGATTCATCATGGAGAAAACTCCGACATTGGGAAGACCCCCAAAGCTTGGCTGCAACAGGACCTATTTTCTGCCTAAGGTGGCGCTATGCTAATGGACAACACTGTGTGTTTTGGGCCAAAAAGTTAGCAAAACACACAAATTGATGGAAAATTTATTTTTTAATGTTTTCTTGGGAAAATCACTCCAGATTTGATTGAGGATTTATGTTATGTTATTTTTCATTTATTAGCTTAGATATTATGTGTCTTGGGCCTTGCATGGTCTTCAAGCACATAAATGACTTTTATGATGAAATTAGGGTTTCTAGAAGCCTTTGATGGTTTCCACCTCCTTAGTTGCTAAGACAAATAGAGCATGAGGATGCCATTGTAAAGGTTGGAATTTGATGAGCTTTGAGAGCAATACATGGTTTTTATGAGTTTGAAGAAGAAATTGGTCTTGTGGAGTTTATGAATGCCTTGTTTTGATTGATGATGAAGGAGGAATAGCTTGCAGGATCCCTGAGCTTGGTTATTGGTGAAGTGCTTACCTCTTGTGTTATTGTTTTCTCATGTTTTCATTATGTTTCCGTCCTTCTATGCTGCAGTAGAAAATAAGATTATAGGTTAAGAAATGTTCTTTGAGGCACCTTAGTCCTTCCTATTTCTATTGTCTTTGTGTTTTCCTCTACTAGGTTTGTTTAGGGAATTCTTAGCTACTACTTAGACCTCCTTATGCTTGTTTATTCCATGAATGGTTCAATATAGTAGTTTCAAGTATATTTTATGGTTAGCCCTGCCTATTTGATGCTAATTAAACTTTGTTTTGGAATCTCTCTTTGAATTATTACTTGTTAGGTTTAGCCAAAGAGGCCATGTTTTGATCATGCCCTTTTCCCATGCTTGAGAAGTTGCCTTAAATTTATTTGTAGCTTGATCATTGATGTTTAGGAATTCCCTCTTCATTGATTAAATTTATTCATTATCTTGAACGTTTTAAAAATCTTGAAGGTGAAATCACTAAAAGTTAGATTAGTTTCTTGCTTTCTATGGTTCATTGAATTGTTCATCTTAAACGCCTATTTTCTTAAAGTGTAATCTAAGATATATTGGTTTTCCTTTCCTTATGATTATGTTCTTATGTTGATCATGTATTTGAGAAATCTTGTTTAAAAGATATTTGTTTAAGGATTCTTCACTTCCCTTAGACACCTACTTTGTTCACCAACTTATTGTTCATTCCACTTCACACATGCCTCAAGGATCCATATGACCAAGCTAGATTTTCCCTGTTATGCATCTTATTTCATTATTGAGACATCCATGACTTTCATAGACTCCATAGCCCAATGATTTGTAGACCTCTCACTCCACCTATTTCTACTTGACCATCTTACCCAACCAAACAAACAACAAACCCTACACTTAACAACTAGCCTAAAATCAAAACCCTAAAATCAAAAAGTTCACATCCTTTGCATACAATAGAGAGAGCCCTCTCTGAGTCTAGGAAGGCTATGTCCTAGGACTCGAAAGACTAGTCTCATGTTACCCTATGCATTTGGTCTACCAATCTGCTAAATCACGGGACCCTAACATTCTGGCAATCACGGTGGGACTTTCTGAGTTAGTGAAAATCTAAGAATTCCTTAGGACCTTAGAAAACCCACAAATATCCTTAGATTGGTATTTAGTTGCTGATGGTGGACATCAACCTGCCTTAAAATAGGCGGAATAATCCACTTGGCGACTCCAAAAATCTCAATAGACCTGAAGAATCCACTAGAGGAAGAACCTGAAACATGACTAGTCATCCTATAAAGAAAGAGCACTCAGGCCTAGGTTGGATTCAAGAAATTATTGTTTTTATCTATAAATATGTTCTATCCTACTTTAATCCTAATCAGGAATACACTGATGAGATCGAAATTCATAATTGGAAATATCTCAAGCCTCGAAAAGCTGAGCCTCAAATTTCAGACCATGAGCACAGTTATACACTTGTGCGTACCCCCGATTCACCTGTGAAATACCTAGTGAAACATGAGCCCCATGCTACCTTTCCTTCTCTTGCTGAAACATCAAACAATCATAAATATATTTTTTCACTACCTATACCCACAAAGGTCCCAAAAAGATACAAGCCTCTAGTTTTTCCTCCTATCCTCTAGGCCCTCCATGCAAATATTGCAAATAAACTACCCATATTTGATGGAGAAAGCTCAAAAGTCACTGTTGAAGAACACATTCAAAATATTGAGAATTTACTTGACCTGTTTGAAATAGGAGAAGATGATGTGTGTATTAGAATGTTTTCCTTATCATTACAAGGAAAAATTAAGAGTTGGTTTAAGGACCTTCTAGCTGCAAGCATTATAAATTTTCATCAATTCACTCAAGTCCTAGATAGGTGGGTGGTCATGGGAAATGAAGTTCTCATCATAGAGGAATAAAACCATTTAAAAAGACAACCAGGGGAGATAGTACAAGAATTTTCAGCCAAGTTCAGTAAAGTATAAAATGCAATACTTGCTAAGATAAAGCCACCTTTAGGGTGGGCTCTCTTGCACTACCCAAGTGCTTTTGACCCAGAGATGGTTTTCCAGATAAGAGAAAGAGATCCTTAGACCCTGGAGGAAATGTAAAGGATAGAAGTTGATGTGGAAGCCAACATACTAAACAAGGAGGCAAAGATAAGAGTAATAGAGAAATGGAAGATGATCCAGCACCTCTTGAGTCCCTACCCTTGTGCTTCGAGTCATTTTAGATTTCTAAAGGAGAAGCTATTGGCCATGAACACTCTCCTTTTCATATGGTGGAACAATATGCTAATCGAGTGTGCATAATGGATGACATTCCTCCTATGAATAAGCTGCCCAAATATGATCAATACGATGATTATTATTTTCTCCAAAATCAATATAACACTAAAAAAAAATTAGTGATTAGTTTGTGGGACAAAGACAGTCATTTTCTACAGCTCAAATATAGTGATAAGAAAATACCACTCAGCTATGACAACGAAGAAGAAAGTGCAGAAAGTTTGGGAGAAAGGGAAGGGTCTCTACCTCTATGTTATGCTTCATTTCAGTTCATCAAAGACAACCTTAATGCAATCAGAAGTCAAAAATCTTTGGGTATTCATTTTAACAACAAATAACACATTCATCCCTATGTCCAGCCTTCACAAGAGAAAGAGAACATCTATGTCTCTATTCAATCAGGTTTTCTAGAGGACAACATGGAAATATATGATGAGTCTGACAGTGTAGATGATCATGAGGAAGAGAAGGAGTTTCTTTCCCAAAAGGTCCCAAACTTAGCCAAGTGGAGGAAGAAGCAGTCCTGGATCAAGATTATTTTCCAAATCATCACATTCAGGTATTATTTCAAGATCCCTTTGTTGATTTATTAGAGACATATAAAGGAGGGATATGCCATGACAAGAGTAGTTTGATGCAGAATTTCAAGAACATTTTAGGCTCTACTGTTCAAACACTAGTAAGGTGGGAGTGTCCTTTTGATGTTTTCACCATAATCAAAGAGCTGAAACAAAATCACTCATGGAATCATCTACTTGACTGGTTATATTGGAAAAGGGAGTTCACCAAATGAATGTATATATTGTATAAGTTATATTAGGATAGATAGGCAAGCGAATAAGCTCAACACTATGAGCATCTTTCTACCTTTAGTTTTATATTGTTTTGAGAAAAAAGAGAGAAAAAGTAAAAAACGAAGAAAAAATGAAAAAGAGGGCAAAGGAAAAGAAGAGGTACAATGCCATACCCAAAAAATAGTAATGTTGAAAGAGTGCAAGCCCAAATGCCACTACTTGTTAAAAAGAACGTCTTGTTCAGTCATCTAACCTAATCATGGCTAAACATGTTTTAAATTTATGCTGATATGTTAATGAAAGAGAGCTTGTCAAAACATCTAAACCTGACTTGTCAGTAGCAATAGATTAGGAATAAAATATTTTTGGTTCCACATGCTCAAATCTGAACCAAAGAAGAGAGAGAGGGATGAATAAAAAATTCCAAATCACAACCCTCATGTTTTCACTTTTACTTTTTGCAAAATAATGACTGTGTGTAGCTTTTCCAAATGCCACAGCACATGACAAATCAAATATCTTAAACATGGTTTGATCATGCTTTCAATTTCATGTCAGTAGGATAGAGAATATTTTTTTTCAAACGACTTAATCTTGACAAATGAATAGACTAGGTAGAGAATAAAGAGAGTTCATTAGCCTAATCTGAACTCTTGGGAGTAATAAGGCTAGAAATAGATAGTTGTTTTTCTGCTTTCAAAAGAAAAGAATGTCAAGGGTTCGCCAGTCGAAATTCACCCAAGCGAAGAAAGAATGTTAGATAAAGTATGATGGGTAGGTAGAACTAAGGTTGAAGCTAACATGCCTTTCAGATGTTGAGATCACAACTTCAAGATAAACATCAGCAAATGAAAGAAGAAAAATCTTCCCAATGGATGAGGCACTAGTCTTCATAAACCTAGAAATCTGAAGTTCTGGACACCTCCTGAAAAGGAGCTTCCCTCTCCAAGTGGAGCCATTGTGAGTCATCAGTAATTATCACTATCCGTAGATGGCTAATTATTGATTCTAGATTTCTAAAAACAAAATTCCATGAACATTGTGAGTTTTAGAAATCTCACTACCTTCATTATCCTTAGAGAATTTTTTTACGATCCTACCATTTCTCCATTTCATGATAACCTTGTAACTCCTACAGACTCCAAACTTCTTGTGCCTCTCATTTCCATCCTTTTTCCTACCCATAATCTCATTACTATGTTTATCCCTTGCATATGACTCCATTGTCCATTTAGGGTTTGAGGGTTTTTTGTTGCTGTCATGACCTCCATTGTTAAATCATCAACAAGGCTTATATCTTGATGCTCTTACACCTTCCCATATACTTAATATACATTTATAAACACTTCCTATCACTCCTATCCCTCAAACTCATCATTTTTCTACAAAACCTAGCCTATTGCTACAATTTGACACTTTCCAAGACTATGCCTATGTTTTTTCCTTTTTGGACCCTTTCCCCTCACTAAATTATTGAAATTCCACTGTCCCCTACTCTCTAACATCTATCCCTATCCCCAAAAATTTCCCTAAGAATTTAGACAACCCTTAACTCCTTCATTCCCCTCCCTCTACAAGGCAGTCCCAAAATCCCATGTTTTGTCGACACCAAACCCTAATTTCCTCTTCCAACTAAGCTAGGGTTTGCAATGGAAAAGAGGCATAGGAGAAAAGGATCCACATGATACGTCATATCAGCAAGCATGAAGGCATACTAGCTCATAAACCTCATTCCTCCATCATTTTTGAAGAATCAAGCCATTTGTCACTCATAGGGCCAGTTTTGCTTCAAATTATGTTTTTGACCAAACAAAGATAAATTTGACAAAAGTGAGAGAGGGTTTTTTCCATCATAGGTCAAAGAAGAAAAAATTCCTTCAGTTTTTACACAGGTATCATGGTTTGGGAGCAATGTCAAAAATACAGGTGTCACGGGAGAATTTATGCTTTGCTAGAGTGACCTTGGGAAAATCCAGTTTTCTCATAGCTGGAGTGTGAAAATCACTTTCTTGATGGATCAAAGGACAACTAGACTTGAAGAGATTTCCAATTAGCTATCATGAGTGAAATTTGGAGTTAAGGAAGGCCTCGAAAAGTTGTCTACACCGGCACTCTACATTTCTGCACCATCACTCAACACTTTTTGACTAGTCTTGGGAAAAGCAACTTTTGAAAGGGTAAATAAACTAAAATTAGTGAAAAAATGGTGTATTTGGAAATTATTCAGGTTAAGCTTTCCACGAGCTATCACGGGGCCAAATATGACTTCGGGAAGGCCCCCAAAACGTGGCTGCAACAGGACCTATTTTCTGCCAAAGGTGGCGCTCTGCATATGGACATCACTGTGTGTTTTTGGCCAAGTGTTGGCGCTGCACTTAGAGACTGGAGTTGTGCTCACAAATTCCGGCACTGCCCAAATAGGGTTCTCCATAGTGCATTTTTGCACTGCGCTGCACATATAGAAGGTGTTGTCGCGCTTATAGCCCGACACTGCGCTAATGCAGAATTTCCTCCAAACATGCAACAAATTTTCCCAAAGGCTCAAGGACACCCTCAAATTTGCCTCCAAAGACCTACAAGGCCTAGTTCTTCAATGCATAATAAACCTCTGTTTTTGGCCTCCTTGAACAAATTAAATGTCATTTAAGGGAGAGTGAGTTAGGGTAGTTACACTTCATGTTCCAAATGAGCCTTCTTTGAAATTCAAGCCCTCAGCCACATCATCATATAAACTTGCCTTCCTCATCTCATCCTCCTCCCTCTACTCCTCTATCCCCTCCTCAAGCAAACCTCCATTCCACCCCTTCTCTTGATGCATCAAATGAAGAAGGAAGTGGTAATGAAGAACCAAATGAAGATAGGGGTAAAGATGACAATAAGCCAAACCCTAATGAGGTCGAGGGTGATAATAAGTTGAACCCACAAAGGGAAGATTACATGGAGACATAGGATAATGAAGATGAGGAAGAGGCAGATGATGAAGAACAGGCAAGGGACATGGAAATGGACAAAGGTGACAAATAGGGCAGCAGTTCAGATGACTAGGCATGCAGTGAAAGAAATGACACTCATGATGAAGAAAAGGACAACATAGCTACAAGTGAAACAGATGACAAAAATGTAGAAGGTAATGAGGCAAGAATGAGTGAAGAAGAGAACATTCATGAGATTCATGACAACATTCATGACAATCATGAAAATATTGAAGACAATGACCCCCACAGTGACCATGATGACGAGAAAAGTGAAGAAAAGGTTGAAGGAAATCATGACAGTCATAGTGACAGTGAAGGAAGTGGTGAGGGTGGTGATGATGTTGAGGACCAAGAGGGTAGTGATGAAACAAAGAATGTGATGACTTATGATTCTAATGATGAAAATGAAGATTTTAACGACAACGACAAGGATCATAGCCATGATAAAGACACCAATAAGACCAAACTCACTCCTTCTTTATCAACATACCATAGAGGGCCTAGGCTTGTGTTTTCTACCTCAAAAAGGCAAGGGACCATGCCCTACACCTCAGCTCCAGAGCTAGACAAAGGCAAATAAGGACCTTGATCTACAAAGAAATATGACCAAACATTATGCCCGGAGAAATCATTTTGCAAGGGCTAAATTGAAGAAAACCCTTACCAAGTTACAGATATTAAAAGAGGAAAAAGGTCAAAAAATCTTTGGTTTTTTAGCCCAAGCTTCTCTATAGGTCTCTCAAACCCCATGAGGGAGACATCCACCAATTTTGAAGAAATTTGGGCAAGTTTTTTTTTTTGAGATTTTGGATGCTTATTAGTGCAGCATCATTGGCGCTACACTTTTCCCTTAGGCTTCCTTAGAGGGAAAAATTTACATTTTTGGATTCCTCATGGCTATCACACTATGCTCACCAAAGTTTAGAGCAATTAGAGTAGTTTTGACCCCTCAAAAGGTCAAAACATACCTCATTTTTCACCATTGTGCCTCCTTTTTAGGCCTAGCGCTACGCTCAGAGAAGTATCGGAAAATTAAATTTTTGGAAAAATTACTGTGCTCACTCAGAAAATCAAAGGCATATCTGGAAAGTGGACTCAGCAAGCTTTCCAACGGGCCATCATGGAGTAAAATCCGACATCAGGAAGACCCCCAAAAATTGGCTGCAACAATACCTATTTTCTGCCTAAGGTGGCACTGCGCTAATGGACAACACTATGTGTTTTGGGCCAAAAAGTCAACAAAACACACAAATTGATGGAAAAATGATTTTTTAATGTTTTCTTGGACAAACCACTCCAAATTTGATTGAGGAGTTATGTTATGTTATTTTTCATTTATTAACTTAAATATTATGTGTCTTGGGCCTTGCATCACCTTCAAGCACATACATGACATTTATGATGAAATTAGGGTTTCTAGAAGCCTCTTATGGTTTCCACCTCCTCACTCGCTAAGATAAATAGAGAATGAGGATTCCATTGTAAAGTTTGGCATTTAATGAGCTTTGAGAGAAATACATGGTTTTTATGAGTTTGAAGAATAAATTGGTCTTGTGGAGTTTATGAATGCCTCGTTTTGATTGATGATGAAGGAGGGATAGCTTGTAGGATCCCTAACCTTGGTTGTTGGTGAAGTTATTCTCTCTTTTGTTATTTTTTTCTCATGTTTTCATTATGTTTCCATCCTTTTATGTTGTAGTAGAACATCATAGTATAGGTTAAGAAATGTTCTTTGAGGCACCTTAGTCCTTCCTGTTTCTATTGTCTTTGTGTTTTCCTCCGTTGGGTTTGTTTAAGGAATTATTAATTGCTCCTTAGACCTCCTTATGCTTTTTTATTCCATGAATGGTTCAATACAGTAGTTTCAAGTATAATTTATGGTTAGCCATGCCTATTTGATGCTAATTAAACTCTATTTTGGAATCTCCCTTTGAAGTATTACTTGTTAGGTTTAGCCAAAGAGGCCATGTTTTGATCATGCCCTTTATCCATGCTTGAGAATTTGCCTTAAAGTTATTTGTAGCTTGATCATTGATGTTTAGGTGTTCCCTCTTCATTGATTAAAGTTATTTGTTAACTGGAATGTTTTCTAAATCTTGAAGGTGGAATCACTAAAAGTTAGATAAGTTTCTTGCTTTCTATGGTTCACTGAATTTTTCATCTTGAATGCTTGTTTTATTAAAGTGTAATCTAAGAGCTATTGGTTTTCCCTGCCTTATGATTATGTTCTTATGTTGATCACGTATTTGAGACATCTTGTTTAAAATATATTTGTTTAAGGATTCTTCACTGCCCTTGGACACCTACTTTGTTCACCAACTTATTTTTCATTCCACTTCACACATACCTTAAGAATCCATATGACCAAGCTATATTTTCCCTGTTATGCATCCTATTTCATTATTGAGACATCCATGACTTTCATAGACTCCATAGCCCAATGATTTGTAGACCTCTCACTCCACCTATATCTACTTGACCATCTTACCCAACCCAACAAACAACAAACCCTACGCTTAACAACTAGCCTAAAATTAAAACCCTAAAAGAAAAAAGTTCACATCCTTTGCATACAATAGAGAAAGCCCTCTCTGAGTCCAGGAAGGCTAGGTCCTAGGACTCCAAAGACTGGTCTCTTGTTACCCTATGCATTTGGTCTACCAATCTACTAAATTGCGTGACCCTAACATCGTTGAGGGTGCCAAGTACAAGAGGAACATGGAGTTCATGTGTATAATGGCCGTGAGGCCTATGCATGTAGCAATAGGTGTATCTTGTGGGCCATCACTTCAAATTACCATTTCGTATATAGAAAGAAATTTTAAATGCACCTAACACCTCAATTTATAATTAAATAAAAAATGGAATCACTGGGACACCAGAAATACAATAAGATGCGAATTGACATGGTCAATTATCATCTTTGTCATCATCATAATATGAAAATCAGGAAGACAATAAAAGGGTCCCTTCACATGATCGGTTTGCCACTGTCACAACTTATAACCTGGAAAAATCAATGACAATGGCTCTAGGTATGTATTTTCATTGTCACTTGTGTTTTTTCTATTTTTTGTGGGTCATATATCATTTCAATTCATTTTATCTCTAAATTAATTTATATAGTTTTTGTGGGTCTAATGGTTAAAATCATGTGTTTCACTTTAAAAGGTTACAGATTCAAAATCGGAGAGGTAGAATATGTATGCCTTAGTAGTCTTAGCAGTCAAATAACTGCCCTTTGTGCCACAAACAAAGAAGTCTCAAACATCATGGAGAGGTAGAGTATGTATGCCTTGGTAAAATTAGCAGTCAAATAAGTGCCCTTTGTCCCACAAACAAAGAAGTCTCATACATCAATTTGGTGTCTGAATTGACTATAACCTTAAAATTGGATAATAATGATAATCATTAACGCTATCTCACAACAAAAAGTGCTTTATTTATAGTGCAATCTAATCATAATCATTAATTCTATCTCACAACGAAAAGTGTTTTAGTTACACTGCAATCTAATCAGACATTATCTCATGCTACTAATGCTATCTCACAGGGAAAAGTGTTTTAGTTACACTGCAATCTAATCGGACATTATCCCAGGCTACTAGTCCTCTTTGCTTTTTTCTTTAAATACATTGCAATTCATTCCAAAATTTGTGCATAAATTACATAGATACACCTTCTCCCAGATCTCTTTTCCTTAATCCTGGATCTCTTTTCCTTAATTACATTACAATTGACATGTATATTTGTGCATAAGCTACAGAGACATGCCTTAATATTTCAAACTTCGAGGACGTTGTTGCTATTTCATGATAACATTTCATGATTTCAAATTGATTAACCAACTCCACGTAACAAAATTTAATAAATATTTGAGTAAAAAATGTAATCAGTATACAATAAGAAGATTGTAACTAAGAAAATGGACAAAGAACGGGTTTTTGAAGGGGGGCCCTATTTCTATCAGAATGCGGGTCTTTTCTTGCGCCACTGGGAAGAATGTTACAACCCAGGTAAGGAGTAGTCTTTCTCTGCCCCAGTATGGGTGCAACTGTTTGCTTTACCCATGGACTTCTGGGATCCAGAAATCTTAGAAGGCGTAGGGAACTCGCTTGGAAGGTTTGTAAAGATTGCCATACTTCCTTTGCAAGGATTTTTGTATATATGGATATATCTGAACCTCTTCCAGAATCAATTGAACTAGAATGTGCAGGGGAAATCTGGCAGCGACTACTGGATTACGAACATATTCCTTTTCGGTGCCGGAGATGTCATGAATATGGGCACCTATACGAAACTTGCCCTTTTAATGAGGCGGATGTGGCTCCAAAACAGACAATGACACAGACAGAATAAACTAAGGAGGAAGGATTATGGACAGTTACAAATAAAAAATGACAGGGACGGGCCTAGGGCAGTCCTCCGGTGCAGGAGCGGACTCCTAGACAAACTAAAAATCGGTATGAGATATTACAAGAACAAGACCAGGAGGACAAAGATATGGATGCACCGACTGAGGAAATTCGCCCTCCCCTGCACTCCACAACGACAACGGCTAAAAGGAAAGCCCCTTTAGAAATCTCGAATCAAGGGGAACAACAAGATAACTGAGAACAGGCTGAGATGGAAATAGACACTTTGAAGGATGATCTCACCAAAGAAGAATTACTTATGAAACAATTATTGCAAGAATGGAAAAACCTAGATGATAGATTCATACCTGAAGATCAAAAAGAACTATACAAAGAGACATTTGAGCGGTATCTTACAATTCAAGCACGTAGAGAGGTGAAAGCAGCAAATCAGCAGTTATCTCAGCAATCAGTAGAAGTAACTAATTTTACATTATCATAGCAAGGGAAAAAGACAAGCCAAGAACTTCATCAGAAGACTAAAACTGGAAAGAAACGAGGGCGTAAAACCTTACAAGAATCAATTCAATTGGTGGGGGAAAGGTTGGTTAACTCTGGACACATCGTGCTAATCTCTACAATGTTCCAGAGAATAAACAAACCATCCTAATGATTATAATCTCCTGGAATATCAGAGCCCTTAACAGTAAAGGAAAACAGAGACATCTACAGGATCGGATCATAAAGGAAAAATCCCACATACTACTCCTTCAGGAAACTAAATTATCCAGGGAAAGATTAATGCAAATTGCTGATAGATTGAAACCCTGTTATGAAGTTATGGTTATTGATGCTAATGGTACTGCAGTGGGTACTGCAATATTATGGAACCCCTAAGAGTTGGAGGCTAATGGATTGTTTGGATTGCCTAGAATTATAACTGGTAGGTTTAGGAAGGTAGGTACTAAGGAGTGGTTCCCTATTTCTTTAGTGTATGGCCCTACCATTCTAGGAGATAAGCAAGATTTCTTTAGAGACTTTAGAAATCGTAAATTTATTAATCCTGACAAATATTGGATAGCAAGTGGAGATTATAATATGGTTAGAAAGCTTAGATGAAAGAAAAGGTGGTACAGGTAGATATCTTCAGGAGATGCAGAATTTTACTGACCTCATAACGGATACGAAACTGGTGGATGTTCAGACTACTAATGGAAAATTCAGTTGGAATAATCGAAGAGGGGGAGTACACCAAATAGCATCTCGTCTTGACCGTTTTTCAATGTCTGAAGATTTTATGAGTTTGGATATCTTCTATGAAGCATCTATTGTGCCCTTCCTTGGCTCGGATCACTGGCCCATTCGTCTGGAGGTGGATGTGAAAAAGCAACAGATGAAACAACCTTTTCGTTTTGAAGGATTTTGGCTTCGTGACACCTCCTTCATACAAAAATTTCGTGGTTGGTGGGAGGAGAGTAGACTGATAGGAAGAAATCGCATGCACACATTCCAATTGAATTTAAAATAATTAAAGCAAAAAATAAAAAAATGGAACAAAACAAAATTTGGCAATATTCATAAAGAGAAGCACAAACTTGAAGGACATATGCACTAAATTCAACAACAAATGGTTCTAACAGGACAGACAGATGACATTATTAAAGAAGAGGGGCGGATCCTCAGTCAAAACGAGGAATGGAGAGCCCAAGAGGAAATGTTATGGAAACAGAAATCCCAGATCAAGTGGCTTCAGGAAGGAGAAAAAAATACTAGCTTTTTCCACAAAGCTATGATTTAGCATAGGCAACATAATCGGATATTTTCTCTGAAAAAGGCAGAAGAAAATCGGGTGGTCGAGCATGAAGATATGGAAAACGAACTTGTTAACCATTTCTCAGGTATTCTTTCGGAACCTAATCAGAATAGGATTGCTGCTATTGCTCGGTTAACATAAGTCATTCCTCAGTTGGTAACTAGAGACCAAAAATTAGCGCTCCTCCAGGAAATTACTATGATAGAGGTAGAAGATATTATTAAGGTAATGCCAAGAAATAAGGCGCCAAGACCCGATGGCTTTATTGTATAATTTTATCAAGTTTCCTTGCACTTCTTGGGTAAGGAGATTGTCGATATAGCTGAGGAATCCCACCACCTTCGTCAGGTATTCCCAGGTTTAAACCCAACCTTCCTCATGTTGATTCCTAAAATGGATAAATGCGTCACCCCTTCTATTTTCCACCTAATTTCATTATGTAACATTATTTATAAAATTCTGTCCACAATTATTTGAATTGTTTGAAACCCATTTTGCCAACTCTTATCTCACCTGAACAAACTGGGTTTGTAAAAGGCATACAAATTCTAGATGGTATATCACTGCTCAAGAGGCTATTCATTCTCTCTGGAAACTCAAAGCTAAAGGCATGATGATTAAGCTAGACCTGGAAAAAGCATATGATAGCCTTAATTAGAATTATCTTAGGCAAATCTTACTGTC
The DNA here is from genome assembly GCA_034641835.2 of Pinus albicaulis. Classification (NCBI taxonomy): domain Eukaryota; kingdom Viridiplantae; phylum Streptophyta; class Pinopsida; order Pinales; family Pinaceae; genus Pinus; species Pinus albicaulis. The sequence goes on along the minus strand of CM076578.1, from coordinate 759,005,318 downwards.
TTCTGGCTTTGATGACCGGTGGTTTCAGTGGGTGATGTCAACAATCACCTCTGCACACTTCTCTATTTTATTAAATGGCTCTCATTCAAGGTCCTTTACAGCTTCTAGAGCTCTTCGACAGGGTGATCCCCTATCACCTTTCCTTTTCATCTTAGCAGCTGAGGGATTGGGCAAACTTATCAAACAAAAAGTTCAGAGTAGAGTGGTTAAAGGTCTCAACTTATGGGGTCCTCAACTAACGTTGTTGCATCAACAATTTTTTGATGACATTATTCTTTTTTGTCAAGCTACCCTCAGAGAATGTAAAGTGATTTTGGAAATTTTAAAAATCTTTATGCTAGCTTCAGGAATGCAGATTAACAAAGGTAAATCAAATGTTTTATTTTTTAATACGGCCCCTCAATCTAAACGTTTTCTCACTATAACTCTTGGTTTTACTATGGGAGTATTCCCATCCAAATATCTTGGGATGCCTTTGTCTGAAAATGTTGTCAGATCTAGTAGTTGGAAAGCTCTTATAAATAGAATTCAGAAATGTATGTTCAACTGGTCCTTTAGAGCCTTAAACTTACCTAGTCGAGTTATCCTTCTTAGATCTGTCCTTCAAGCCCTAGCTATTTATCAATTGTCGGGTATGGCTTGCCCAAAAAAAACCTGTGATGATTTAGTCAGTATGTTTAAAATTTTTTTATGGCAAGGTGCCCAGGAAAAGAGAAAATGGGCTCCTCTATCCTAGGATAAGTTTACCTTACCTAAACCTAAAGGGGGGCTTGGCCTTCGGGATCCATATATTCTTAATCAGGTCATGGGGGCTAAGTTATGGTGGAGGTGGCTACAAGGAGGAGTAGCGTTATGGCAGACCATCTGGGCAAGGAAATACCATATGCCTCAAATGGTTAAAGAGCATCTTAACTGCCTTAATATTCAAAAAGGTTCAGGGATATGGAACCTAGCATCTGCCAATAGACATTTGATAAGGGTCCACAGTTTCTGGGAGGTCAGAGATCGTAATTACGCAGGATTTTGGGAGGGCTCATGGAAGCAACGGGAGAAGCTGTTTACCAGATTAGATTTGGCGGAAATTTTCCTGTTTACATGACACCCTCGAATTAAGGAAGTTCAACACTATTTGGATGACCATAATGAATTATTCTGAAGGAAATGGAAACAAAAGTGTCAATGGAACCAGGCTCCAGAAACACAGCAGTGGGAAAATTTTGCAAAAGAACTCCAGACTAGGAAGATCCATATACAGGAGGGTACCGATATTCTGCGATGGGGTTACAGGCTGAGGAGTATGTTCTCAATTCAGGAAGCCTATCAAATGCAAGCACAACAACTTGACCTTCTGGCTAGTCGATTGTGGAAGAAGATTTGGTCCACGAAGAACTGGCTGAAAATAGAGCACTTCTTATGGTTGGTGGGGCATGGGAAAATCCTCACATGGGACCAACTCCAGAAAAGGGGAATGAATGGGCCGTCTAAGTGTGTAATGTGTGAAGCATGTGCAGAAATAATGGAACATATATTAAATAATTGTCTAGTGGTGGATTAGATGTGGCTAAACCTTCACAGATTATTCCAACAAACTAATCGAAATAATAATAGTTTGAGCCAAAAAATTGAAAACTGGAGAAAAGGTGGATACAAAAGCCTTGTGGTGAACAGAGCATGGTTGCTTGTAGTAGTATTTCTACTCTGGTCACAATGGAAAGAAATAAATAGAAGGATATTTCAATATTGCAAACTTAATATTGAAGATATCTGGAACATCACTAAACAAGGAATTCATGAAACAATTCTGGTTGAAAAATGGGATCATGAAGATTGGGTGGTTCAAGGAAAGGAAGGTAGAATTCTTCAACAATTAAATTTGAAATAAGAAATGGTTGCACCTACCTCATGGAAAAAAGTGTCGTTACCTTATCACGTAAGAAATACTTTTGATAGACCACAATCAGGCTTTCTAAAAGTGAATTATGATGGAGCGTCCAAAGGGAATTCTGGACAGGCAGGTGTTGGAGGATTATTCCGCGACTGTACAGGGACAAATCTTAGGATTTATGCTATTGACTTAGGGTACTCTACAAATAACGAAGAATAACTAGCAGCGGTGAAACTCGGACTAGTAATTGCTAAGCGAGAGCACTATAATAGGCTGGAAATTGAAGGTGATTCTGCAATGACTACTGGTATTATTAAAAAACTCCTTCAAGGAATGAACTGGGAATCGATCACTAAGAGCTGGTGAAAAACAATTTTGATATAGGAAATTCAACAACAACTCAAGAAAATCGATTATGTCATACCTGTGCATGTGAGACAGCAAGGAAACAAGGCGATTGATTATCTTGCGAACTGGGCTTGCCGAAATGTCGACAGTCATTTGGATTGACCATGGCAATAGGAGATAGTGCAGTCAACGCCTGATCTCCAGAATATCCTAATAGATGATTTTAAATTAGGCACTCAGGGTAATAGTACTCCCCGATCGGGGTGCGAAATACTTAGAACCAAGCACAAAATACTTAGAACCAAGCCTAACAATGGAGCTAAGCTCGACTGTGTTGATGCAGGTGGTGTACGTCTAAGTGGTGGTGGTTACGTGGGTAGTGTATGCCTACCACGTGGTGGCTGCATGCAACTGCCGAGAGGTGTTGGTCGAAGGGATGTCTGACACCCACCATCATAAATGAACCGCACTTACTGGAGCCTCCAGATGGATCGGCCAACTAGGTTGTGAGTCAAGTTTTGGAAAAAATGCCGTTAGTGCGGGGTTAAGGCAAGTAAGGTTGTTTTCCGTTTCATTGTTTTTTGTTTTGCTCTGAATTTGGCTCTCGAGGTTGATAGTGCATGTAGTGGTTCTAGCCGGAAGAGTTTCAGGGTGATGGAGAAAGCTCTGTAGTGGTATGTATCTCCGTTTTTAACCTTTCAACTCTCGACTCTGTTCTCTTCTCGTCTGCAGATTTTTCTCATGGTTTTCTTAGAAGATTTGTGGGAATGGCGGTATGGTCGTTTCTGGTTTGAATTCATGCAGCAGATTCACGAAGTTGGTTGCAGCATCCATTTTCTTCACTTAGTTTTTGCTCTGTCTTGCATTTTTATGCCTGCTAGTCTATTTATGTCTTTGTTCTTCTTCCCTGACCCTGGCATCTTTCGAATTATGGGCTATGTTTTATGCCCTTTGGCGGGCTTGCTGCATTACAGTATTGTGTTTCTTAGTCATTGTTATGTCACCATATGTGTGTTGGGAGTTCGAGGTATTGTCGTTCTGAGCCTAGTTTACTTTTGGGGTCTATCGACCATTTGCATGCAAACTGTTAGGGTCTGCTGTGGTTCGGCTACCTGCATTTTCTCTATTGATTTTCAGGATTACTGTACCTTGGTTTCGGTGTTGAGATTTAGGGGTAATGGACGCTTTGTTAACTTTCTCCTCTTTCAGTATTTGAATTGGGCAATGGCTTTTCACCACGCTCTCTTCCGGGGCCCCTGTGGAACCTGCATGCAAATTCTCGTGGGTAGTTCTGGTTCCTTTTATTGTCCTAAATCTGTATTTGGGATTTGAATTGGCCTTTTACCGTTCTAGGTTTCCTACTGCGTTATGATAGGGTTTCTAATCAACGGCCTGCTCTTCAGCCTTTTCTGGACCCGTTCAGATGTTCTTGTGTCCGTTCTGGTTGTTTACCTCTTACCTTCTTTTCGGTCACTAACCTGGGAAATGGTGTTGTTCTTTGTGTCCTGCCTTATATGCTATCTACGAAGCTAACTTGTATTGTTGTATGGCTAGAAGTTTTAACAGATTTTTTAGGTTTTTTTAAAATGGTTAAACGAGGCAGAAAGCTTACTGGGGGAAAAGGCAAGCAACCCTCTCCTGAAACACACTAGAAAAGGGGAAGGATGTCGGTTCAGCAACACCTTGAGCCACTGGTTCAAACCTTCATGACTGACATCCCCAATTCAATTCGTGGGCGCATTTATGGATGGGAATCTAAGATTATTGATAACATAGATTTGGAGGATGACATGGCTTTAGAGGATATGAAGGCTATGATTCCAGACCCTGGGCACACCCGGGGACGAACTTCTCTGTTTCAACAATCTGTTCGAACCTATTGGTTAATTAAATGCCTGTTAGCCAAAGTTGTTATGTCTATAGCAGAAAAAAAGTTGGAATCGACCCTGGCTGATATCAATAGGAATATTCAGGAAATTAATTTACGTTAGTTGCATCAGTATGCGAGGCTTGGAAGACTAGAGGAGGAAATTAAGGCAATGAAATAGGTTTCAGTAGAACTACCAGGAGCTTCAGCCAAAGCTCCAACGCCTGTTGAATTTGAGGAGGATTAAGAATTTATTGCTCTTATGCTGCATCCTTTTGTTTAAGGTTCTTATGTTGCTTCCTTTTTGTATATGATATGGTCTCTAGACTTGGATATCCAGTATAGACAGATTTGGTATAGGTTTTTAAGACTTTTTATGTTTTGGTTGACTTATTTTGAATTCCGATGGCCAAAATACATGGTTTCCTGGGGGCAGGTTGAGGTCTAGTTTTGTATCTTTTGCCCGATTTTATTAATAGAAAATAGAAGGTACCACCTAAGCTTAAAAAAAAAAAACACTGCTACTAAGCATATTCAAAATAAATAAATATAAATAGTATTAAAAAATATTAAAAATAAATATTAAGAATTTGGTTTGTGTGATCCATAAAATGTGTAAAAAACAAAATTTGTCAACGTGTTTCAAACCAATAAGTTTGATTTATCATCAAGACACTCACTAATCACTAATGAATCACACTAGTTGATTCTAAAAGAACTGACAAAATTTGCTTAGATGTGATTTTCACTGAAATAAAATTAATTTTTTATTATTAAATTAAAAAAAAAAAAAAAAAAACTTTTTTAATCAAATAAACTAAGCTGTAAAACCAAAAATTAAATACAATATTTTGCGACTGTCCAAGTGTCCTAACATACCCACATTTCTTTTGTAGATACTATAAGATCTCTTCCTACAATCAAAACACCATATCAAAAATTTCTTTTAAATCTTTATATATATATTTTGAATCCAACTATCTCTGCTCGAAAAATAAGAAAAAGACAACCAACTATCTCTGCTCTAAAAATAAGAAAAAGACAACAAACTATTGAAACCCTTCAAAAATAAATTTCTTAAATAATATTTATCTTTTGTATAAAATATTTTAAGTAAAATAATTATATATTTATTTAATATATAAATCATTAATTTAAAAAATGTGTTTTCTTATCAAATAATTTAACATTCATAAATTATAATTATATATAAAAGTATGATTTTTTTTCCAATTGTTCTTATTTTTAATGTTAAGTGGTAGGAATAATTATAATTGTGAAAGAATAATAAAATATTTACTTTAAATTATTTTAATTATATAATTTTTTTATATAATTAAAATATTTTAGTAATTTTTTTTTTATAAAAATAAATTTTATATATATATCAAATTTTGTTTATAATTCTAACTATCCAATTTTAAGGAAAATGAGAAAGAATGTCAATTCTAATCAGAATGATTTACACTTAATTTATAACTGCTTGAATTCTAATGAAAATGAGAAAGAATGTCAATCCTAATAATAATAGCACATTTAATTACGTCGTAAGACGTTCTTATTTGAAAACAACTTTCCTAAGTGCCACTGTGTCAATGTATGAGTCATTGGATCAAATGTTAGACGATTGAAATGTTTTAGGCCATTAGATTCACAAGTTAAAGTTTTATATATGTTTTTTATAATGTTAGTTTTTTTTTTAAATAAGTTATTGAATTTAGGTTTTGGTAACTTTGTCAAATTACACAAAAGTAAAAATAAAAGTAAATTAAATGAAAATATTGACATATTGTAATGAACATTTTAACTAGGTCAAATAAAAAATAAAAATAATACTAAAATATAAAAACAACCCATGGTATTGACTCATGGTATGCATGTGGAATGTGGTTTATGTAAAGGGGGAAATTAAGATGGCCTAACTTTGGATCTACCAAGAGCCAAGAGGGATCAAATGTCTTGATATGCAAACCTCATTGATTCCTCTCATCAATAATATAGATCTAAATTAATTATTTAATAAAATTATTTACTAAACTATAAAGACAGCCCATGGTATTGACTCATGGTATTCATGTGGAATGTGGTTTATCTAAAGGGGGGAATTAAGATGGCCTAACTATAGATCTACCAAGAGCCAAGAGGGATCAAATGTCTTGATATTCAAACCTCATTGATCCCCCTCATCAATAATATAGATCTAAACTAATTATTTAATAAAGCTATACATACATACTCTTTCTTCAGTTCAAAAAAAAAACTATGTAAATATCTTTAATTACCTAATTTTAGCTTTTAAAAATTTTCATATTATATGATGTCAAACTTACCCAACTTTTTATTATGAAATTTTAAGCAATGTTTCTCACTACATAATTTTAGCTTTTATAATTTTATTTTATTTTTCAATTCCAAACAAAACTTACAAAAGAAAAAACCCACTCAGTCCTTATTGTAGATTATATTTTTACAAAATTGACGCTATGTGATTAACAATAGAGTAAGTTGAACCCCCACCCATGCTGGAGAGATCACACTGTAAAATCAAATGTTCCTCTGGTTTTTTTAAGGGGTTCATAAATAAAACAGACAACAAGAAAGTCAATATTGTGGTATAATAACTGATTTTTAAATAATTGGGACAAACAAAACATCACATTAGCTCACATAATATATATAATGCTATAAGGATCTAAGATGATAACAAAGTTTTGAATCATCATAACTAGGTGAAAACCAAAACTAAGTTGTAGCCACAAGAAAAAAATCACAACAACTCACAGAATATATCCAAGTTTGCAATGAACTCCATACATTGTGATGGACCTCATGGGAATTCTAGTGCACATATAACACCACCCTAATAATTCTATACTCTTGATCAATTTAGAATAACCTAGGATGTTTAAAATATTTTAATAAGATAAACAAAAGAGACAACAAGAAAGTCAATATTGTGGAATAATAACTTATTTTTGAATCATTGTGAGAAACAAAACATCACATTAACTCGCATAATATATATAATGCTATAAGGATCTAAGATTATAACAAAGTTTTGAATCATGATAACTAGGTGAAAACCAAAACTAAGTTGTAGCCACAAGAAAAAAATCACAACAACTCACAGAATATATCAAAGGTTGCAATGAACCCCATACATTGTGATGGACCTCATAGGAATTTTAGTGCACATATAACACCACCCTAATAATTCTATACTCTTTATCAATTTAGAATAACCTAGGGTGTGTAAGATATTTTAATAACATAAACAAAACAGACAACAATAAAGTCAATATTGCACATTTCTGTTTAATATTTATCTTTTATGAAAAAAAAATTAATAAATTTTAGTTGAATTGTATTTTATTTTTTGATATTATATACTTCTCCTATAATTTTTTTTTAAGGACATTGAATCTCATTTGAATACTAAAGCACATTTAAAAATCAAATTTAAACAATGTAGATTTTCAATTTCACCATAAAAAAATAAAATAAAATGTTAGACACCATTTCTTTTAGGACAGTCGCTAACTAACAAATTAAAACTTTTCTAAATCATTTCTTTTACGGAAAAGATGATTCAAAATGAAAGATAATCTATCATCTTAAATGATGAATAATATTTGAATTTTATAATAGATTTGGTCTAACAAAATTATCGGGGGAAACAAAGAATCAACCCTAAATTCAAAACAGTGGAAAATAATTTATTAACATATAGCGATGTACTTTTGTGCTTTTTCTTTTCAAAGCAATGTGATTATGCGAATACCACCATATTAAATAACAAAATAACTGATTTTCTGTGCTTTTGTGCTTTTTCCGCTCAGATCGATACAAATACCATCCTGCTAAATAACTGCATTTCTGTATGAGAAAAAAAAAGAATTTCTAACTTTCCGTTGATTGCCGATCAAGAAAATCACAGAAAAGCCTTGAATGGCGGGGATGATGACAAACCGCGCCTTATAAATTCACCATTGACCACCCCTCATACCATTCAACTTCAACGTTTAGTGAAAAAAAAATCAATGTCTCACAGATCAGAAGCCATGGATGAGAGAGTGCTGCAAATAATTGTGAAGCATATTCCAGAAGCAGAGATCATAGAATCAGGAGACGGCGCCTACAAGATTCGTCTGCCCTATTGCTTCAACGAAATGGCTGCATATAGAGAGCTGAGAAGAGCTCTGAAAGAGTCTGCAGCCAAGCCCATGTGCTCAACGTGCCGTTCAGAGAATACAAAGGTTTAGATATTTTGACAACAGCTCCTCCAAGGCCTTGCAGGCCAGGTATAAATGCCTAGCCTGCAACCATCTCTTCACTCTTGGAGGAAAACAGTACTGCAAAGATCCCCATGCAGCAGCTAACGGTCAAGACCATCAAAAGAAGAAAATTCAACTTCAAAGATCATGATCAACACAGTCTGGTTTCAAGAAAGAAGATCAAATGGAAGGAGGATGATTGCAGCAGCAGCAGCAACAACGACTGCTCGGCGCAAAATGTGGAAACAGTGAACCTAGTTGATTTCACAGATTATTTCAACCAGGATGCACAGGATTTTGTTCAAACACAATTGGAATTATCGCAGAAGACATACTGGGGCCAAAAATACTACGCTGGTGATAATGAGGGGGAGATGATATCTTCTGGATTGAGTAAACTTGTGCCTCTACAATGTCTGAAACAAAAGGAAGGCGAACATCAAGATGAGCAGAATTCTTTTGAATTGCAGTTATGGTTTTAGCCAATTAATAGAAATTATTGATTCGGGTTTTGAAGGATCTCAATTCTAACTGAGATGTATATATACTTTTGTGATGAAAATTATAGTTTCATTCACTTGGTGCAAAGCGACCATATAAATAATAAACCGTCTTATTCAGATTCTTCTCATCGTTCCTTTGATTATTCTATCATAGAAAGTGCTGGCCAGGATTGACTGTTGATTTTGGTTTTTGTTTGCTTCAGAATCAATAGCATTCATAAATGTAATGACTCTAATTCTTGCATCTGAATTCCTTGCATATGAATTCCTTATGCTTTATGTTCGGCCATTTTTATGTTATTATACATGTCAGGAATATTTTGAAATTTGAGAAACAGAGGGAGGTGAAACAATTGGGTTTGCAAAAATATTCATGAAACCTGATCAAATTAACTTCAACTCTTATATTTTATTCATGAATTACTTCAAAAAATTTACCCATGAAAATGTACAACTGATTTTCTGTACATGGAGGTGGAGAAGAGAACAGCCTATACAGTACATCAACCAATTGCTCACACTTAACCGTCACAACACTTTCATTTAGTGGTAAACAATTTGCTACGCCAATGGCATCGCGGCATGCCTTAAAAATCTCTGAAAGATTTTAGAGACTAGGTGTTGATGGTATCAACTTCTCCTGCCAACTATTTCAAAACTATCTTATTGCATCTCACTCTACCTTTCTCGACATAATCTAGAAAATGCAAACAGAAATTGGCCACTTTATTTTTTGATATTCTTTGCCCTTAATATCATAACTGTTGTAGCTCCTAGAGACAATCTTGAGTTGCAAAATACCAGTGCCTAGGAAATCTTAAAATCGGAGGTTAAATATGGACAATTGTATAAATGCCTCTGATAGAAAATGGTTTTGGTGATTCAAGAATGGAGGAGACCATTTGAGCCTCATTCATGTGAATTCCCTATACTGTGAGAGGGCTCGGGAGGCTTTGAGGCTAGATAGATTTTAAGTGGGCCAAGTATAAAACAATGAGAAGAAAATTTAAAAATATGCAGAGGCGTTGAGAAAGAACGGAGAAGGAACCCACAAGAGACGGGCTTAAGAGGATTAAGAATTTGTCCCTTGTGAACTCAGAGGAAATGGATATGAATGAGATATGGACAACAACAGAGTTTCGTGGAGTGTGAATTAAGGGAGTGCAGCAAGGTTAATACATGAGCATTAACACTTGAGAGTTATACAAACACGAATTCATGAATAAGATTGCAGACTACCAACAGCTACATTACACGAACCATCAAAGCAGCATAGCATGAAAGATGATTACACATAAAAAGGAGATTACTGATAACATAAGGAAACACATACATACTACTCATTGCTCCATCTGGATTCCAAATAACAGCTCTGTATCATATTAAGTTCAAACAACTCTCCCAAATATGTCTCATAGCACAGGGAGCACAATCATACAAAACTACAACAAATTTCTTCAAAATTCCAGAACCCTTCTTTTATCTTAGAAGTCACTACATATAGAGTTCTCGTTGAGCGTTTACGATCGAATATTCTGTCATGATCGACCCACCCAGGTGAAACCAAAATATCCTAACAAACTATCAGAGCATGCATCAAACAATCACTCCTGCAATAGAAAAATCAAAACATAATTGGGTAAAATCAAGATTTTACCTGCAAAACGTCACTATCTAATGAGTAAAAAGAAAAAAAACAGTTTGCCAAGGAGGCCCAATTCTAGAATCTTCAAAGGAGTGGCAAGAAGTGGCTTAGAACAGGTGAGTGGTCCGATCTTCATCATATGATTCCACCTGCTATTTGAAAAACTCCACTCTTTTGATTCTCATGATTTCCACTTCCCATTGTGGAATAGCCAGTTGTGTTGTGCGTGCTGAAATCTTTAGCAGGCAGTATCTTGTGCAAACTCAATAAACCACACTGCAAGTTCCACCCAAAATCCCATGATGTGTTTTAAATTGCAAACCGTACCCGGATTTCGGAGGGGGCATGAATGACGGAAGAAAAAATGAATTTAGCGGGACTTTTTATCACCGAAATGGGCAAAAGAGAGGCCACATGAAGGTTATTGATGACGTGGCAAGGTGGTGGGACCCGTGCCCACAAATCGCAGATCACAAAGTTTATGTGCATGTAGCGAAAGGTAAACGTTAAAGAGTGCGATGCACAAAGTACGGGGAACATGACGTGGCACAGACTGTTGTGGGACCGCGCCCGCAGATCGCAAGTCGCAAGTTTTATGTGGGAGCAGGCGAAGGTTAAACATTAAAACCTGCAAAGTGCGACATGCGGGGGCAGGGAAGGTGACATGGAAGATGGAGGTGGAGCCCCGCATCGCAATTTAAATAGAATACTTTGCGGGTGCTTAAAAGGTGAGTTACAAACTCTGCAAAGCGCAAAAAGCTATAATCGCCGACCTGCGAAGTTTATATTTAGTGATGTGTGATGGATGGTGGGTGAAAGGGTGACGTGTTAGGGAGAAATGGCCCTACTTTAAATGCAAGCGGGGAATCGAGAAGGCGGATGGTAAGTGAAAACAATGATATGCCGATGAAAAAGGTAAGGTAGAAAGATGAAGTGGAAAGGCGAAAAGGTAAGGTTTAACGATTTTTTAAGGGAAATGAAATAAAAGGAAGTGTTGTAGGTGAATGGGTCCCACTTCATTGCATATCGCGTTTTGGAAGGTTTGTAGGAGACAACAATTAAAGTATTTTGGGATTTGGCCAATGCGAAAATAAATTTGAGTGTGCGGTCATGAAATAAAAAGGGAATGACTTAGGGAAAAATAAAAAATAAAAAAAGGGATAAATGGTATTTAGAGTGTTGGAGGCCAGAATTAGGACAAATGAAGGGTAGGAAGGGGTAGATGGAATGAATGAGGGTAGTATGGATTTCTCTCACCGTCACACTTGCTCTAGGTGATGGTTGATCAGTGACACTTTCCTCTTTCATCTAAATTAAAAGGCACATAGATTCATTTGAAGCTCTTTGACAGTTAGGACTTCCCTTCCTTTCTCCTTCTCTGCTTTGTGTGCGGTCACAAGCTAACATTGGCTTCATCTGGGGACAACGTGCTCTTATCAGTGAATTGAGAGCCTGCCGACTTGAATGCATGTGCTTTATTGGGCTCATGGATTCGCAAATGCATACTGTAAGCCTGAATCGAAACTACAACTGAGCTATGCACTGCCACCTATCAAAACAGAAATCACTTCCACACCTTGAAAATCTTGAATGATGAAATCTGAACTATGTTGAAACTGGAAATATGCTCATATTACTGAGCTTATTGGCACTCCTACCTACAACTATTATGATAAAAAATTATCCCATCAAATAATAATCAGACTTCCAATGTAACCAGTCAATAAAATGAGCGTTTAACTAAAACTGGCATCCCATTCCTGTAGGTAGAGAAATGGGTATAAATGTGGCAACTTATCTCTTCCACTGAATTTCATAGCTCCATTGATGAACCTGGAAAATTCTTCCTTCCTGGATGGCTGCAATATACTACCCAAATGATCATGGTAAACATGCAACATGGGTTTTTCTTAAGGATTTGTAACAAGAAAACAAGCCTCATTTCAAACTGTTGCTTTTCTTGTGCATTGCCACTGATTGTCTTTAGGCAGCAAGGATGACTCTCGTTTCCTCTCCTTTTCCATTATAATCAACTTCTTTGTGTGATCTTCATCATTTCCTTTGTCATACAGAGGCTTACAGGGGAGCTACAAAATCTCAATCATCTTGGATAAAGGATCTCGATTAATAGCAATATATTGTGTTTACTCAAAATCCCATGAAGAATATAATGATGAAGAAATTTTATGAAGGTCTGCACACTCAAAAAGAATATTTGAGTGATCTTCAATCAACAAACCTAATTGGTCTTCTTTTGGAAAGCTTACTTGGTTTTCACTAGGCACACTTGATTGGTCTTCAATCTCTGAATACAACACTACCGGCTGAAGGTGCTCTTGTGGATCTAGACAATTAAGCTTTGTTTCCTTTATTTTCGGATCACTAGACTGTTTTTTATTTTTAGTGTTGTCCTGTGGGAAATGCTTCAACTCTTCCCCTTCTTTAGGGAGGGTAATTTCACCTCCCTCTTCCTCAGCATAGGCTATAAACTGGTTTTATACATTCGGTCCAAAAACCACCATAGTTTGTTCTTCTTGGAGATTGAAGGGCGTGGGCCCTTTTTCTGTAATGGCTTCTTCAAGCTGCTCTTTAGGAGGGTTGGGCGGTTTCAAGGGTATAGATGTGGGCTTCTTATCATTGGAAGGATTATCTCCTTGCTTTGTGGAAGTGGATGCAGTGGCATCATGAGGGGTTGACTCTTCTATCAACTTCTCCCCTATACTACCGGGACTAGGAGGGGTTTGTTCTCTTGACATCAAATCTTCATTTTGTTCCCTCGGGTTCTATTTCTAGAGGACCTGAGTTCATACTTCTTGTGGAGTTGAGCCTGCATGAAATCCACGAATTGTCTGCAGTAATTGTCAATCTCCTGATCCTCTGGAGGGACTTCTTCTTCTTCTTGTTCCCCTTTCAGGATGGGTTCACCCTCCTTATCATCAGAGTAGGCGAGGAATTAATATTCTTTGTTGTTTGTGACTTCCTCGGCCTGTTGTAACAGCTGTAGAGGGGGCCTCCGATGTTGAGGATTAAACCCCCAATTAGGAATCATTTGGTTGGAATGAGGAGAGGGATTATGTGCCTTCGATTCAAGCTTAACCTGCTTATTTGAGAGGTTATTGATCAGCTTATTCATTTCTTCAAGTATATACTCCTGTGATTCCCTCTCCTTATTTGAGGTAGAAGCCTCTTCCCCCTTCTTTCTTCTAGCTTCATGTTTTGTCTTCCCTTTGAATTTACCAGTAAAATAAAAGTTTGCTTCTACCTCCAATGCATCGGTCTGGATCCGATCGAGAGATGTGGATATTATTTCTCTTAAGGTGATCCCAAAATCAGGCTCAAAAGCTCCTGTGAAAACCACCTTAGCAGCTGCTTGGGGAGGATTTATTTCAACAGGGAGGTTATTATAGAGCTTATTGAACCTCTTTATAAATTATGTTACATCCTCATTGTGTCTCTTCTTGAGAGCATTGAAATTTGTGAGGACAAATCCACGGTCCCTCTTTTCTCCCCATTTCAATGTGAAGAAATTTTCCATTTCCTACTAAGTGTGGACTTTGTTTTTGGCTAGAGACTTGAACCATTTATGGCCTTCTCCCTCCAAGGATTGGAATAAAAGCCTTAATACCACATCTACGTGCTCTACATTTACATTCTCAGCAAAAACGCAGAAGTTTTCAATATGTTTCTTCGCAGAATTACTATCTTCCCCGGCGAACTGGGGAAACCGCTTGTGGCATATCATTTTGAGGCTGAGAGAGGGCCAAGGGGGTATAATTTTTTAAAAGGAAACTCGGCACAACCATTTGATTTAGAGGTGGAGGTAGATGGTGGATCTGAATCTGGTGTGAGGCCTAATGAAAGCCATGATTACTTCTGATAAGGACTATTTTATAGTGGAGTTGCCAAGGTGAAGAATGTGAAACTCTCAACCCTTCATGCTCACCTAATTGAAGGGTGAAGATAATGTCATATCCCAGGGAAAATATTTCTTCATTCATTTCCCCAGAAATGGTGCCTAAAAGATGTTGTAGCTCCTGGAGACAACCTTGAGTTGCAAAACACCAGTTCCTAAGACATCTTAAAATCAAAGGTTAAATATGGAAAAATGTATAAATGGCTCTAACAGAAAATGGGTCAGGAGAAAAATGGTTTTGGTGATTCACGAATGGAGGAGACCATTTTAGACTGATTCATGTGAATTCCCTATACTATGAGAGGGCTCGGGAGGCTGTGAGGCTAGATGGCTTTTAAGTGGGCCAAGTATAAAACAATGAGTAGAAACTTTAAAAATATGTAGAGGTGTTGAGAAAGAACGGAGAAGGAACTAAAAAGAGACAGGCTTAAGAGGATTAATAATTTGTCCACTATGAACTCAGAGGAAACATATATGAATGAGATATGGACAACAACAGAGGTTCATGGAGCGCGAATTAAGGGAGTGCAACAAAGTTAATGCATTAGAATTATGATCCATATTTAAGCAGGAACACAATAGAATACACATATAACCATAAATACAAAGATGCAGCAGAAATAACACTTCATTTCATTAATATCAAAGGACTGAAATTTTCTTACAGACATAATGGAAATAAACTAGCTAGGGCGCTGGTAGCTTATCTATGAGAAGAGATCTGGCGGCTAGAGGCCTATGAACTGTGTTACAATGAGGATCGAGGGCCTATTTATTATTTAGAAACAATGGGAAACCATAAACATCCAAAACCCAAACCGTAGGAGATGAAGCGCTAAAACTATGGGCTCCGTTTGGGTAAATTGGTGTTTCAACTTCCCAAGGAAGTAGCTTTTTCATCCGATCTCCGTTTGACGTGCTCAATAGCTTGTTAGAAATATCTATATGAGGACTAAAAATTTCAATGTGATAAACATTGGTTCATGGATGGATGTTTCTTGCGGTTTTCCCAAAAAACGTCATTTAGGGCCTCAAAACGGCTTCGGAAGTTCAGGACCTGAAATACTGCTAAAAATAGTAAGTTGTGCCGAAACTAAAAAACTGGAACAGACAATGGTGTGGACCCAAGTGGAATAGGCAGGTGGCCACCAATATCCACCTGGATCATATTAACACTTGAGTGTTATACAGACACGAATTCATGAATAAGATTGCAGACTATCGACAACTATATTACACGAACTATCAAAGCAGCATAACATGAACGATGATTATACATAAAAAGGAGATTACTGATAACAGAAGGAAACATATACATACTACTCATTGCTCCATCTGGAATCCAAATAACAGTTGTGTATCATATTAATTTTAAACATCTGTCTCAAATATGTGTCTCAGAGCATAGGGAGCACAATCATACAAATCTATAGCAAATTTCTTCAAAATTCCAGAACCCTTCTTTCATCTTAGAACTCACTACATATACAGTTCTCCTTGAGGGTTTATGATCGAATATTCTATCATGATCGACCCACATAGGTGAAACCAAAATATCCTAACAAATTATCAGAGCGTGCATCAATAAATCACTCCTGCAATAGAAAAATCAAAACATAATTGGGTAAAATGGGGATTTTACAGAAAAACATCACTATCTAATCAGAAAAAAGAAACAAAACAATCGGTGAAGGAGGCCCAATTCTAGAATCTTCAAAGGAGTGGCGAGAAGTGGCTTAGAACAGGTGAGCAGTCCGATCTTCATCATCTGATTCGACCTGCTATTTGAAAACCTCCACTCTTTTAATTCTCATGATTTCCACTTCGCGTTATGGAATAACAAGTTGTGTTGTGTGTGATGAAATCTTTAGTGTAGATTATCCTGCGCAAATAGAATAAACCATACTTTACGTTCCACCCAAAATCCCATGTTGTGTTTTATTGCAAACCGAAACTGGATTTCGAAGGGGGCATGAATGGAGGAAGAAGAAATGAATTTAGCAGGACTTGTTATCACTGAAATGGGTGAAAGACAGGTCACACGAGGGCTATTGACAATGTGGCAAGGCAGTAGGACCTACACCTGCAAATCATAGATCGCAAAGTTTATGTGTGCGCAGAGAAAGGTAAACGGTAAAGAGTGTGATGCACGAAGTGCGGGGAAGGTGATGTGGCACGGATGGTGGTGGGACCGCGCCCGTAGATCGAAGGTCATAATTTTTATGTGGGAGCAGGTGGAGGTTAAACGTTAGAACCTGCAAAGTGTGAAGTGCAGGGGCGGGGAAGGTGACGTGGCATATGGAGGTGGAGCCCTGCATCGCACTTTAAACAGAATACTTTGCGAGCACTCAAAAGGTGAGTTACAAACCATGCGAAGCATGAAAATTTACAATCGCTGACCTGCGAAGTTTAGATTTAGCGATGTGCGATGGATGGTGGGTGAAAGGGTGATGTCTTAGGGAGAAATGGCCCCACTTTAATTGCAATCAGGGGATCAGGAAGGAAGACGGTAAGTGAAAACAATGATATGGCAATGAAAAAGGTAAGGTAGAAAGATGAAGTGGAAAGGCAGAAAGGTAAGGTTTAATGATTTTTAAGGGAAATTAAATGAAAGGAAGTGTGGCAGATGAATGGGTCCCACTTCATTGCATATTGCGTTTCGGAAGGTTTGTACGAGATGGAAATTAAATGATTTTGGGACTTGGCCAATGTGAAAAGAAATTTGAGTGTGCGGTCATGAAATAATAAGGGAATGACTTAGGGAAAAAAGGATAAATGGTATTTAGAGCGTTGGAGTTCAGAATTAGGACAAATGAAGTGTAGAAAGGGGGTAGATGGAATGAATGAGGGTAGTACGGATTTCACTCACCATCACGCTTGATTTGGGTGATGGCCAATTAGTGACACTTTCCTCTTTCAACTGAATTAAAAGGCAGATAGATTCATTTGAAGCTCTTTGACAGTTAGGATTTCCCTTCCTTTCTCCTTCTCCACTTTGTGTGCAGTCACAGGCGAATAGTAGCCATAAAAGGCATCAATACTGAGTGGATGATGGTTTGAACCCATCATTACCATACAAATAGGTTGGCCAATATTTTCATATTGAACAACATCCTTCTTAATGGTTCAAAATATCTGAAAGAAATATTTTAGAGAGTGGGTGTTGATGCTATCAACTTCTCCTGCCAACTATTTCAAAACTATCTTATTGCATCTAACTCCACCTTTCTAGACATAATATAGGAAATACAAACAGAAATTCCCCACTTCAATTTTTTATATTCTTTACCCTTAATATTGTAACCATAAGTGGAATAAATACATAGTGGATAATGGTTTGAATCCATGTTTACCATACAACTAGGTTGGCCAATATTTTCATATTGAACAACATCCTTCTTGATGGTTTGAATGCATATTTACCATATAGCTATGTTGGCCAATATTTTCATATTGAACAACGTTTAGGTGTCTCAATATACTCATCAAACAACATGTATGGTGCTTATCTAAGATAGATATTGAGTTCTCTCTTTACGAAGAAAAACACAATATTAGCTTATAATTTGTAACAACTCTTGAGTCATTGCCACTTCTTCTTGTGACAAAATTGTGAAGATAGATACATCAATCGCATTGATATGAATAAAAAAAATATTTAAACGATAAAGGAGAGTGAGTTCTAGTTCTTTTGTGAATTTTAATTTGAGGAATGATTTAGGATTATAATGTTGTGAGTGAGGCCAAGCATAAAGCCTCTTTAGTGATCCTATCAATAGATTTGGAAATAAAAAACAAGTTCTCAATGGATATTATATAAGAATTGGACAAACCAAGTAATATTCTTACCTCGGGGATATTCCTTAGGGCTTCCCATTCCCTAATTACCTCCGCTTTCTTGGCATCCAAGTGATGCAGTCAAATGTCATTTGCAATCTCTTGTATAAATGGTGCTACACATATATGATTCCAATTTGGTCTTGTTTCATAGCCATATTCCATTTCTTCATTGATCTAGATTTATGGAGGAACTAAATAAAATACAGAAATAGAAAAACACACATAGATGTAGTGGAAATAATACTTCATTTCATTAATATCAAATAACTGAAATATGTTTATAGACATAATGGAAATAAACTAGCTAGGGTGACGGTAGCTTATCTCTGAGAAGAGATGTGATGGCTACATGCCTACGAACTGTGTTACAATGAGGCTCGAGGGCCTATTTATTATTGAGAAACAATGGAAAGCCATAAACATCAAAAAACCTAACCCTAGGAGATGAAGCGCAAAAAACTATGTGCCGCGTTTAGGTAAATTGGTGTTTCAACTTCTCGGGGACGATAATTTGGCATACGATCTATGTTTGACACACTCAATACCTTGTTAGAAATATCTATCTCAAAAAACGTCGTTTAGGGCCTCAAAATGGCTCTGGAAGTTCAGGACCCAAAAAAACTGCTAAAAATAGTAAGTTGTGATGAAACTGAAAAACTGAAATAACTGAAGGTGTTGTTTTAAATGGAATAGGTGGGTGGCCACCAATATCCACCTCCATCATTAGGGCCCCAAAATGACTCCTGAATTTCAGGACCCAAAAACCTGTTAAAAATAGTAAGTTGTGTTGAAAGTGAAAAACTGAAAGAACCGATGGTGGGGGTCCAAATGGAATAGGTAGGTGGCCACAATTATCCCCCTGGATCATTCATGGGTTTGAACTATGAGAAATACGTCTATGCATTTGTATGCCTCATCCATTTAACAATGTTAGAAAAGGATAACACTCAAATGTGCTTCATGAGGGCCTTTTGACCTTGAAAAGTTTGTTGGAATTAAGAGCATATATCATGATGATAGCTTCATTTTTTAGTGTGTTACCATATTTCAGTATATATGACTTGCACGAGAAGATTAGGTATGGAAAGTGTCATGTGGTATCAATTAAAAGATCACGAAGGGAGATCATATCTCCTCCAAAGTCCATTATGGATTTGCACTTGGCCCCAACAACTTTTTTGCAACCACAACTGCACACATGACCGAGGGAATGCATGAGCATGTCATTAGAGTGACTTAAACCCTAAAGGGGGAAATGAAAACATCTTTCTTTGTTCGACATAAGAAGCCATCGTTGACAATAGAAGGTTAGTTTAAAACCCACTACATTTTCAAGTTCAACCATGAATGTGGTTAAAGTTAAATTGGTTCGATTTTTTCTAGCTTCACAATTGCATGAAATTTCTCTATGGAGTTGAGTAGTGGTGAAACTTTGTCCATTTACAAGCCTTGGTAGTAAAAGGATGTGAAAAAAGGAGTGGGGTCCAAAATTTAAAGGAGAAATTTTGAACCCTAGCTTCCTCAATTATGTAGGAAGTGGCAATTACTTTTCACTCTATTGCTATGGGAAAGTATATTATAATGAAATGAGAAGCTTGTTAATTGTAGCTATCATAATGGGTGATATATTGGTGATTTTATTGGGTTCAATTTGCTATATCGGGCAAGATTTTGTATAACATAAGGGTATATGTTTCGTATTTGATGGGAGATTGGGTAAGGTAAGATTCCATTTTATGTTCTACTATTTTCTTTATACATGTTTGAGTGGTAATCGTTATGAAGAAGATTTTCTTCTTTTCCCATCAACTTGCATTAATTAAATTCATGCTTCATTCCATGGGTTAATTCATATACGGATGTTTACTACATGGGTTTTCCATTCACGAATATATGCATTGATTTTATAATAGTTGATATTAGATATGACGAGATTTCATCTTGGGAGAGAACAAAGCTAAAGACTTTCATGGTTGCACAATGTTTCAATGTCTACATTTTGGTCATATTTCTTACATAGTCATGCATCACCCATGAAGATGAGTTTTTTTGTCTATTTTTGAAGGAATGCATCAAGGATATAGTTGGATATACCTTTAATCAACTCGGAA